>OX453012.1:2405000-3005000 GCA_949699075.1 Asteroscopus sphinx | reverse complement strand
AAACAATTTTGAGTAACTGAGATAGAACGATATTGAAATGAACATAATTATGTAGCCTAGCAACAGCGTGCAAGTACGACACTTATCGCCATCTAGCGGCCTTGAGTGAAATCACATTACTGTCTTTATTTCATTAAAAAATATACTGATTAACGAATGTGTTTTTATACTTATCTCTAAAAGTCACGATTTTGAGAAATGACGGTCTTGCAATAAGTGAGCGCTATCATCTACAAAAAAATCTTCTTAACGATATTCAAATCACTTCTTGTACCTACACCAAAAATCTTGATTCTCTATCGCCTATTACCCCATCCCACCACCCTCAATCCCGGATCCCTGATAATGAACTGGGAATCGCGGCTGTGTGCAAATCCCCTTACATTTGTTGACACACAATCATACACGCTGACACTTGGATTTACTTGACTTCGCGTATCATTACAATATTTTTTTATAGTCGATGTCTTTTGGCATAGAAGATTATATTAATATATATACATACCTACATATTACATTAATATCTATCAAGTACCTATGTATAAAACTAAAGGAGATTTTTTTTTGAATGTATGCGTCATTGCATGGGAGGCGGTGATTACTTACCATAGTGTCACATTTTCTCGTTTGCCCTCCTCTGTTATATAAAAGATTTTACTTCTCCTCTCGCAGGTCTGCTGGTAGAAATTTCATTGAAATAAGCAGAACTCCTTTGTACACACGGCTACACATCAAGCTGTACATTTACAGTATAAGCTGACCTCGCATTGTATAGGTTTTTCTTACAACGCGAGGTCAGCCTTTACTGGTTTTGTACAGCTTGATGTGTAGCCGTGTGTACTATAAACTATTAACGCTGTTTTCCTTCATATGTTGAAGGAAAACATATATGTTGTTGTTGTTTGTTGTGTGTACATAAATTATAAATAAATAAATAAAACCCTAAACAGTAGGATTCTAGTAGAATTATTTGGAAAGTCTTCTTTTGATTCAAAATGCATAACCTTTTTTTTGTTTTCAGGTGTAAATCATCATGGATGTTCTCCGTCACGGGAAGGCGGAGGGTTATGTTGGACTCCTACCGACTAAACAATATGGTGGCCATCCTCAGCACAAAACAGAGGATCTCCGGAAACTCCAATTGACTGCAACGGTGGCCCTCTAGTGCTGCGCCTTTGGCACGTCTCTGGAAAAGCAGAGTGTCACAATATTTAGGAAAAGAGTCCAAAAAATGTATCTATGTGTTTCCCACATATGTCTGTGGTGTTTCCCCATATATTTTTTTGTTCTGTCTGTGAAAATAGTTTTACGAAGTTTAGCTTCAACAATGCAAGAAAAACTAAGAATAAGGCACTAATAGCACTGCATTTTGACAGTTGGAAGCATGAGTTGAAGCTTAGATCCGTCTCTGAATCGCCTAAAGCCGTGTTTCCTGTCACCATGTTTTTGTTATTTCTTAACATCTAACATGTTTTCTAAAAAAAAAAGCGTGCCCTAGCTGTTTGGCTACAAGCAAAATGTTAACATGTTTTGTTAGATTTTGGTCGCAGGAGCAAGACGATATGATAAAGAACAAGATTGATATATGTTGTGAAGAATTTATTTATTACAACAGTTAGCGGGACGGGACATGAATCTTTGACATTTACTAGACACCAAACTCCGTCAGATGTTAACGCTTATCGTAGTACGCACGGCTACACATCAAGCTGTACATTTCCAGTATAAGCTGAACTCGCATTTTACGGAAAGCCTATACAATGCGAGGTCGGCTCATACTGGAAATGTACAGCTTGATGTGTAGCCGTGTGTACGAGTTGTTCTTAAGCCTTAATAGATCTATTGTTTCCTCTTCGGTGGTGATTCCACTGTTAAGCGACGCAGAAGATAGAGTAAAGCGTTAGAGTAGAAAACCAACCAAAAGCTCACAAGTTTGAAACAATTAGACAGGCAGGATTTCTACAGAGAAGTATGAATGGGGTTACTACTGATATTGCAAAGAATAACTTTCGTCACTTAAAATATTTTTTAAACCCTTGAATAAAATATAATAAGTACTTCTAAGTTAATCATTTGAAACTCAACTAGCTTCTGAACGCGTCGTACCGGACCTAACAGCCACCTGTCAATTTAGTGACGTTCAGAAATTAGCTCAATTATAACAATATGGAATGAAAATTGTGTTAAGATAAAGATAAGATAAGATAAAGATACATTTATTTGCAAAAACATGTGTAGATAATAATACATGGTTGAGATGCTTATTAAAGATATAAATGATGGTTTGGATCAACATGTTTGACCATGAAAAAAAAAAAAAAAAAAAAAAAAAAAAAAAAAAAAAAAAAAAAAAAAAAAAAATGTTAATGTTAAATTTTTATTGCGGGGTTTTTAAAATAACTAGGGGTTTTTAGTTTAGTAGTAGTGCTAGTTTTTGACTAAAGTTGATCTTTAGGCACCAACGATCAATTTAGACGATATTCCGAATTCTCTAAAAATATTTTTTTTTGGGTAAATCGATTTTCTAGACTCGCCATGATTCTCAACACATGCCGTGAGCGATGGAGTTCTACCCTCGCTCATAGCTTTCTTGTCTCAGACATATAATGTAGCTTCCCCTGTTTTTCACATCTACTCTCTCTCTTTTCTCAGCCTTACTCTCATATGGAGGTGGGGTTAGCTTTCTTATTTTCTCTTTCCCTGTTATTTACTTTGTTCTCTATTTGTATAATGATTCTGGGGCGAGAATTTCCAGGCACAAGATAAAGAGGTTTCTTATTTATTCGTTATCGCATCGCTTTAACAGTGTAACACATCTCTAGATTTTTCTTAGGCTTGTCACATATATTAATAAAATCTACAATATATAGCAGATTTTGACTCTTCCGTGAGTAATTAGTAACTAAGGTAGTTTAGGATTTATTATACAGGTTCGCTTTGATTATTATTAGCCTTTTTACGTTAGCAAAATTCACTGAGAAAAACAGGATTTTTTAAAAACCGGCGAAGTGTGATTCGGACTCACGCATTAAGGGTTCCGTACCACCCATCGACCTGATACCCTATAGAAACTGATTTAATTTACGAGAGTTCATCAAAAGACATCAACGCGCCGTGCGCGATATATGAATTTTTGCATCTCTTTCTTACACAGGTACCACCACATATGTCTATGTTTACCCTATTTATAGTATTTGTTGCTAAACTACATAGTATGCACTATAATCAGACCAAGTTTGACGCTGGTATGTATTACCGTTTTGAACATAGAGCAGGAACAAAAACGTTAAATATTTTTCATGTTTTTCGAGTTTCTTGTATGGGGATCTCCTTTGCTTTTAGACTAAGTATTTTTTAATTTTTAGTATTTTTCGTGCTAGGCACCATAGTAAAACATATTCTGTGAAAATTTCAGTTGGTTATCTATTACCTTCACAAAGATACAGCCCTGTGACAGACAGACGGACGGACGGACGTACAGCGTAGCGAGAGTAATAGGGGTTGGCACCCTTTGGGTACGGAACCCCAAATATATTAATACGGCTTAAAATATAGTACAGCCACGCTAAAGATAGCTGTACAAAAACCTTCCCAAACCTTTTTTGTACCTTCCTTATATCACTTTTGTTATTTTTGGTCCTTTTTGGCGTCACCTCCTCAGTGTAAATAACTATTTTTTCACTCTATTCTTATACATTAATCTTAAACATGCCTTTCTAGTGAATATGTATTTTCAACACACTTGCTCGTAAAGTGGCTCTTATTGCATCGCTTTTAGGTTCATAATGTGGCTTATAACGCACGCGTGCTTTTTAGGGTTCCGTACCCGAAGGGTGACAAACGGGACCCTATTACTCTCGCTACGCTGTCCGTCCGTCCGTCCGTCCATCCGTCCGTCCGTCCGTCCGTCTGTCTGTCACAAGGCTGTATCTTTTGTTGTTATGAGGTGTATCACGACAAATACCATACAAGAAACCTCAAAAAACATGCATTTTTTTCAACGTTTTTGTTTTTGCTCTATCTTCAAAACCGTAATATATACCAGCGTCAAACTTGGTCAGATTATAGTGCATATTATCTAGTTTAGCAACAAATACTAAAAATAAGACAAACATAGACATATGTGGCGGTACCTGCGTAAGAAAGACATGCAAAAATTCATATTTCGCGCACTGTGCGTTGATGTCTTTTGATAAATTCTCGTAAATTAAATCAGTTTTTATGGGGTATCAGGTCGTTGAGAGGTACGGAACCCTTACTGCGCGAGTCCGACTCGCACTTGGCCGGTTTTTTCATTATATTATTGCACTAGTGCTTTTAACTTTACAGTTTATTTTTGAATCGCAGCAAAGAGTTTTTATGCCTAAATTAAACATTTTTGGGAATAAATCAACTGTATTAATTAAAATATGCTATATAAAATTTCATTTCATCAAATTATTAATTTTTGTCAACAAATTAATATTAATTTGTGTTATAAATAAAAAATATATAAATAATATTTTTATATTAGGCTGTATGGCGGTTTCCTTCGACCACCTGCGCGCGCATAGCTGTATGTCACCGCGCGGTCCGCGCGCCATTTTTATCATATTTGACAAATTCAATATTTGTCTTAAATGTGTAATTTATGTTTTTTTCCTCGCAAGTATGTTAAAAAACGTCGTATGACACGCGTGAGCATTGACTATTATACTCTCGGCTCCATTACGCCCTCGCCTTCGGCTCGGGCTGCAATCCAGCCTCGAGTATAATAGTCAACTTAGCTCACTTGTATCATAATGTACTATTATTACGGAATATAATTATGAACATTGGACGTTATGTAAGCTTAAGCTTTGTTTTTGGTTTAATTTCTGACCAGTTAATAAATGGAAGTTTTATAATCTTCCATTCCCACGAAAACTACAAAACACATTTAAACAGAAACAAAATACGTACTATAAGTTGACTTCTTTCAATTGCCTCTCAAAATCAAGTGCTGTTTGCAAAATACAGCTAAATAGTGTAGAAACGCCAACCCTTTGTCTTTGAGGGTCGTAGCCTCAGGAACACTTGATTAGTGAAGGGTTATTCGTCGCTTTGCGGTCATGTAGCCGTAATGGGAACTTTGTGGACTAATTGTTAAATTTTGACTTTGTAGCATTGGTAGGGTTAGCTCTTGAATTTTTATTTAATGAGTTTTCTTAAAGAGTTTTTAATATAAGTGGCTGTAATTATTGAGACTTTAATTTTTCTATAGTTTCTTATTGGAAGGTTAGTTATTGTTTTAATATGGCCGTGAGAGAATATGTAATGTGTTCAATAGTTTTAAATGCTTGTGACTTGACTTCGAAAAGTTTCTCACAGAAATTATTATTAAGTTGCAGAGTTAAGTGTTATTGACTTTTATAATGCTCTTATAATATAAGCTTTATATGCACCTATAATGGCTTTTTAAATTAGATTTGTGTTTGTTTGATAATGATTTATTTTTAACGTTTTAGGATAGTTCAGGGATTCCGATTTTACTGTTATCATCTAACATGATCGAAGACTGACTTTTCACCCAATCAAATTCAAGCACATAGTTTTCATTTTAAATAAGCTTTTATAAGCACTTAAATATACAACGTGTTATTGAAATAACTGCAAAACTCTTGAAGGGTCATTGTACTCTTCGGTATGAACAACTTTAACTATGGGACCAACCCTGAAATTGCGAAAAAAAATCAGCTGTCCCTTAAATTTTTCTTTATTTATTTATTTATTTATATTGAGGACCTCCAACAAAAGATGTACACAAAAAATCACACACACATGAATCGACAAAATTTTGATTATTTTTTGTGATTTGATGGTTGGTCCCATAGTAAAAGTTGTTTAGGGGCTCGTGGCTAAGTAGCAAGCGTGTGGATTGTACGATCTGCAAGGTTAAGCTGCACTAGCCGCGGTCAGTCTGTGGATAGGTGACCGTTTCGTTACCCATCGAGACCCCTTTGTGCCTCGGAGAGCACGTAAAGCCGTCGGTCCTGCGCGTGATCTCTCTCCGGTCGTGTCGAATTGCCGTCCCATCGGATTATGAGAGTGAGGGAATAGAGAGTGCACCTGTGTTTGCGCACACACTTGTGCACTATAATATGTCCCACGGAGATGGCTAGTCTCCATTGAGATTGGCCGCCGTGACCGAAATTCGGCCGTGAGGACATTATTATTAAAAGTTGTTATTACTAATGAGTACATTGATCCCTTGAGAGGTTTTTAGTTATTTAAATAACACGTTGTATATATGCGTCATACAAGTTGTTGATCTGTAACCGTGCCATATTTCTACAGCAAATGATAAATAATGTGCTTAATCATCTAAAAATACTTGAAAAATTCTACGATTATTTAATACCCAAATTTTCACTTAGAAACATAGCGAGGGTTTGAGAATAAATCCCGAACGACTCTGAAAATAAGTGATCGGTGGTATTGTCAAAGGGTGGAAATACCGGCAAATAGTTTTAGTGGTTTCGCACCCATCGTTTTTGTGTCGCACGCGACATACGGAGGGATTTTGTTTTTTTTTTAAATAGGTATTTAAACAACAATTTTTTTTTTGCATTGGTTCTTTTATTGATTCGTGTTCAGTATCAGTGGTATAGTCACCTCCTTAAATATGGCACGAATACAGATCAACACGTTGTAGCTAGGGTTGCCATCCGTCCGGGTTTCCCCGGATTTGTCCTAGTTTAGAGGTCATCCGCGGAGCGTGCGGGCGGGGCTTCATTTGTAGTCCGAGTTTAAAAAATTAAAGTCTTGGGCTGCCCGCGACACACGCACTGTGCCCACCCTGTGTGTAAAAAAACCTGTAGACATGTCCGGGTTCTGGGCTCTAAAATACGGGGTTTTCACGCGTCTTGTCCTGGTTGCCAAATTTTAGAGATGACAACCATATGTATAGCTGACTTCACGAACAGACGCTCCACAAAATCTGCAGTGTGTGAACATGCCCTAGACAAACCCAACCATTTTCTTCGATTTGATAAACCACAAGTCCTGGCGAAGGAAAACCGATATGTACCTATAATGATCCGTGAGGCTATAATTTTAATAGAGAAGATGGTTGGCAGCTACCACCTGTTTGGAACTCAGTTCTAAAAATGATCAAGTCCCAAACAGCACGCAACACTGTAAAACATAATGAAATTGTGAGTGACTACTACGTGCATCGATTTAAATTAATTAAAAATAGTACGGTAGCTTAATTCTTTTTTTGAAATATCTGTACAGACCCAAAAAAAAGCAAAGCAAGCTCCATACAAAATATGTCAAATATCTATCTCTAGTAGGGCAAATCGTGGATAGATTGGATATTAATTTTGGCTGTAAGATGACAAGGGTCTGTACAGATATTTCAAAAAAAGAATTAAGCTACCGTACTATTTTTAATTAATTTGTAGTCGTGGATACCTAGATTGGATATTAATTTTGGCCGTTAGTCTTCCTGTGACCACGACCACTGAAAAGCTTTCGAAACGTCAGAAAAACAAATTTATACGCGATGTAATCCGGTTAAACTTGTTTTATACTACTTAGATATCTTCTAAAAAAATCCTTGTCATCCAATCACACATCTAGCTTTTATTCAATGATTTGCAGCATTTTCCTAGTGACTCACACGAGCCTTAATGAGCGCTCTGGTCGTTAAATGTTTCAAGTGCTCTCCAATACTCCATCCCTCTTCATCCGGGTTGAAGATGGACAGATCTGCCAAAGAGTCGTTGTCATTTTGTTTCAATTTTTGTTCCAATATTCTCTGTAATTAGTTTGATAAAGGAACTGTTAGGGATCTGTACGGTAAATTTTTTAAGACCACAAATTTTATAATAATAAAAAAAAAAAAAACTGCTATAGTAAACAGATATAATTTACGTACACACGGCTACACATCAAGCTGTACAATACCAGTAAAGGCTGACCTCGCGTTGTAAGGAAAACCTATACAATGCGAGGTCAGCTTATACTGGAAATGTACAGCTTGATGTGTAGCCGTGCGTACCTATCTAATAGATTATATACACTCTGTTTTTTCTGTCTTTTTAATGCAATTTGTCAATAATAATTATGAAAAGACATTTTGTTACAATTTTTACACACTAAATAATATTTTTTAACGTAATTACATGTGCAGAACTAGTAATTATATTTTATCATTAGTTATTTGAATAAATTACTACTATATACTACTGTTATTTGTTGTTGTGGCAGTTAATAATTTTTCTTTCTTTCTTTCTTCTACTTCAGTTCCATTGTTTAAGTTTTTACGGCTCATCTTAGATACAGATTATGATTTCCTCATACCTTATTGAAAATGAACGTGGACACACTGACACAGTACACGAAAGCCTTCAAGATAACATAACAACATTCCCATACATGGATTCCTACGTAACGTAACTACATAGATATCTATCAAGAGCTTAGTTCCCATGGCTGGGCAAGCGCGCTTGACTTTTGACACCAACACTCTACTGGCATAGTCTTTCACTTTTTATAGACAGGCCATTCGATTGATGGGACGGCGATGTGGATTATTTTTGTTCGAAATCTGAAATAAAATGTACGACATTCATTTTTTTTATTGAAAAGCAAGAAGATGGTGAAGGAGGTTCTAGATTCAAAATGTTTGTTTTTTTATACAGATCGCAAAAAACAGATCTCAAAAATCGGTCTCGTTTTTTAAAATCTTAAAAATCAACGACAGCAAAATCTAATTAGAAAAAGAAACAGCGAAAGAATAAAGCAGCTGCCCTACCGATGCGGCGAAGCGACAAATATAGTTAAGCGAGAATTGTTCGTCAAAAATAGGAGTAATTTTAATTGCGACGCTGATAGAGGCGGTATTATCGCGTTAACCACGCTCGCTGCCCGCTCCCCGCTGTATTAGTTCATTTTAATAATGCTTCTATGGATTTTTGTGACAATTACTTGTCTTTGTTCTGTCTAGTTTTTTTGAGTAGCTGTGTTTATTTTGGTCATTTTTTGTCTGAAGATCTCAGTTATGGCTTATGACTTATTGGAGCTTAATTTTATCTCCAGGCCTGAGATGGGACGAGCTAAAACTGAATTGCAAAATCTATACAGCCCATTAATGCACATCAATGAAAAATATGAGTAATATGAATAAATACAGAAAGCAAAAGAAAAAATTATATTGGTTGAGATACTGAAGACTGAAGCTTTATGTTTGAGAAGCTATTACCGATGTAAGGTATTTCATTTTTATTAATCTTTAGAAACCTTTAAACATTGTTCAGGAAATACATTGATGAAAACTTTTTACAAAAATCAAATATAATTCCAAAACCACTCTCAGACATCGAAGACAATCTAAAACCGAATAAATAAATATACAAACAGCATCAGTGTAGTGAATGTAATACACTGACAATCCGGCGTATCATCTCCGGGACAAATCGAATGAGCGGCAATCCCGCAGACATATTGTTCCGGCACAGATCCAATCTGCAGATTTGTTGACATCACCCCAGGGCATGGAGTAATGTTAACGAAATAATTTCGGGATAGATTTACATCGGAGTAAAGAGAAAATTTTATTGACGTTGAAATTGAAGATTCGAATGAATACCACAAAATATCTCATGGGTTGAATGTGGAACGTCACAAATCTTCGGGTTGAACGTGGAAGAAAAACAAAATTAAATTAAATAGTGAGTTTAACTTTGGGTAGAAAATGGAAGCACTCAAAATGTGGATTAGAGAATGCAGATTAAAATTTGTATTTACTGTAACGGGTTGACAAAGGGATATACAACGTGTTATTGAAATAACCGAAAACCTCTTAAAGGGTCATTGTACTCATCAATATGAACCACTTTTACTACGGGACCAACCCTGAAATCGCGAAAAATAATCAGATGTTCCCCTAATTTTTGACAATTTAAGTGAACACAAATGTTTTGAGACGTTCCATTGTCATACTCAGGCTTTAGAAGTGTGTCAAGCAAGTTTATAACAGTGTCTTCGTTATCTGCTGGTGGTCCAGAAGCGAGAGATGGTTTCAGCTGGTGGGCCAGAAGTGAGAGATGGTTTCATAAGAAGCAGAATAAAAGCCGGAAAAGACTTACCACTTTTTGAAACTGAATCCCACTATTTTCGCCAACAAGGAAGTTAGGAGGTCTTTGATAAGAGGCACTTAAACATAACTTGGATTGCGTTTTTAGTTGTATGTTTCTTATTTTAGTAATATTTCATTAAATAATTAACATATAATTTATAGCTTATAGCTCAATAAACTAACACCTGTTAGCAGCTCATATATATATATATATATATTTTTCAAACTATCATGTCTACTGTGCCACCTCAAGATGTTGACTTAGCTGGTTAAAATTTTGCACTAGTGCTTCTTAGGCTATGGATCAGCAATTGATAATACAGGAAGAACAAAATTTGAAAAAAGTGTTTTTTCACTCAACCCTAGTGCATAGTACCTACACCCACATTTTGCCAGTTATCTTATCAGTCCCTTGTAATAGGGGCCGAGCCTATTGCCATTAATCGGGCACAAATCCAGACTCCGGGCTGCTACTGAGAATTTCCTAATGAAAAAACCCAATAACACTGCCCGACCCAGGAATCCAAACTAGGACCCCAAATAATTAATAATAATTCGCAATGACTTATATAATACTGCCCCGAATCTTCACTCAGAATTTAAAGAAATCCAAGACCTCGTTAGTTTACTAACAAATTCAGCAGGATCTCCGTCATTTGGGATTTGATACATTACTTATTCATTGCGCCCGCGCCGGCTGCTAAACGGGGCATGAAACATTGGTTTATTTTCTCATTCAGACATTACTGGCCGTAATTGTGTGGGGATTACGGTGTCAGGTTACCGAGGGTCTGCCAGACAACCGAATAGAGATGGGAAATGGTTAATAGAATTTGAATTGAAAGTTTCTGAGGAGCCAGTGGCTCGGAATATTGTAATTGTTTTATTTGTCTATTGAAGATATTATGATGCACTCTTTTTGGAAATGTTAACTTAACAATATTTACCGCTTCGCGGTTTGTGGTCTCACATTTAATAATTTTGAATTATTCTATGTTTTTGTAGTACAGTCTAACAAAGCAGTTAGTATACAGGATCGCCAGATATAGATTAAAATGATATTTCGCTCGAAAACATCCATAATCTTCCAAGAAAACTTCATCTATATCTGGCGATCCTGGATACTAATTGCTTTGTTAGACTGTACAGACGTCAGTGGTGACACTTGAACTAACGAAAACCGCGCTTACTGCTTACAAAATAAAGACTCTGTCCAGGTCAGGCTGTTACCACTGACGTGTTGTCAATTGTACTTGTACCTAATGTTCAGCTCCTAAGTCTTAAAACATTTTATTTAATACTCATATCACGTAGATATTTACATTTCACAATACTTTCCAATTGAATTCTTACCATGTTCTTGACTTCAATTCGACTAGACATTACGTTTAGTTGAATAGTCATTGGTTGCTATATGTAATGAGGGACTCAGACCCACCGCAGTGAGGTCTCTCACGCGATCACACGAGGCTCGATTAGAAAGACTGTCTGACAGATTATATATATTAAAAAAATCTGTCAAAATGTGAACTAAAGGCCAATTCTCGTTATTAAAAACGTTCAAATATAGTTGCAATCGAATCTCAATGCCTTAAATCCTAATTTCCTGATATAGATGTTTCTGATTGCCGTTTGTTGGTGACATTAATGACCTAAGTGTCAAAAGTGTGTCGGGGTGTGTGTGTGCATGGTATAATAAGATAAAAGCAACGATTTAAGAAGCTAAGCTACTACAAAAGATGTTTCACTTAGGTATTCTTTTCCCGCGATGACAGCGCGATGCCTCCAAGCTACGTCACGATCATATTAGGTCACGACATTTATGGAGATTTTTGTTCATAATGAATATAAAATAAATTCCTAACTATACTAACTATTTGTTATCTCGTATTATTCATCTAATTAGTTATTATAATAAACTGTATACAATTACTAGTTCAAAAGTGATTCTTTATATAAACAAGATATTTTACAAAACATTTTATTAACTTAGGTTACAAATTATAAAAATACACCTTATTTTATACAAGAATCTCTATTTGTCTTCAAAATAACCTCCTTTAGCGCAGATACATAGAGACAAACGCTTGCTAAAATTTTCAAAAAAATTCCGCACTACAGATATTTTGTCCCACTCCCGTGTAAGAGTAGCCTTTAGCTCATCAACACTTCTATGACGTATAGCACAGGATCTTGTTTCTAAGATAGACCATAAACTGTAATCCATCGGATTCAGATCAAGTGAGTATGGTGGCCATTCTTTTGATGAAACCAGGGAAATTGTCTTTGCACCACTGTTGAACACTTAAGGCCCTGTGATCTGGAGCAGAGTCTTGTTGAAATATCCATGGACGGTTACCAGTGCTGTTGACTCCAAGGAAGAAACACATATTCAAGAATGTCTTGTCGGTAGTTTTCTTGGTTTATTGTGATATCCTTTTCTACAAAAAATATGGGAGTTTTGCCAGTGGCGTAAATCGCACCCCAAACCATAACTGTTTCCGCGTTTTGGCGATGTGGTACAATTGGAGCAGCTCCAGGACGACTGGAAGACCAGATCCTGTAATTTTGTTGGTTATGGGCTAGTTCTATCGTAAATGTATTTTCGTCTGAAAATACGATATTTTTCCAATTTGACGCTGCGGAGCGTTGTTTAAGCAAACGACATCTCACAAGACGAACTATTTTGTCTTTGTCCGTAAGCAATTGCGCTTTTCTCAGTTTATATGATATCAATTGAAGATCATGTTTTACTATACGCTGTACGGTGGGGCGACTAATCCCCAAGTCTCGCGACATTTTCCTCACCTTGGTCTGTGGATTACGAACTAATCTTTGTTTGATAAATAATGTGTCGGTTCCTAGAAGTTCTAACAGTTCTCTTGCGCCCTCTCCCAGGACGGTCTCCGATGTTGCCAAGCTTCGCTTTGCCGAAGAAACTAACTGACGACTAACACCAAGAATGTTCGCGATCTCACACTGTCTTTTTACACACTCGTGCAATGAAATTATGGCTTAACGTTGCACTGACATAGCGAAATAAATATATTTTTAACAGTTTTTTGCATAGTAACAAACATCCATACATCCTCACAAACTTTCACGTTTATAATTTTAGTAGGATAGATTTTATCCCATCCGAAATCCGTCCCTATGTTGCGACATATCTCCGCCGTGGATTCGCCCGAGGCCGCTCCAATATCCGTGGCCGGCGGAGCGCACTCATCTCGTTACTCCGGCACGTTCAGAATAACTCTTTGTTATATCTATTGAGCTATTGTACGTACTCTTTGTGTACCTAACTTCATTTGTGGGTCCATTTTGATTTTTGTTAGGATGCTATTTTGTTTGTAGATTGTATTTGTTATGAAGCGTAGTCAGTTGATAATCTTGCCAAGTCTTAGAAAAGTAATTAAATGGTCTCTAACAAAGAATAAGCCGCATAATATTAATTATCAATTTACAAGAGTACCTATTATAATAGAATCAGAAGTTGAAGATGGAAAACTGGAGAACAGGCTGTAGTACAGTCAACTGCATGACAGTGGTAACACTTCAATTCGAAAACCGCCCTTACTGCTTACGAAATAAAAATGCTGTCAATGTCAAAGTGTTACCACTGACGTGCGGTCGACCGTACCATTCGTTTTATTGGGAGTTAGCATAATGAATCTTTTATACAATCTTATTCTTAGTTTATACTAAACCTATTAAGGGGTACTCATCATTATGAACAACTTTTACTAAGGGACCAATCGTGAAATCGTGAAAAAAAATATCAGATGTTGCCTACATTTGTGTTCACATAGATCGACAAAATGAAGGGAACACCTGATATTTTTTTCTCGATTGCAGGATTGGTCCAATACTAAAAGTGGTTGATACTGATGAGTATAATAAACCCTTAAGAGGTTATCAGTTATTTCAAAAACACGTTGTATTTGTGTTCACAGCAATCGACGAAATTTAGGGATCAGTTGTTTTTTTTTCGCGATTGCAGTGTTGGTCCCATAGTAAAAGTTGTTCATAATGATGAGTACTTACCTAGGTACTTACTATACGATGTGGCTGTCACCTCATTGCGTAAAAGAAGAGATAGAAATCTACAACACAGGACAGGATTGTCTTTCATACATCAAACAATAATCAAAATCAAAATCAAATGCTTTTTATTTCAAATAAACCTCATTACTGGCACTTTTGAAACGTCAGGCTCTAGTTGCACGGTTCCAAATAATCACATCATAACGAAGCTATATTACACACTGTAAGAGAGTGAAGTGAGCACGATTGGCAACTACAAATCGAATGAACAGGTTTTTCATGGGCCATCATCCATCGTACCATGTACCATCGTCGACCGCCCCATCGCTTAGCATCAGGTGAGGTGTCGGTCAAGCGCAAGCCCGTTACCCATTCATCATCATTTATTTATTTATGTACACACAACACATTTTATTATAGAAAACATACAGAACAAACACTTATTCTTATTCTTTATTGCACACAAGAAAATCAACAATACATAATACTTTTGAAATTACATGTACAAAGAAAGGCGAGCTTAACTCATAATTGAGTTTTCTACCAGCAAACCTTTGGGTGATAGAGCAAATATAAAATGTAAAACTGAGGGTAAACACACTTGAGCACAAAGGTACTGCTTATCTCTAAAATAAATTTCTTATCATCATCATTTCAGCCGAAAAACGTCCAATGCTGGACATAGGCCTCCCCCAAGCATCACCACAACGACCGATCCTTCACTTTCCGCATCCAGCGGATACCCGCGACCTTCACCAGGTCGTCGGTCCACCTGATAAGAATGCTCAAAGTCAGTCAAAGGGCAATGGAGAGGGCTATGCTCGGAGTGTCCCTGCATGATCGAATCAGAAATGAGGTGATTCGCAGGAGAACGAAAGTAACCGACATAGCCCGAAGAATTGCCAAACTTAAGTGGCAGTGGGCGGGGCACATTGCTCGCAGGACAGATCAAGGCAGTAAAGTTCTGGAGTGGCGACCGCGTACTGAATGACGCAGCATGGGTAAGCCTCCCAAAAGGTGGACCGACGACCATTACCCATTATAAATAACAAAATATAAAAACAATATTTCCAAACCACAAGAAATCAAAATAATATGAACAGCTAATACTTTCTAATGCTCCCTTATAGAAGAACCATTATCTCAATAACTCATTAGCAAAACCAACTAATCGTCATCTCCAAACAACGTATTTCAAAGTAAACCGTTCAGAGTTAACAACATTATTTTCTGCTGAAATTACTTCGGTCTCATGTAAACGAAGTTGTATGTGGCCTTTGAACAAGAAACGTTTAAATTACACTTAGACCATCCACCGTGAGGTCATACCCTGAGGGTACCAATTAGGTGTACTGGCTGTACAAATAGGGTGACCAGATTTCACATTTTAAATGGCACCACCGTTCCAAATACGGGATTCAAGGTTAAGAGCGTATGTTCGATTTAGCGCAAGTCAAAATCTGCACGATCTATCGAATGGCACACTCACTACCGCACGATACAATGGTTCCTCTGTGTGCGTGAGTGCTGAACCGTTAGCACGAATAATTTTGATACTTTTATTTTTTTAGGATCTATTTTATGAATTTTTTTTTATGAATGAAAATTTAAAAATTAAATGTGTTTTTTTGTAAATATTATAACGGATTCGGATTCTACTTATCAATGCAAATATAAAATCCTGCCTCAGTGTTTTCATTTAACAAGTATTTTCAAAGATATAGATAGCGATTTGAAGTTTTTTTTGTATGGAGAGAAAATTACATTAAATTACATTACCTTAAAGTTTCGTGTATAGATCCATATAGTGCTAGTGCCAAACTATACACTAAATACATACTCTGTTGATTCAAAAATCTTCGATTTGTTTTTACAAATAATTTTTATTTTAAAAAAATCGTCAGTTAAAGATTGAAGAACATTGGAGTTTTACGCTAAAACCGCACAATACCTCAAAGATTTATTTATAGATTCATATATTAGAGATGCCAAACTATAATAAATACATACTGTAATGCTTCAAAAATGTTCAATATGGTTTTACAAGTATTTTTAGAGATACAGTCATTTGATTTTTTTTATGTATGGAGAGAACGACGTTTTACGCAAAAACCTTACGTTACATCAAAGTTTCGTCTATATATTCATATAGTGTTTGTGACGAACTACAATAAATGTATACTCTATTGCTTCCAAAATCTTTGATTATGCTTTTAAAAATAATTTTTATGAAGAAAAATTTATCGACAGTAGGAGATAAAGTGTTAATTAATATTTTTACGCCAAAAACTCACAATACCTCAAAGAGTAATTTATAGATCCGTATAGTAGAAGGCCAAACTACAATAAATAATAACTTTAATGCTTCCAAAATGTTACGTTTTACAAGTTTTTTCAGAGATATAGTAATTTAAAGTTTTTTTATGTATGTAGAGAAAAGAGTGTTACGCCAAAACCTTACGTTACCACAAAGTGTCGTGTGTATATTTGCATAGTATTTGTGCCGAACTTCAATAAATGTACTCTGCTGCTTCGAAAATCTTCGATTAGGCTTTTAAAAAACATTTTTATGATAAAATAATAATATCGACACTAGGAGATAAAGTGATAATTGGCATTTTACGCTAAAACCTTACAATAGCTCAAAGAGTAATTTATAGATTCGTATAGTAGCGGTGCCAACCTAAAATAATCCCACAGTGCGCCGCCGCCGCCGACGGTTTTTAGACGACGCCGCCGCTGATTTGCGTATCGGCGTAAAATCGGCGCGAGTTCTAAATGTTTTAGAACTTAGTTTTAGGAAACCCTACAACAGCCTTACACTCTTCTCTAATATATTTCTGACGTTCAAACATAGACACGTTTAAGTACCTAGACCTAGTACATAAGAATAATAAAACCGGCCAAGTGCGAGTCGGACTCGCGCAGTATGGGTTCCGTACCTCTCAACGACCTGATACCCCATAAAAACGGATTTAATTTATGAGATTTTATCAAAAAACATCAACGCACAGTGCGCAAAATATGAATTTTTGCATGTCTTTCTTACGCAGGTACCACCACATATGTCTATGTTTGTCTTATTTTTAGTATTTTTGCTAAACTAAATAATAATGCACTATAATCTCACCAAGTGTGACGCTGGTATATATTACCGTTTTGAAGATAGAGCAGGAACAAAAACGTTGAAAAAAATGAATATTTTTTGAGGTTTCTTGTATGGGTAAAAAAAGTCTAAAATTTTAGACTTTTTTTTGTTTTTAGTATTTGTCGTCCGTCCGTCAACCGGTTATCTATTCCCATTCAAAAGATACAGCCCTGTGACAGACAGACGGACGGATGGACGGACAGCGTAGCGAGAGTAATAGGGTTCCGTTTGGCACCCTTCGGGTACGGAACCCTAAAAAGTAAAGTAGCGACCAACTGACCGTTGCACCATTCATGTTCCATATTTCCGTACCATAAATTACAAAAACTAGTCTGTGCCCAGCAGTGGGACAGTAATGGGCTGCTAATGCTTATGCAAGTCACGGGCATAGGGTTAAATAATAAAAAGTTTTAAAGGGAAAGTTCATTTTATTATTTTATTCATTTTAGCGCATTTAAAAGAAACCTTGTTTTTATTAAAAAAAAATACTTTTAATTTATTTTTTACTTTTTAGTTATCGCTGGACAGATTTTTTAACTCGCATTCGTATTCTCAGCAATTCCTTTCATTTGGTACCCATATTGTAGGAAACCATAAAAAACTTAGTCCGCCATATTGGATTTACAGTAACGTCACTTTATTTTTCAAGTTACTCTCAGCAAGCCCTTTCATTTGATACCCATATTGTAGGAGTGCATTAAAAATAACTAGTCCGCCATCTTGGGTGTTCCGCCATGTTGAATTTAGAATGACGTCACACAGCTAACCATGCATTGTCATCCAAACTAAACGTGTATACAAAATTTCAGCTCAATCGGTTGAAGATATCTGCTTCAAAATTGAGTTGCAAGATTCGACCTTAACAAATTACATACATACATACATACATACATTGCAAGTTAATAAAAAGCTTGTAAAAAGAAGGCAATTTCATAGAGCAAACTTTGAACAGAAATTTAAACTTTTTTCGTTCAACAGATTCGGCTATGACAGACGGACAGACAGACAGACAAGAGAGTGAACCTATAAGAGTTTAGTTTTTTCCTTCTAGTTACGGAACCTTAAAAATACATTATTTATAAATAAAAAGCCAACGATTTTGTTTTTTTTTCTGCTAAACCCGAATAACTTACGTTTGTTTTTATTAAAACCCTAACCCCTAATTTTTTAATCCAAAACCCTAAAACATTAAGTTCCAAACTTGAATCGATTGCACACTCTAGAACACTTGTAACATACCGAATTTCACACGGGCGAAGCTGCGGGTGGAAGCTAGTGTAACATAAATATACCGTTTAGCTCTTGCCTTAGCCAAATTCTTAAGCGTTATCTCTTTCCAAAAAACGCCTTTGTTTTATTTCCCATACCGTCTAAAACATAATTTTTTGTCACTATAAAATAATGTCAGTCATAAAAAAATACTTACCAAGTACTTATGATAATACTTTAAAATTTTGTCGGTCATCAAAAATAAAATATTTTATTTACCAAAGTACTAAGATTTGACGATCGCCCTAAAAACTTGCAGTATCCGTGTATAAACGCACGGCAAAGGTCGTCAACCCCCGACGGAGCGCCGAGCGACGTGACCACTCTGTGGAAGGGCTCGCGGCGAAGTGATTTGAATCGATTCGAACGCGAAGTATTATAGTAGTTTTAAAATATTTATAAAAAAATTTAGAGCTAATTTAGTTGAAATTTTCAAGTGTAAGTTTTTAAATAATATGTTCTTCTATTATAGTAATTTATTGTTATATTAAATTATGTAAGATATAGTGGTGAAAATAATAATTGTATCGACTATAATTTCTGAATAATTTCACATTGTTTGGATTTTTATTTCTTATGTATTCAGCCTAAAATGAAAAATCCTTTCTAGTAACTATTTTTACAAGGATCTTCCCAGTTGGTTAAAAAATTTCTTTTCTTAGGTCTGTCAGTGGTTTCAGATATTTGAAGCTTCGAAATTGACTCTGAAAGTGAAATTAAGAAAACCTCTGTTCAGTTATCTTGATAGATTTCACAAATACTCTAATAATCGAACAAAATAAACTATCTTCTATTTAGGCAATAACATTTCCTAAAATTATTATTAATTGATATGTTCATAAGATAAGTGGTTGATGAATAATCAGATTTGAAAAATTACGTTTTTGAGCAAAACAGCCCACGGACCGAGCATACGCTCTTAAAATAAGGTACAACCCAACCCAATATTTATACAAATTTATGATTCTTATACAACGTGTTATTGAAATAACTGTAAACCTCTTAATGGTCATTGTACTCATCAGTATGACGATATTTAATTGATCGTCCGGCGCACTCTGGGCAGTCAGCCCCGCTATCAACCTGCTGAATGGCTAATCTTTTCCCCATGACATGAGCTATTATTATTATGTAGCTCATGTCGACACGAAGAAGAAGAAGTATGAACAACTTTTACTATGCGACCAACCCTGAAATCACAAAAAAATATCAGCTGATACATTTTGCCGATTTATACGAACACAAATGTAGGGATCAGCTGATATTTAAGCGCGCAGCGCATAGTAAAAGTTGTACATAATGTTGAGCAGAGGACCCTTAGGATTTTTTTTTTCTGGTGATTTTAAAGTAGGGGTGTTTGTGCATGCGAAAGTATCTGCAAACGCATCCATTATAGAAAACAGTCATACAGTAATAGGGTTCGGTTGGCACCCTTGGAGTACGGAACCCCTAAAAGGCTATTCTGCACCCTGTCGTCAGCATCATCATCTTCAGCCGAAAAACGTCCACTGCTGGACACAGGCCTGCACCCTGTATTAAAGAATTAATCTAAAATTGTTGGTTTTATCACAGCGTACACCTACATTCAATCACCTGCAACCTTAGCATTCAATGCAATCTCTTGTTGACGAACTAAAGTAATTTAAAAAAATCGCTCTCTTTTACTAATAGTATTTAAATGAATGGGATGGCAACAATTTTAATGCTGTCAAATTAGTTTATGTGTTCTATTTATTTGTATTTTAGTGGGCACGTTCCAAGATCACGACTAAACTTGTATACAAATTTTAATTTTGAGTAATTTGATTGGTCTAAAATTGTTGCCACCTCTTTCTTGTATCTACTATTAGTAAAAGAAAGCGATAGTTTAAAATAAGTTTAATTCGTCAACAAGATAATCGACACCATTGTCCTGTTTAACATGGCCATTTTCTAAGCTAAAAACAGGACGTCTCGTAAAATACGGGGCATCTGGTCCCCCTTTGCACAAAGTAACTCCGTGTCGCCTCCTTCCTGAAACGAAATACAGCTAATATGATTTTGACTGAGACCGCTTCTATGGCAAGTCATAAATTGTTTATTAATTGCTTCAGGTCTACTGTTAATGGTAGAAGAGTATTATGTTGGTAATTAAGTAAGTAACTGGTTGTACTAATGATCTGATTGTATCGTGCTTAATTAGAAGTGATTCATTTGATGTATAAAGTTTATTATTATTTTGTTTTTTAAATTAAATTTTCTCATGATTTTAATACCTGGAGTTTTTTAAGATCACACGGGTGTAAACCAAAGTTTGAGATGGCTGATTTGTCTGCATTGGCGTGATACTGTTGTCTAAATCTAACTGTAAAAATTTCCTAACTATCCGGCAAGTGTTAAGAATAGCTGCTTTTTGAAGTGTGAGGTATGTGTACTTAGAAAGGTTGAGTGTATTTATGCTATTGAATAATTGTTTTGGGATGACACCTGTCGTTGAAATGACTATTTGGACTATTATTATTATTATTATTTATTTATTGATTAAGTAACAATGACTCACTGTGTTAGTAACAATATTACTTAATAACTATGTTAGTATTCCTATCCTATGCACTTAACCTAAACCCACGGACCAGTAAGCCTCAAGACGCCGCTTAAACAAAGTTTTGCATGAGAAAGCAGTCGTAAAATGTTGGCGGGGACCGGGAGGCGGACGGTGCGTTATGATTGGTCGGCTCAAAAGTACGGTGGTACGATTCCCTATTAATACATACTGGCTACCTAGTTGCCTCGCCTGTCACGCTGGCGGTGATGACGTCTCTCTGTCTATTAGATATTCAAACGAAATAAAGAATATTGTAATTTATAAAAATGTGTATTTAATAAATTGGCGACGAGGATGTCGAATTATGATATTAAAAAACTGAAGAAAACCCGCACCGCATTACGCGGTATAATTACAAAATTAGGAAACTACGTAAACAGTCAAGAAACACTACCATATGAAGAAACAGAATCAAGACTTCAATCACTTCAAGAAACATTACAGAAATTACAAGAAATACAGCATAACATAGAATCAGAAACACCAGACGAACAACTAGACCAAGAGATAGAAACCAGGTACGATTTCGAAGAAAAATGTATCATCATAAAGACAAAACTTTTGATGTATCAAAACGGAGACAATCGACATGTTTTACCGCTACAAACATCAGCATCACAGCTAAATACAAATACGCACCAAGAACGAGGTCCAAAAATTAATTTCTAGCCCTTTAATGAAAAAGAAACCTTTGCAAACTTTACTAAAAGACTAACTGTATTTTTCTTACTCAACAAGATCGAAGACGCTAAAATGAAAGTTTACACCTTACTTGCTGCTCTATCACCAGAATTACATGAGAAATTACACGATTTATGCTCCCCGGATGATCCAGTTGACATGAATTTTAAGGAGCTCACACAGATACTAGACGAATACATTGACCCTAAACCTAGCATATGGGCGTCACAACACAAATTTATTACGCGCACACAAAGTGAAGATGAAACAGTGGCAACATACGCATCAGAATTAAAAAAGAAATCCTTGAACTGTGAATTTAAATGTCAACATTGTCAAAAACCTATCCTAGAAAGCTTCCTAGCCCTACAGTTTATTCGAGGATTGAAAGACAGTGATATAAGAACAAAAATTCTTCAAGAAAGAAATACACTACCTTTTACAGAACTGGTACATATAGCTACATCCATAGAAATGGGAAAATCGGAGAACCTAAGAATATCCGCAGACATGCACAAAAATTTGGACACAGTAAACAGAATTACAAGCTCAATAAAAATACCTAAACAGTTAACATCTACATCAGCTTCATCCCCGATAACGATAAGGGATTTAAAAGGAAAATGCTTCCGATGCGGCAAAGACGACCATCGATCTAATGAGTGTGGCGCCATCAAATCCACCTGCCTGAAATGCAAGAAGGCTGGACATCTGGCACGAGTCTGTTTACAGCGAAATGTAAATAACAATCAACTAGACCACAATACAAGTAACATGAGTAACGAAAGCATGAGGAATATCAACCTAATTAAAAGTGAGATATCTGAAAAATACATGATTACAGTAAAAATAGAGAACAAACAGGTTGGCATGGAATTCGATACAGGAGCGACTTTGTCATCAATGTCACTTAAGCAATACAAAAGCCTGAAAATACCAAACAAAATTTTCAAAACAGAAATGAAATTGAGAACCTACACTGGTGAAATTATCAAGCCTGCAGGAGTGACATACGTAAAAGGCACTTATAAAGACCAGACCTTCAACGGGAAATTATACATAATCAATCAAAACGTTGACCCAATTTTTGGAAGAAGCTGGATGAAAGAACTGAATGTGAAAATTGCAGATATAAGGGTTATACAAACTTCTGAACGATCCGACAAACTTGATAAATTATTAGAAGAATTCGCAACAACAGTTTTTAAATCAGACTTGGGAAAAATACCCAACTACGAAGCTCACTTAAATCTCAAGGAAAATACACGGCCTATCTTTATAAAACCGCGACGAATACCGTACGCGTTAAAGGAAAAGGTCGATAAAGAAATCGAACGATTATGTGCAGAAGGGGTGATCACCAAAGTAGATCATTCAGATTGGGGCACCCCAATCGTACCGATTGTGAAATCAAATGGGAGCATTCGACTATGTGCAGACTACAAGGTCACCCTTAACAAAGTCATCAGTGATGAACATTACCCAATTCCTATAATAGAGGATATATTTGCAGAAATGAACGGAGGAAAATACTTCTGCACCTTAGATATTACCCAAGCCTATCTTAATATGGTTATGGATGAAGAAAGTGCCCTCTTACAAACATTGAGTACGCACCTAGGTACTTACAAAGTCAATCGCTTAATGTTTGGAGTCAAAGTAGCACCAAGCCTTTGGCAGAAATTTATGGATCAGTTACTTCAGGGACTAGACGGAGTAAAATGTTTTTTCGACGACATAATAATACAAGGAGCATCAGAAGAACAACTCTTAACACGTCTAAAACGAGTATTACAAAAACTGAAAGATAGTAACCTCCACGTCAACAGAGAAAAATGTCATTTTTTTAAACGTAACATTAACTACCTCGGACATACAATTGATAAAGACGGTTTACATAAGAACAAAGACAAAGTAAGGGCCATCGTGAACACTGCACGGCCAACCAATGTGAACGAATTACGAACCTTCTTGGGCATGGCAAACTACTACAACAAATTTATTCCAAACCTTGCCTCATTAACGAACTCACTAAATGAGTTATTAAAGAAAGAGAAAGATTTTCACTGGAACTCTAAATGTGAAGACAGTTTTAATAATATTAAGAAGGAGATTTTGAGCGAAAGAGTTTTGATTCACTTTGACCCAGGAAAACCATTGATACTAGCTACAGACGCTTCGCCAACAGGTTTAGGAGCTGTTTTGTCTCACAGACTACCTGATGGCTCAGATAGACCAATCGCATTCGCCTCTAGGACACTTTCATTTAGCGAAAAGAAGTATAGTCAAATTGACAAAGAAGCTACGGCGATCTACTGGGGCATAAAAAAATTCTTCCACTACTGTTACGGCAGAAAATTCACATTAGTGACGGATCATAAGCCCCTTACATCGATTTTTCATCCCCACCAGACATTACCAGCACTGAGCACAATGCGATTATTTCATTACGCACATTTCTTATCGGGATTCAACTAAGATGTGGAATACAGAGCTTCAGCTAAAAATGCAAACGCTGATTACCTATCAAGATTTCCAGTAGAAATAACAAAAGAAACCTCAATAGACCAACATTGTGCATACCAACTACAGCAGATTAACGTGGGGTGGGATTGGGATATACCTCCTAGCGGTTCACCCCGGGCAACGTCGTTACTGTTACAGTGATGGCGGCTGAACGACCCCTCTTTTTGCGGTGGTAGGATCCTTTGGGTCCGCCTGGCTTGCGACCACCCTCCCACTGTAGTCCAGTGCCAAGCAGTTCACTGTGTTCCACTGATCACGTGGGAGTGCCAGTGCCTTTGGTGTTAGTGTGGGTCCAGTTGCATTGCACAGAACTGGTCTCTGCCTCTAGGCGACGCTGTATCGAGCGACTCATCTCGGAGCCTAGCGGGATCCGAAGCACGGTCTTAGCCGTTGACCGACCGCAGTCAGTAGGGGGCCCAAGTAGCGCGCTAGCCACGTGCCAAAGGCTGCCCCGCCAACTCGCGAAAAATCCCGAGATGCTCCACCGTGCCAGTTGGCGACTGGACGGGAGGACCCGGTGGCCATCAACGGGGGGGTTCGGGCGTCCCCGCGGTCTCCGAATGAGTCCCTCATAGGTCAGCTTACCCAAAGAGTGCAGTTTAGTTTAACTGAGCAATGTCTCGGACTTTCACTAACACCACCAATACTCCAAAACAAATTATGAAAAGCAGAAAAAGGAATAAGGTTTGCAAACGGCTGCACTTCCTCCCATTGAAAGTGCACTCCACCAACATCAGGGGGTTGCACTCCAATCTCGACTCGGTCCACCACCACCTAGAGACTGCAAAGCCGCACCTACTCTTCCTCACGGAGACGCAGATAGCGACCCCGTCAGACGTGGCGTACCTCAACTACCCGGGGTACTCGCTTGAGCACTTGTTCAAGCAGCACGCTGGGGTTTGTGCGTACGTACGCGATGACATCTGCTGTCGGCGTCTCCGCTGCTTTGAGGCGAAAGGCATTCCTGCCATATGGCTATTGGTGGATACTGGGGTGGAAAAAACAGTCTACAACTGTATCTACCGATCGCATACCGGTGATCAGGAGACGACCAGGCTGTTTGACTATTTAACAAAGACGACAGATTTGGTCATGCAGCGATATCCAACGGCGGAGCTTGTTTTCCTGGGGGACTATAATGCCCACCATAAAGACTGGCTGTACCCATACCGGGAAACTGACCATGCTGGACGTGAAGCGCGCAAATTTGCGTTATCGCTAGATCTTACCCAGCTGGTGAACCAAGCAACGCGTATACCGGATATCGACAGCCATCAACCCAAATGCCTGGACCTTCTGCTGACAACAGATCCACACAGACACTCAGTATCAGTCTCAGCTCCGCTGGGAACGTCTGACCACTGTGTGGTGAAATCCGTGTCGATCTGCTCCCCTCAGGATAACAGCCCTAGAGGCACGAGGCGAGTGTGGCGATACGAGTCAGCAGATTGGGATGAGATGCGTCACTTTTTTGCATCTTACCCTTGGCGGCAATTGTGCTTCTCTTCCAGCGACCCGACTATCTGCGCTGATGCTGTCACTGACGTGATACGGCAGGGAATGGAGTATTTTATTCCGTTCTCTGACATACCGCTCGGACACAAAGCTCGACCTTGGTACAACGCGGACTGTGCTAGAGCTGAGGCTCGCAAAGAGTCCGCTTACCAATCTTGGGTCAAAGCTCGTGACCGCAAGGACAGACGTCGGAAAGTGCGTGAAAAGAAGAGAGCCTTTAATACTGCCGCCAAGTCCTGCAAGCGGGTACTACGAAAGGCCCGTTTCGACCATATTGGGCATATAGGGGCCAAGTTAGCTTCATACCCTCCAGGTAGCAAGCAGTTCTGGTCCCTGTCTAAATCGGTCGAGACGAACTTCTGTCGTCCTTTGCTGCCTCCAATGCAGAAACCTGATGGATCACTGGCTTACTCCGCAACAGAAAAGGCAAATTTATTTGCATCTATGTTTGCGAGCAATTCGCGTCTCGACTCTGGCTCAAAACTACCACCATCTATACCTCACTGCGATTTTTCATTCCAGAAAATCGCTATTCACACTAAAGAGGTTCGAAGAGCGCTTTTCTGTCTTGATGTGAATAAGGCCAGTGGACCCGACGGTATTTCTGCAAGGGTTCTTAGGAAATGTGCACCTGAGTTGTCTCCTGTACTGACACGCCTGTACCGCCTCTCTCTTAGTCAGAGAACTGTGCCCAAGTCCTGGAAGCTTGCAAATGTACAGCCAGTACCCAAGAAGGGTGACCGTGCTAACCCGGCCAATTACAGACCAATCGCCATCACCTCCATATTGTGTAAAGTTATGGAAAGGATACTGAACAACAAGTTGCTGGCATACCTAGAAGACAATGATCTTCTCAGTGATCGTCAATTTGGCTTTCGTCAGAAACGATCAACTGGTGATCTTCTTGTGTTCGTCACGCACTGTTGGGGCGAAGCTATCGAGAAACATGGCGAAGCCTTAGCTGTGTCTTTGGATATCTCGAAAGCTTTCGACCGGGTTTGGCACGCAAGTCTGCTGAACAAGCTTCCAGCGTACGGCATCCCACCTGACTTTTGCACTTGGATAGCTGACTTTTTGAGTGAACGGTCCATTCGAGTGGTCATTGACGGCTGCTCCTCTGACCTCTTGGCCATAAATGCCGGAGTTCCTCAAGGGTCTGTTCTCTCTGCGACACTTTTCCTGCTTCACATAAATGACCTGCTTCAGTTAGGTCTTATTGGCTACGCAGATGACAGTACTATCACAGAGAGATACCTGTCCAGTGTGAGAGCCAACCAACGGGAAATCTGTTCTCTACGAGAGGCCATGATAGAGCGGACTAATTCGACCTTAAATCTCGTTTCCCAGTGGGGAGATGACAATCTGGTCAATTTTAACGCCTCTAAAACTCAGGCGTGTCTTTTCACCGCAAAACGGAGTCCATTCCACCTGGCTCCTACTTTCCAAAGTACACCTATTAGCATCGCCGACCACCTAGACCTTCTTGGCATGGAGTTGTCACCTAACCTCAACTTCGGCACCACAATCGAGGCAAAGGCTCAAACTGCGGCCAAAAAGTTGGGCATTCTTAACAAGGTGAAGCGATACTTCACTCCTGGACAGCTTTTCACTTTATATAAAGCTCAAGTCCGATCGTGTATGGAGTATTGCAGTCACTTGTGGGATGGCTCCGCCAAATACCAGCTTGCGGCTCTTGACTCGATTCAACGCAGAGCTGAGAGGTTAATTGGTGATGAACTGTTAGCAAAATCTAAGCTACAAAGCTTAGCCCATAGACGCACAGTTGCTTGTTTGTCGGTGTTCTACAGGCTGTACTTTGGAGAGTGTGCGCAAGAGCTCCATGAGCTTATTCCGCCATCTCCTTTCTTTCATCGGACTACACGCCGCACTGCAGGATATCATCCACATTTGGTGGAAATCCCTACTATCAGGACCAAGCGCTTTGAGAACTCTTTCATAATGCGCACAGCCAAGTTGTGGAATTCACTGCCGGCATCTGTATTTCCGGGCACTTATAACCCTAACGCCTTTAAAGCTGGAGTGAATCGGCACCTAATAGGTTTGCTCGCTCCATCGTCGACCACATCCTGACAAAGCTGTCTAGATTGTGGTCAAGAGCAGATCTATAAATCATAAAAAAAAAAAAAAAAAGATTAACGTCCTAGAAATTCGGCCAGAAGTTATAGCTAATGAAACGAGAAAAGACAACGAACTTAAGATATTATCGGAAGCACTACAAAAAAGTCACTCATTACGACGATACGGCTACGGTGATAATGAATTAACAATTCAAGACAACTGCATATTGAGAGGAACTCGAGTGGTAATACCCAAAAGTTTACACGCACGTGTACTAGATGAACTACACGCCGGACACATTGGCATACTTAAAATGAAATTACTAGCTCGCAGCTACATATACTGGAAAAACATAGACAAAGATATCGAAAATAAAGTAAAATCCTGCAGAGCATGCCGATTGGAACAGAACGAGTCACCAAAAGCACCCCCACACCATTGGGAACAACCTACGGGACCATGGGAACGTCTTCATATAGACTTTGCAGGACCTATTCTAGGACACCAACTCCTAATAGTCGTAGACGCTTTTACAAAGTGGGTGGAAGTATTTCCAACAAAGACCACAACGAGTGCTTGGTGCATCGTTAAGTTGAGGGAATTATTCTGCACATTCGGCACACCATACACACTTGTGTCAGACAACGCACGTCAGTTTGTATCTCAAGAATTTAAGAGCTATCTTTCCAGCTGCGGTGTAACACACTTGACGTCAGCTCCGTACCACCCAGCCACTAACGGCCAGGCCGAACGTTACGTGCAAACAATAAAGAAAGCACTACGCGCAATCAATGGAGGGGGAGAGAGGCAATCTTACGGATAAGCTCCTTATTCTCAAGACTCGACTACGACGCACACCAATCCTAGGCGAACATACTCCCTATGGACTGATGTTCAGTCGGGATATTAGAACTAAGCTGCATGTAATGTTCAAAGACTCATCTGCCCCGAAGGCTTTCAGACCGATCAACACACAGTCTTCAATCAGAGCTCACTCCCTAGGTGATCGTGTCCAGGCCAGAGCCTACTCCGAACCAAAACGAAGATGGGAATTCGGCACGATAGTGCGTCGCCTAGGCAGGCTTCATTATGAAGTGCGAACTGACGGAGGCGTCGTATGGCGTAGACACCTGGAGCAGCTGCTTCCAGCCCCAGGAGTGAGACAACCAGGAATCGCGGCGGAGGACTAATACATACTGGCCACCTAGTTGCCTCGCCTGTCACGCTGGCGGTGATGACGTCTCTCTGTCTATTAGATATTCAAACGAAATAAAGAATATTGTAATTTATAAAAATGTGTATTTAATAGCTATGATTGGTGCCGCTCGCTGACGGACTGACGTCCTGATTGGCCGCGGTGCGTATGATATGCTTTGCTACTGCATATGCGTTGTGACCGGGGGTGTCCGGCTAAGCGGCGTCTAGAGGCTTACTGGCCTGTGCCTAAACCGCACTGGTATGCAAATCCCTGCTACAAGCTCAGCACCGAGGTTGAAAGCTTGCAGCAGCGATTTACACACAAGCAGTCAAGCCTGCTGGCTATACAGCGCAGTATAACGTTGGGGCTGGCCCGCACCCGGCGCACCAGGGAGGCGCATCTTTTTCGCATCGTAGCGTAGAAACAATCGACGCGGGCTTCAGCAAACATCCCTGATGCGCTACAGAAACGGGACAGCCCCATTAACACCCGGAACGCGTTGTTATATTGTATACGAAGGGCGCTATACGATTTTTGAGTATAACTAACCCACAGGCTGCACATGTAAAAGGAGGTGCAATATGCACGAAATAGAGTTTTTTTTCACCTCTTTTTTTTGTTTTTTTTTTTTTTATGCATAAACAATAACCTATTTTAAAAAGAATACCTATATCCATGGAGTTGCTTGCCGGTTATTCTCCATAGGATCTGCAATTTGGAACCGTGCAACTAGAGCCGGACGTTTCAAAAGTGCCTGTAATTAGGTTTATTTGAAATAAAAAACATTTTTCAAATGCAAATTTATTTATTTCGTGCACACAGGTTAAATCAAGAAGTTATTTAAAAATACAGAATCTCCATGTCCCGCCGATAATATTTTTTTTTTTAATTTTAGTTTGAATTTTGAGAAAATTAAAGCTTAGAAGATATTTCTACTACCTTTTTCTCTTTTTAACAAACTGTAGGTCAATTCCCGTAACTAAAGAAGTGCAGTTGCAGTTAGGTTTCGATCAAAACAATGCTTTTCGTATTCTCTTACCTACGGCGATCGCTGTCAGAAACAAACTGCAGCGTCACTGCAACTTGATCGGCGCGTCATTAAATTACGTGAATTAGTGCCCTGGGCTCTGCAGTGCAGTGCAGTGACGCTGCAGTTAAGTTCAAGTTTTATTGCTAAATGGTGATGGTATTCTTGGAATCTGAACAGCTCGTACGCTGCAAGTCAACTACACGACTACGAAACTTACCTAGGTTGTGGCCACAATTCTATGGTTGTGGCCATATGAACAATTAAAATTAATGACTAAATAATCGAATAGAATCGATTATGTTTCATTGAATATTACGTTATAGATAAGCACTTGGTCATGCCCTTGAAACCACTACTATATTGTTAACAAAAAAGTGTTTTATCCAGTTTAGTGGATCATTAAAAAAAATATATATAAAAAAATATAATAATAAAATAATATTCCAATACTGATTTTAGTGCTTTTTCTTACCACTTTACTTACCGATCAAGTTGCGTTCGGAATCACGCACTAATGACGCGCTGCAGTAGAATTACAATACTGCGCTCGCGTGATGCGAGCCTTGACAGCGATCGCAGAAGATAATAGAATACGAAAAGCGTTGTTGTGAATTTGTGATCGAAACATAACTACAATTGCACTTTTATAGTTACGTGAATTGGCGTACTGGAATGAAAGGTAAGTACTAGTTTTATACTCTGTTCCAAATACGAATTACATCTATACAACGAAATAACTGAAAACCTCTTAAGGGGTCATTGTACTCATCAATATGAACAACTTTTACTATGGGGCCAACCATGAAATCGCGAAGAAGAAACAGCTGTTCCCCTAAATTTTGTCGATTTATGTGAACACAAAAGGATCAGCTGATTTTTTTTCGCGATTACATGTTTGGTCCCATAGTAAAAGTTGTTCATACGATGAGTACAATGAGCCCTTAAGAGGTTTTCAGTTATTTTAATAACACGTTACAGAAAATAACTCTAAATGTTTAAAAATGGATAAAATAAACAATCGTTATTTTGGCTGTCTCGTTAGTCTATTATGGTAAGCGCGACTGCTAAGCGTGGGATCATGGGTACGGTTCCGGGTCGGGAAAAGTGTTATTGGGTTTTTTCATTAGGAATCATCTCAGATGTAGCCCGGAGTCTGGATGGCAATAAGCTCGCCCCCTATTAAATGGGACTTATAACATAACTGACGAAATATGGGTATAGAAGCGTGATTTTATGTAATGTATGTAATGTAATGCTGTTTACGGTAATAAGTCACTAGTCTGGCGGCGCCTTTATTTCGTAAGCAGTAAGGGCGGTTTTTCAGACTCGGGTGTTGCCACTGTCATGCGGTCAACTATACTTTTCTTATATTTTGTATCGACTGTCCTTTCTTAATTTTTTACCTATGTGTTTTTTTTTGTTTTACTTTCTATTTAACCCCACCTATAAGTTTCCTGCTTGTGTTTATCACTGTGTTTTAAATGTTGCGCGTCGTTAACTGTGACAATAAACTATTTTTCTTTCTTTCTTTTTTCTTTTAATGAAAAAAATTACGAACAACACAAAATATTACACAATTTGCAGTTAGTAAGATATCATGTCACCGGCTGCTTCGTACTTGGAATAGTGTGTAGTAAGTAGATATAAAAATCTATTTAACATAATTTACGGAGTCTTAATTAAGGGTTACTTACATTCCAAGATATCCACAGAAAATATTTTGTTTTGTCATTCTTAGTAAGTATTGTAAGTATTGTATTGCGTATCGGCAAACGCAGCGTAGGGCGCCCCCCTGCCAGGTGGACCGACGACCTAAAGAACGTGGCTGGGGGGGACTGGATGCGGAAGGCAGAGGACCGAGCGTTGTGGCGCAACTTGGGAGAGGCCTATGTCCAGCAGTGGACTGCGATAGGCTGAGTTGAGTAAGTATTGCATTTTGCGGCACAAACGAAAAGTATTTGTAGTACTAGTCCCGGACAAAAACACCGTTGTATTGAACAGCAAGTATTATGTTAGGACTAACCATGTAAATTACGTTTATCGACCAATAAAATCCTTAACATTATAGCCGATCAAAAGCGTAAAAGTTACAATGATAGTCAAACAAAACGATCTTTTAAACGCATATAAAAAATATGTACTTATATTATTTATATCTTGCGTCCTTGCGTGCCGTGCGATGCGGCGATATATCACCGCGCGATATATCGCAGGGAACACCTCCGCGGTCGTTTGTACGAGCGTACGCTAATATTTAACGCAAAATTATTAGTAGTGTCTAACGTTCTAGGGACCATTAAAGTTTTAAATTAAAATCTATTTTCGAATTCATTCTATAAAATTAATTGTAGAAAAAAAGAATGAACGAAACATTTATTGGGCACAAGACACAGATACACAATTACACACAACACACAATTTAGTAAAAATATACAACGTGGTTATGACAATACGACAATAAATGAAAATACGGTTATTACTAGTCTATAGAAGCATTTTAAACATATAAACAAGTTGTTATATTCGAAAATTAAAAAAAAAACTAAATATTTTAATAAGTAACACCATTTGTTTTTCATCTGTAATCATTATAAACCGGCCAAGAGCATGTCGGGCCATGCTCAGTATTATAGGGTTCCTTAAGTAGGTCTAATTACAAACGAATCAAATCGAATATGCTATTTTAGTTTTTGCAAACAGCGCCACCTAGCGCTAAATTTAAGAAGTGAATTTAGCGATAGGTGGCGCAGTTACTTTGTGTTAACAATATAACACAAAGTTTCTTTTTGTGATTTTTTAGAATAGAAAGTAACTAAAGAAGCATTATTTGCTAAGATCATTTTTATCTAAGGTCAATGACCTATGAACTAGGACGTCTTAAGTATATTTCAGTTTTCTCACTATAACTCAAAAATTTATAATCACATTATATTAGAAATAATTTTAAAAGTGAGTTTTTATAAAAGTCTATGAATGTGGAAGATTACAAGTTTCTATGTTGCATAGTTTGGAAATGGCAGGGGGGGGACACATTGTAAGCCACTTTGGTGGGCTATATTTCGCAGATGGTACACCTGATAAAAAAGAGATGTATGAAACACTACCTTCATTTTAGTAGACCTATTCAATGATACCCCCAAGAGGGGGTGCAGTGAAAAAAAAAAACATCCCCATTTCACATGTATGGGCGCCACCCCTAAAATACGTTATCAAGATTTTTATATTCTTTTAAAATTGAGATCTATATCTAAACCATTTTTTAACAAAATTTCATTTACTTATGTTTATAACTGTAGAAGTTATTAAGCTGTAAAGGATTAGGACAGACGGACAGACGGACAGACGGATAGACGGACAGACGGACAGACGGACAGATGGACAGACGGACAGACGGACAGACGGACAGACGGACGGACATGACGAAACTATAAGGGTTCCTTGTAGGACTACGGAACCCTAAAAAGAGTGTTTAAAATTATATGGACTCGCACAGGCCTTTGACCTAACGATCTATGCCTAGAAAAGTGATTCTACATTCAAAATTAATGAAATTTAAATAATTTCCTATGGCTAAGCCAGTGGCGTGCATTGGTTTTTGGCCTAGGTAGGCAGTCACTAAGCAGACGGAGCAAGTTACTATAGTGTAAAATTATTAAAAAATCTGATACTTACCTACACACATTTCATACAAAACAGACACGAAAACATGACGTTTCAACAACGACGTTTAAAAGTAAGAGACACTAGCAAAAGATTATTAAATTTGAATGACGACACCCAGTTACAGTTGTATTAACGTGTTATGTAATAGTCATAACATTTTACCTTTTCTTGAGTCAAATACAGATTTTGATGTGTTTGTCTACTGAAATGCACTTTTTTGTTTTGTTAACAAACGAAAACTGATTGAATGGGTTTCTCGTAATTTCTCTAAGCATAGTCTTCCCCACAAACCGAGCACTCTAATTTATCCATGTTTACATCAATATTTTTACAAAAAACTTCACAATTCACAATAAAACGAACTAATTATTACACGATTTATGCAATTCGTCACGCATATGTAAAGTTCTGTCAAGTGTCAACAGCCAATTAGAGTTGGGCCATAGTAAATCTATGAGTTGGGCGTTATTTAACGTCGGTTTGAGAAAATATTTACGAGGGTGATAATCGAATACGTAGTACGTTGGCATAGTAATGTAACGATTATTTTACGTACAAAGTTACACAATAGATTTTCGGAGCACGAAAACAATAGATTTTCTACAATTATTATACACCATTCGTTATTACATTAGTTAAATAACGTTATAAATCTATTTATCGTTATTTTGTTATGAGCGTATATTGAGCTTCATTATTTTACGATGAATGTGTAGCAATGTACAAACAATCATCAAAATAATAATAAATATTGTAATCTTTTTATTCGACCCTTCGAATACAATCTACAAATTATAAATGTGAACACTTAAATGCAGTAATTTCAATAAAACATTAATTATCTTTATTTCGCCGCTATTTTTCAAATGTGGGTTTAGTTTTATTATAACGATCACTTTGTACGGAAATATCTAGTTACAAAATAATAGGATTCAAAACTACTAACGCATAACAGTTACGTGTAAAAAACGTTACGGACAACCCACGACTATTGCCACTAGGGCTACGTTCAGTTATGTCACCTGCGACGTTTTCAGAAGCAGGTGACGCTTGATTAGACGGCTAAATTGCGAAATGTCAAATGTTAGTTATTTACGCATAGCCATATCGTTATTCATTTTTTTGTCGTATGACTTCGGGTATTAGCCTAAAGTAGTGTTTGTGTATAATAGTGTATATGGTTACCAAAAAGGTTTGATTGTGTGTGTGAACGTGACAGGCAATCGTGCGAACGCACATTGCACAATGAGGTACGGTTTGCATTGAATTCATACATTATTATTGAGTACATATGTTAATTGTTTTTTTTTAATACGCTGATTAATTGATTTAGTAATAGTTAATATTAAATTCTAACGAGGTAGGCATTGCTTATTTGCCTATATGGAATGCACGCCACTGGGCTAAGCTATTAACTGGATTTGATTATTTTTTTGTATACTACCAGAGGACGTGATACTCTGTACGTTTTTATTTAATGTCGTATTATGTCTTTTTTTTTATATCCACCCTGTATAAAAATTGTTATAAATAGGTGCAGTGTGCCCAGTGATGGTGCTAAATAGGTCCAGTTCTGCATACATTCCTGGCAACTAGTGCCTGATGCTGGTTTTCAACTGAACCTATTATGAGTAGATACATCTTCATTTCCACCATGAGTCATTACACTATCATGACACGGTCCTTCTCTTTTGTGCGGGACGGGAAAATATTGAAAACCCAACTTTATGGCAATGACAACTCAATTGACACTGTGGTTGTCAACCATTACTGTACTTCATCATCATCATCATTTCAGCCGAAAGACGTCCACTGCTGGACATACAATTTTATTTCGATTCGTGATACTTATTACTGTTCAATAAAACTAAAGTAAGTATATAAAATACTGATTTCATCATCACTGGTATTTAGAGCTTTAAATGAAACCTATTTAAAATAATAAGCGTTCACAAAAAATCAACGATCAATTGATCCTCTCATTGAAATAGTGTGTCAAGGACCCACAAATGTATGATCGTTCCAATTCAATGTGTTTGTGATGCAAACAAAAAAAAACAACACACAACTAAAAAAAAAAAAAATTACAAAAACGTATGCGGTCAAGGGACCCCTGAAGCAGGAACTAAATTATGCTTTAAATTCATATTTTGTGACCGGTTCATCAAATACTAACTATAATTATTTTGTGACCGGTTCATCAAATACTAACTATAATTATTTTGTGACCGGTTCATCAAATACTAACTATAATTATTTTATTATTTTTAACGCATTTACGCATGCCAAGCGAAATCTAGCGATTTAAATCGTGTAATGAAAAAATCGCTCACGAGCAGGATTCGAACCTGCGACTCCTGGCTCAGTACGCTAGTGCTTTCAGCCACTAAACTACCGTGAACACTGCTCGTGGTATCGAAATTAACCTCCACTTTTTGTACGTCTTTGGATGACGTCAGCGATATCTTATTAGGAAACAGTATTTCTTAACCGACTCGACTAACTTTGCAGATAATTCAAAGTCGTATAGATATGCCTAGTGCCTACTCTAATTGGAAATCTTGGAGTGCATGGGAATAAGCCAAAAATCTTAGCGTGACGCTACATTTTCTCCCGAATCACACCTACCGCAAGCTCCCATAAGAAACTTCGTTCCAATAATTAATTAAATAATAATTAATTGAATTTAATACATAATCAGCCTATTACTGTCTTACAGTTTTGCACGAACAGGTAAAGAGAAGGTTTGGCCTTATCCACCACGCTGGCCTAGTGCGGGTTGGAGGACACACAACATTGAAAACTGTATGGAGCACTCTCAGGTGTGCAGATTTCCTCACGATGTTTTCCTTCATTTTGTTCTGTTAAAACATTATTTTGTTATGAAATATTATTGAAATACCATTATTATTAAATAACAGTACTGCAGAATAAATATTGTGCATCGGCAAACATCGGAAACACTCGTATTGTACGTTAAAAAAACGATTGATAAAAGTATTTTGGTCCTAAAAAACCCTCGCAATTTCAAGCATGCATATTTCATAGATTTCATGCAGCAACATTAAATGGAAATATTTTGTAGTATCGTAAATAATTTTATCTATTTTTCTTATTTGTACACCAGTCTGAATTAAAACTATAATTTTATACCTATCTCAACTATGTATCTACACATATTTTAGCAAATCATTATCTTTATTGATACCGTTAAAGCAACCGATAATCAAATTTTGATCCACACATTTAATACTAGAGTTTAAATCATACAACACTTCTTGGTAATGTTAGTTGTTTACACCTTCAACCTAAAATTAGATAAACACCTTTTTTACACACCCAACCATTATTCCTACCCGACATGACACATTATTTAAATCGATTCACAGCTAGTTAATTCAATTATCTTAGCACGGTTAAGGCAATGTCAATTATTAAACAATAATCGTACTCATTACTGTGTACGGGGCCATTAAATATGATGGTATATCGCGCGTGACAGATTTATTTATTCAGAAACATCTGCTTTGTATTAAAATAAGCTGTGAAATTGTTTTTTTTTAAATTATATTTTTAACTAGACAGTTTACTCCTTTGAATTGGTTAAATACCAGTATTATATTTTGAGCATACAAAATTATTGCAATGATGTTTACATCGTAAAGTTTTAATTTGCGTTCGGAAGCTTGTATTGGGATTATCATTAAATGCCAAGGTTGCAGGTGATTGAATGTAGGTAGTTAAAAAAAAAAAAAGTTACGCTGTGATTAAACCAACGATTTTAGATTAATTCTTTAATACAGGGTGCAGGCCTGTGTCCAGCAGTGGACGATTTTCGGCTGAAGATGATGATGCTGACGACAGGGTGCAGAATAGCCTTTTAGGGGTTCCGTACTCCAAGAGTGCCAACCGAACCCTATTATTGTATGAATTATCGTTGATGATAATGTTTTCTATAATGGATGCGTTTGCTTGCAGATACTTTCGCATGCACAAACACCCAGACCCCTCTTTTTATACATATACAATACATACACCTTTAAAATCACCAGAAAAATATTACCTAAGGGTAGCCTCTGCTCATCATTATGCAGGTACAACTTTTATTATGGGACCAACCCTGAAATCGCGAAAAAATATATCAGCTGATCCCTTAATTTAGAAAGAATGATAGAAAGAAATATGATTTATTGCCACAACAAGACAACATGCGGTTGGTGCACTTAAAAAATAACTTAATTAGGTACATTCTAGGAATCATTTTATCAATGTATGATATTTATTTGTGTTCATATAAATCGGCAAACAGCTGATGTTTTTTTTCGCGATATCAGGGTTGGTCCCTCAGGTTGGTCCCATAATAAAAGTTGTTCGTAATGATAGGCAGAGACTACCCTTAAATTTGTAGTGGTAAACAAAAAATCGTGTTATTTAAAATCATTGTCCAGCCCCGAAACAATATTGTCTGTACTAGGTCAAACAAATACTTGTTCCGTGAATGATTTGAACTAGTGACATGCAAGCACCAGCCAAACGTGGCTAACGTGTGAGTGTCGTCAATAAATTAAAACAAGTATATAAATAAAAAGACAAAATAAACAAAATAATAACAAAAACAATACATAGCAAGCACATATTAATTAATGAAACATCCATGACTAAGAAATTATCACTCGAATAAAGGTCATAATTGTTAACCCGAAAAAAAAACCGCGCGACAAATTGACGCGTCGTATCGTGGAGCGACAATTGATCGCAATCTTCGGCCGGATACCGATCAATTAGTGTTTTAAAGTGCTGTGCACATGCGATTGTTATGCTATGGGTGTCAGGTGGTTTGGTAAGCCTGTATGTCATGCTTTGCGGTCTTTATGGGATACCTACTTCTCCGCCAAATAGTGATGCTTGCATTGCTGTTTCGGTCTGAAGGGTACGGGTGCCAGACTTTCCATCTTCATGTCTCAGTTTGGCGAACCGACTTGCGGTACCATTTAGGCAACAGCCTTTGTGGTATTGCAGTTGTTGTGGGCAAAGCTTATCAGGTGGGCCTTTAGCTCGTTTCGCCATCCTATACTATAAAAAAAAAGATGTTTATCTGCACTGAAAAAAATATTTAACTAAACTGGAACTTAACAAATAATTTGGTTAGGCGTTATTAAAGTTAATTTGATTTAACAAAACTTAAAAAGAGAAAAAATTCAACCATCTTAACTTCCATCTTGAATTATGATTAGAAACTCTCAAGATTACTCACGATTGTCCCTGCTGGTCTTGCTACAAGAGTGAATTAGGACCCTGATGGGATATCGTCGTTAAGATGCAACTTACTAGAATTAGTAAACGAGTTTGAACGCATACCTTTTGTGCAAGATGTTTCGAGTTCTCCGACTTATTCGTCACTTGCGTTACCGGCGAAGGAAAACATCGTGAGAAAACCTGCTCACCTGAGAGTGCTCCATACAGTTCTTGATGGTGTGTGTAGTCCGCCAACTCGCAGTAGGCCAGTGTGGTGGACTAAGGCCAGAATTATTCTCATACTGTGAAGCGGCTAAGCCCAACAGTGAGACATTAACAGGATGCTAATCCATTCTCTTCAAACACAAGAACAATCTATTACAATAGTTTGAAGCTAACAACCTTTGCATCAACACGCAGATGGGCGCAGTTGACATAAAGTCAGCGGTAACAATTTGTCCTTGACAGCGTCTTTATTTCGTAAGCAATAAGGGTGGTTTTTGTAATTCAAGTGTTACCACTGACGTGCGGTCGACTGTACAATATTTTTGATTTACCGCCATGTTCCTGTCTATCAGAACATTGTAGAAACATACATGCAGTCGCATGCATGGGTTTTTTATTGTTAAAGGTATCATGGAGTTGCGTGCCTTGTCATGTCAGTGTGTTTCTTTATAATTAATAGGTTTAACATTAAAGTGTTTAATTGTTATTAGATATTTGCAGTTGGAGGCCACACATCGGGCTCAATATAATATAATATAATTCAGAAAAAAGGACGTTCGCGTTCCAATTGCTGCACACCCGCACACACAGAAAAAAAAAGCACAGAAAGCTGACGTCATCCGTAAGGCTGCCACTCTAAAGTAAAATTGGGATGGACATATCTGCCGCTTGTCAGACGACCACTGGGCCACACTGACAACTCAATGGGGCCCTTAACATGGCAGGCGTCAACGCGGCAGGCCCAGACGGAAATGGCGGGATGAGCTGGACTCCTTCCAAAAAGACTGGACTCTTTTAGTAACAGACAGGAAGAAGTGGCAGGAGAGTAGAGAGGCCTATGCCATGCAGTGGGACACTTCAGGCTTATAATAATAATAATAGTTGTATTCGCTATCGACACGCAGCTATCGCTTCTGATGGAGCCGGAAAAGCAGCCGCGTAGGTTAAGATTGCGTCCAGCCAGACCAGCTACCCGATTCTAAACATCACGGTAACCAGTTGTCGACCGATTCGGTTTGTTATCTCTTGTTCTCTCGTTGCGTGAATCATCAGACGAAACGATATAACAAACCGAATCTTTTCCCACGGCATGAAATATTATTGTATAGCTCATGTCGACACGACAGAAGAAGATGACCGAACCTATCGATAGCTGGCTATCGTGTGGTTTTGAATCGGTCTGCTGATGTATCGACGATCAGGGCCCTAATTCACGTAATTTAATGACGTGTCAATCAAGTTGCAGTGACGCTGCAGTTCGTTTCTGACAGCGATCGCCATGAGAATACGAAAAGCATTGTTTTGATCGAAACTTAACTCCAACCACACTGCAACTGCACTTCTTTAGTTACGTCATGGTATAATAACACCAGGTAGTCTCTTCCTGTGACAGCTAGGTCACGTGATTGCCTCCGTACTACGTCATCGGCCGTGGAGCCAATAGCGGGCTGTTAGCGCAACACTTGTCAGTTTGATGTGCTGCCACTTTGTGAAAATAAATTACCCGTGCAAAATGCATTTTTTCATTTACTTTCTTCTATAAAGAATCACTTTTTAACTAGTAATTTAATATAGTTTCCTTTATTAACTAATTAGATGAATAACACGAGATAACAAATAGTTAGGCTAGTTAGGAATTTATTTTATGTTCATTATGAACAAAAATCTCCTTAAATATATTGAAGATATCAATCAATGGCAGCACTGATCGTGACGTAGCTTGGAGGCATCGCGCTGTCATTGCGGGAAGAGAATACCTGGTGAAACATCTTATTATACCATGAGTTACGTGAATTGGCCTACAGTAGGGTAGGTATCTAGGTACCTATTGTGGTGAAATAGTGATGGATTGTGTTGGAGTAATCTATTCAGTGTAATACGATGCGTCAAGCGTATTATCCGCAAAAGCAATCATAGATGATACACATTTACATCAATTTCTCTTTCAAGTGTACACAACTCTTAACAAACAGATGCCCGACATCTGCCTGTATCCTAATACGATATCCACCAGCGACAACACAGCCCCTAGACGGATATTGTTGAATTTAATGCGTACAAACAATTCTGCCACTAGCTGAGGTATGAGGAAGCGGGGTACTGCGATCCGGTTGGCCCTAACAATGTCATTATGTCATAGAAACTTCAAACTTTGTAGGGTTAGAGACGAGACAGATTTAGATTCAACACGATATAATATCGATAAAATATTATTTTATTGATATTATTTTTATGTAATACGTAGTATTAATTATAAGGATTTTAGCTTCTTATTTCTTTTAATATTATTTAATAATAAAGTAATTAATATACTAATAATAATAGTAAGTATTACATGTAGGGAGGGAGTCTTTCAAAATTATCTTAATTTTGACAGTAAGACGGGTGCTCTGTACTTTCAGAATTAAGATAATTATATCTTTAAAAATATCTTTATGTATTTATTTGGTGTTGAATATGGAGTTATTATTTTGTAAAGCGGATATTTTAAAAGAGGTAATTGTCCGTTTATATAGTAAATAAATATTAAATAATAAAATAATTAATTTAGTAGTAGTATTATATTATTTATTTTACCCAGCAATATTACACAAAATGTTACATTAACATACTAGGTACTACGTCTAGGTATAAATATTATTGTACCTACTTAACATTTAAAAGTGAACACAGCATGGAACAAAAACAAACATTATTGCAAACTATAACAGCTAATTAGCACGTAAATAAAACGTTATTCAAAAGAAAAGAACCTACTCAAAAATAACTTAAATTTAAAGGACAAAAAACCACTAATCATTTTTTAAATAAATTAATTTTATATATGTATAGCCTTCGAATAGTGCATTTGTAACTTTGAGCTTTTATAATAAAGCCATTATAAATACCATTCGATATAATCAAATAAAACAAATTTTGTGACTAATGAATATAACAACTAATAACTGTAATTTGGTTCTAGTACTCGCTGGCAGCTACCGCGGCACCACTCACTTCGCTCGCTCACAGTTCTAACCTTACCTAACCTATTTGATATATTTCTGATTGTTTTTATATAAACAATGTTGAATTAGACAGTAAACTGTACAATTGTCGTCAATGTAACCTCAAATTATGCGACTGCTCAAGAGGTCTCTTTTGGGTATTGAAATCTTTTTTATTATTTTATTTTAGTAGTAATTGAAAGCGAAATTCTGATAGTACTGAGTAATTTTTTCAGTGTTTACGTGTCAAACCGCGTTTGACAGTATTATTGTGATATTTAATAGGTTTTAACAAAACCAAACATTTTCAGGGATGTAATAGTGCGATTGATTTTAATTGAGGAAGTTTTTCGCAAAGAGGCCTTCGAAAGAAATAAAAGACCAAGTAGCTTCATGGAGAAACATTACACATCCGTGCAAATCTTAAATAAAATCGAATGTGACACAAAAGTTGTTATTTTACTAAATTATTCATTCCTAGCTGTGCTTGTGACGCTGTCCGTGTGGAAGTTGTAAATTAACATCGTGGGCCTTACTCCCGACTGGTTCAAGCTCTGAACCAAATCGAGCTAATTTCAATTCCTAGAAAAAAGCAGTACGATTTGACACTAACTCGAATTCAAATTCGATTGATACAGCACTCGATCCAGGCGGGGTCAGGAGTAAGGCTTAGAAGTGGGTAGCTACTCTAATAACTAGCTAAATAGCGGCTATTCAACAAATAGCCATGGCTACTTCGATCAATGGCTACGATATCTGTCAACACGATAGCTAGCTATTGGCTACTGCTTCGAATAACCAACAAGTTTACGGTGTAGCGGGCAGCCGCCGCGCTGCCGTGAGCTGACCAAGTAAAATAGCTATTGGCTATTGGTAGCTAGCTAGCGACTTTCTTTATTTTTACGATTTCTAACTTAACTTAGTAGTTAATTAGGTTTAAAATCGTTTGAGATCTATAGTTTTGTTTGTACAACAAAAGAAGGGTCTTTTGTTGTAGTTTTTACTGTAATTTTATTCATCAATCAACTCAGCCTATCGCAGTCCACTGCTGGACATAGGCCTCTCCCAAGTTGCGCCACAACGCTCGGTCCTCTGCCTTCCGCATCCAGTCCCCCCCAGCCACGTTCTTCAGGTCGTCGGTCCACCTGGCAGGGGGGCGCCCTACGCTGCGTTTGTTTGCGTTTGCAGCGTAATTTTATTAGTTAATTTTAAATTTTCAATGTTTTCGACAGTTATATATGTAGTAATTAGTAATACGTAATAAATGTAAAAATACGTACGTACGAAGGAAAGTAATTTTTTTTCAACAATACAATACAAATAGTACACAAAAGAAGATAGCAACATATATGACTTATATAGAACACATGTACAATGGGCGGCCTTATCGCTCAAGGCGATTTCTTCCAGACAACCTTAGGATGGACAATATGGGCAAGTAAAGAGAGGGGTAGTACGCAGTGTAACAACATAATAGAATACATATACTACATAACATAAATACTATACATATATCTATAACAAAACTACATAAATATAAGATACAATAAACATAATAAATACAATACAATATGTCTAAATATTACATAATGTACCTGCCGGAAATTACAGTGATGATAGGTAGCGATCATTTACCAATTTTTTAAATATAGGCAAAGATTGAGCACGCCTCACTTGTACTGGCAAAGCATTCCACAGGCGAGCAGCCTGAACTGTAAAAGAATTACCAAAGAAATTTGTGGAATGCTATGGTATCGCCAACGTGAGGTTTTCTGATGACCTTAAGAGCCTCGAATGTGTGTCACGAAGGAACACTAACTAACTAAAGGACTAACTAAAGGAACTAACTAAAGGAGCATTCTTTGCTAAGATCATTTTTCTCTAAGGTCAATGACCTTTAAACTAGGACGTCTTAAGTATTTTTCAGTTTTCTCTCTATAACTCAAAAATTTATAATCACATTATACTCAAAATAATTTTAAAAGAGAGTTTTTACAAAGGTCTATCAACGTGGAGAATTATAAGTATCTACGTTACATAGTTTAGAGATGGCAGGGGGGGGGACACATTGCAAGCCACGTTAGCTGGCTATATTTCGCAGATGGTACACCTGATAAAAAAGTGCTGTATGAAACATTACCTTCATTTTAGTAGACCTATTCAATGATACCACACACGAGGGGGTGGGGCGAAAAAAATATTTTCATCCCCATTTCACATGTATGGGCGCCACCCCTAAAATACATAATCACGCATTTTTTATTCTTTTAAAATTGAGATCTATATCTAAACTATCTTTTAACAAAATAACATGTACTTATATTCATAACTGTAGAAGTTATTAAGCTGTAAAGGATTAGGACAGACGGACAGATGGATAGACGGACAGACGGATGGACATGACGAAACTGTAAGGGTTCCTTGTAGGACTACGGAACCCTAAAAAAGGTACATATATCATTTATCGTGTACGTATCGGTCGGAAAAAAGTTCGTTTATCGTTGAACGGGAGTAGACTCCCTGGCTGTTATAGGTATATAAAGATTGAATGTTTGAAATCGTAGTTTTTTTTTTTTTTTTGTAGATTGCAAAATACTCTACTACCTATATTTTTCAATTTCGTTGATAGTATGGAGAACTTTGTTTCATCGATAACAGATTTAGTACATCACTAGTTACATTGACAATTAAATAGAGGGAAAGAGATAGTGTATTAAGTGCTTGCGTAAGAAAGAGATGTTTTGTGAAAGATATCAACGTGCCGTCTGCACCTTTGGTGTCCGTTACGAATTAACCAGTATAAGATGAACTCTCATTAAATATTAAATCAGTTGAAAAATCTAATTGGATAATGACATTATTAACCTAACGATGAAATGTTATACCGTCTTTCTGGACACTCAAAGTCTTGCTGTTTTTACAACACAATCGTACTGTGCAAGAAGTCATTATAACATTTATTTGTAAATTTTGTGTTCACTAACACGGAAGTGTCAACGGCTCACAGAAGTGGTCGTAACTGATTCAAATTGTTTGAGTGGCGGCTTACATACAGGATTTTTCCCTTATGTGTGATAGAAATCGGTCGCCTGTTATGTGGCGTCTAGGGGCTGTGTCGTCGCTGATATCCACATTAGTAGAACAATGGCAAGTAACGGCCATTATGTAAATGCTTCAAGAATTATTGTTATGCTATCGCCATCGCCTTATACGTACGTAATTAGGCGAGCGGCCAGTAATAACTCATATTGAGCTTATTTATGTTTTTCTTAAGGTGAAGTTAAGTAATTTTGTATTGAATAGGATGTGGTATTTCCTAAATGGGAAGTTATATTAAAAGGCTAAGGGTTATTGATTGACGATTCTTGTGACGTAAGTGCGTCTGTTTGAACGTTGCCTTATTTGTTTGTTTAGAGCTTATAATGGAAATAAAAATGGTAATTTATGATTTAATGTAGAGGAACGGCCGTCTGACGTGATATATCGTTTAGAAGAACTTGGGTTAGTTAGTCTACAGGTAGATCGTTTTGTCTATTCGCGCGACACAATTAATTGCAACATCCACGTGAAGAAAAAAGGTTCTTAGTTACTTCGAAGAAGACGCAGCCATAGTCGCCATGCTGAGCTGTTGCTTGTCGACCTTGTTGTCACACACACGTGTTTATTACTGGGATAAACACATGGGAATTCCTTCGTCTGGGGAAGACGGAGGGGTATGTAGGACTCCTACCGACTAAAACCACATGGTGACCGTCCAAAGCACAAATTAGAAGAGCCCCGGGAACTTTAGTGGAACGCGCCTGTGAAGATATCTTGCCCTTCCTTCCTCTAATTCTACATCAAATTATTCCATAATTTAACACATTTATAAATAATATAAAATAATAACCTAACCCAAAAACATTTACACCGCAATCTTTGACGTATCAATATCAAAAGTACCGAAAGTTATAAAAAACGCGTATATTTTGATTTCAATCGGGCGGCTGAGATTTATACGACACCTCGCGAGCGATCCCGCCCGCCTCCTTGGAGCTCGCGATGATATATCATTGGTAACTATACCCCATGAGATGATAGGGCACTGATCGGCCGATATCGGTGCTGGACTGCAAGGTGGATATGTTTAAGGTGTTTGTAAGGAGGTATTGCAAGAACTGTGGTTACATAAAACGAAAGAAAGAAAGACAAAAGATGGCAAAGACATTTTGTGGTGGTTCTTATAGTTCGTAAAATAAACCTTGAGTCCAGTGCCAGATGTCAAATACGTAGATTTTTAACGTATTTTGAAATAATTTGTACCTATTTGACATCTCTCACAGGACTCAAACTATATTTTACGAACTATAAAACATAATTAGCCACACACTTTATTTACGAGCATCTTGTAAAATCTCAAGGCAAAATGCAAGAGCTTTCGATTATGACAGGTTTGCAGAATGAGAGCAGAGATGATAGGACGATAGGTACGTACCTACTAGGACTAGGATTCGGTAAGACTTACAATCTTCGTGTCTCAGTTTGAGCTAAACACGAATTGGATTACCATTTTGGCCTAGCACCTACAGCCTAGGTGGTATTGGTATCGGCAAATAACTTGAACATGCGCAGGATCGATTTAAACGTTACACCACGCACAATCAATCAATCAATCAACTCAGCCTATCGCAGTCCACTGCTGGACATAGGCCTCTCCCAAGTTGCGCCACAACGCTCGGTCCTCTGCCTTCCGCATCCAGTCCCCCCCAGCTACGTTCTTTAGGTCGTCGGTCCAACTGGCAGGGGGGCGCCCTACGCTGCGTTTGCCGATACGCGGTCTCCACTCAAGGACTCGTCTGCTCCAACGGCCATCGGTCCTTCGACAGACATGGCCAGCCCACTGCCACTTCAGCTTACTGATCCTACAAGCTATGTCGGTCACTCCGGTTCTTCTCCGGATAATCTCGTTACACCACGCACAGTGGCACCATATTTGCTCAAGTTATTTGCCGGTAAGTATACCTGTGTCAGATGTTATATTAGCAAACGTAGGCAACATCAGGAGGTTCTTTAGCTCGTTTTGCCATCAAAATAAATAATAATCACTCGCTTGGTTCTCCATCAAACTCTTTCCAGCTTTTTAAATCCAATCATTCTAGATGTGGCTAACTAAACCCCTAATTACTCCACAATCCTGTAAAAAGATCCGAATCCAAAAATCCAGGCTATAGTTTGGCCACCCGACGGCAATTAATATGTAAATGTTAGTCCGGCTGTAATTACTGGCGTTAGGTGTTAGCTGCCCCCGGGTGGATTCGTTTATTGTAATTATGTTATTTATATCTTCATTCGCCGATCATATCGGGGGCTAACGTGTTGGGATCAAGATGGCTGGCTGGATCTTAAAGTTATGTTTCTTATGGGGACATAGCTAGTCTCGGTAAGTGTCCTAGCCATACTATGAAAAAACTATGTTATTTATAGCCTGTGTCATCTGCATGTGACAAAAACTTTGAAAAATGCATGTTTTTCGAAGTTTCTTGTAAGGTCCTCCCTTTGGTTTATTTTTATTTTTAGTATTTGTTTTAGTAGGGGTTATAGAATAGAATAGAATATAAATCATTTATTTGCATATGATTTTGGGTAAAGTACCTACATAAGTTGGATTATTATTTTAAAGTTCCTTACAAAATGCTAAGCGTACAAATATTAAGTAGATTAGTCCTTACTTTAGAACATAAATTAGTACTTAATTAATTTTAAATGACGATGAAGATGATATTATACCATGAATAGGTAATTAGCTTGTTATTAGGTATTGTTTTAATTTTGAAAGTATTCTTTAAGGGAATAGTGACATCTTTCAATTAAACATTTATGGAGTTTTGTTTTAAAAGACCCTCCAGATAAAGCTTGAATCTAGCCAGGAAGAGCGTTGAAAACTTTTATAGCCATATAATTAGAATTTTTCTGTGTCATTGTAAGTTTGACTAATGGAATTATTAGTTTATTTATACGTGTAGTGCGCAGCTGTTTTTCTGTTGCATTGTTGCTAGTAATAAAGTATTCGGGATGTTCTTTAACAAAAACACAGATTTGTTTAATATATAAGCCTGTTACCGTTAGCAGATTGTATTTTCTGAACAAAGGCCTAAATGTGTCAGTGAAATCTGCACCCCAAAGCGATCTGACACATTTTTTCTGCATTTTAAACACTGATTCAATCTCAGTACAGTTTCCCCATATCATAAGGCCATATTGCAAGATTGAAGCAACATACGCATTATACGCAAGTAAAGCACATTTGACCGAAGATATTTCTCTAAGACGTCGAAGTGCGTAACTATATCTACACAGTCTATCACACACCGATGCAACCTGAAGTTTCCAATTACAGTTTTCGTCAATAAGTAGCTCAAGAAATCTTGTGCAATTTACATTCTCTATCATTTTCTATTGTACGTTATACCAAGATAAATTTTTTTCCTTTTGTAAGTACCAAATTGCATCATTTTTGTTTTGTCAATATTTACCGTCAACTTATTTAATGTCATCCAATTTACAACTCTTTCTACTGTTGCGTTTATTTCAGTTTGGAATTCTGAGGTATCGGTATCTGAAAATTGTTGATTTCCCCTAATTAGAATAGTAGTGTCGTCAGCGAATAGTATTGATTCGTGATTTGTTATTTCTGGTAAATCATTGATGTATAGAATAAATAATGTTGGCCCTAGTACTGTTCCTTGAGGGACGCCGCATTTGTTTAATCTATAGTCCGATTTATAATGTAATGTAACCCTTTTCAAAGTTTTATTGGTGTTTTTAACTGTTTTGTTTATTTCGACACATTGATATCTATCGCTGACATAACTAACGAACCAGTCAAGTGCTATTCCTCTTATACCGTATTGATCCATTTTTTTGGATAGTCTATTATTGTCTACGAAATCAAACGCTTTGCTCATATCAAAATAGAGAGCTACAGTTGACTTTCCCTGATCTATATTTTCTATCACTGATCTAATTAATGTAAAATTTGCTGTTGTCGTGTTTTTAGCAGCACATATTCTGAGAAAATTTCAACCGGCTACCTATTACCGTTCAAAAGATACAGCCCTGTGACAGACAGAAGGACGGACGGACGGACGGACAGCGTAGCGAGAGTAACAGGGTCCCGTTTAGCACCCTTTGGTACGGAATTATAAAACAATCCGAGCATTTTTATTACCGATGTCACTGCAAAGCCAACAATTCTTAATGACTCATTTATTTCAAATCAATTGCGTAACAATATCCTTTGCGACATGCACTACATTAAAAATATTTTCTTCATAACTCTCGCGCAGTCGGCTAAAACTCAAACACATTACTCCCGCTATATTAACGTCACGCCTGCGTCACCTCGACATCGGCACGGCTGCAGAATTTTTATTAGTGCTCAACCCCTTGTGTCAATCTGAAAAAAGTTTTAACCATTCCGCGGGATGAATACTGATTCAACTGTCTGGTTCGAGGTAGTAGTGATTTTTTGAATCAATATTTGGGGCAGGTGATGTGATTTTGAAAGTGTAAAATCTATACTTAGCACACATGCATACATACATAACCAGCCCATTACTGTCCCACTGCTGGGCACAGGCCTCTTCTCAGTACGAGAAGGCTAAGGCCTCAGTCCACCACGCTGGTCTAGTGCGGGTTGGCGGACTACACACACCATTGAGCACTGTATAGAACACTCTCAGGGGTGCAGGTTTCCTCACGATGTTTTCCTTCACCGTTAAAACAAGTGATAATCGAATATAAATCCGCACATGAATTCGAAAAGTCAGAGGTGCGGGCCGGGATCAAACTCACACCCTCCTGCATGGAAGGCAAGCGTTCAACCACTAGGCTATCACTGCACTGCATAACTGCACTGTATAACTTTAACATAAAAATTGAAAAATTCAGCGAGAAGCCCCTCAGTTTCTTAAAAACTGATCAATTTAATCTGTTGTCAAATCTTAGGTTAACTGCTATGATTGATTGAGCAGAATATTAACACCAACCACATCACATTTAGAAGCACACAGACATAGTAAAAAATAAAAAATAAAATAAAATAGACGAAATGCTGCGAACAATCATAGTGAAGCCTACAAAACCGTGCTCCTACGAGTACAAACCAGCGCAGCGTTCACGTAAACACCATGCACCTGAAGTATATTTATTTTCGCGATGCTTACTGGACGATGCCGCGACATGTGTACTGAGAGCAGTGAGCACGATTTGAGGTGCATGTGTGTGCGTGAGCGCTGGTTTGTAATATACAATAACACTGCCCAACCCGGGAATCGAACCCAGGACCCTACACTTGGTAGCCGCGCTTGCGACCACTACACCAACGCGGCAGTCACGAGGTCGAAGTCGAGGTGATTCGAGGTGTCTGGTAGGTAACCCAAAAATAGTTACATTTTATTAACATTATAATTTTATTACTCTTCATGATGTCAAGCAGTTGATAAAATCCCTATGTCCAGTGTACCCACAGTTAAATCAATCTCCCACGGGGCTGTCAGCGGCGACATCTCTAGGCAACAATTAGAGGCCCATTAATTACCCTACCCCACCCCTACCCGCCGGGACGTAAGCATGTGCCACCCCGGGTTATGAGGTCACGGGGTAAAGGGAAAGATTGTTGTTGACCTTAGATGTAACATAACATAGCCTCTTAAACCTAAAAAAAAACGTGTGCGGTATGAACGAAGTTATCCTTAAAATTCATAATTTTTGATCAGTTCATTATAATGCTAAATTTCGCAAGTTCAAGTTATACAAGCATAGATGGAAACATCATGCGTCGGACTGAGATATCACAGGGCCCAGATTTGATCGCCAGTAAAACATGTCTTTTTGTATGTTTTATTTAAAAGTAAGCTGTAACTTTGACGTTACCCACCAGATGGCGCTTAAAGGTGAGGTCAGCTGACAACTCTATGTCCGTATATTAAATGGGTATAACGCAAATCTTAGCGTGAGTATAGTAGGCGTTTACACTTTGGTAAACGATTGTGAAAAACTTAAGGACGTAAAGTTTGGTATGGATGTGAAGAACTTACGCCTTGATAAAAATATATGACAACAACTTAAAAACACCTTTTAGAGGAATTAAAACCTAATAATGACTTATAATTTTATAACATAAAGAAAAAAAAAACATGCTGTATTTTTGTAAGCAATTCGCTATTGCGAAGTAATATAAATTAGTTGAGGGTATTTGGGAATTTTTGCATGGGGCGAGCGAGCGCGATGCGTCGTGTTCACCCACCCACATCTTGTTGTAATGAATGTCGACGGACCAAGCGGTGTACAGAAAAACCTTTTATGTTCTACACTGTATCTGCCAAATGTATGTATTTTTTTTTGTGGAAAATAAATAAATAACTAGACCACGTAGAAAATTTCAGAAATATGCAAAAAAAAAATAGTATAGAAGTAGGCGTCGATCCTTTAGCCTTTACCATAATAGGTGTACGTCAGTTAAGAGATTTAGATTTCAGGTGTTATTTGTCTTATCATAGAACAAATAAAATACATTAAGGAAATAACTTCCCATAAATAAAATGAACGTACAATTCCGTTATAAAGGAGTATCCACACGAATCGTACTAGCCGCAGCGATTCGCTAATGAAGATATTTGGGGCAGTACGCTATCTCATTGTCAATAAATAAAGTCGCCCGCCCCTGCCCGCGGCGGACTCTTCCGCCCCGGTCCTACACGGCACTCTTGTAACCTCTTTTGTTACGAAATCGATATGAACACACCCCTTTAGCTATTTAAAACGGCAAGATATAATCTGAAACACCTTAATAATGTACAGGTGCTTTGATTGTGGTATTTAGTGAGTTCAGTTTTAGTGTGTGAGGAAAAAATCAAAAACAGTCTTTTCCTCTTGACATCTTTTTATTAAGTGACATATATTTAAAATATGAAACATCAATTTACTTATTAGTATACGATTACTAGCCAGTAAATTACACAACATCCTCCCTTAATCGAGACTAAAAAGTAAACTAATAAAAACAAGACACAAATAAAAAATTTCAAAAGAACTAATTTAACAAGTCAAGCCCATGCCTATCAAACATCTTGTATGGGCTACACGCCTTAATGGCTTTGTTAAAATATCAGCTGGCATTTTGTCAGTCTGCAAATACCTAATATCTACAATATTATTAGATATCTGATCTCTAATGAAATGAAACTTTGTGTCAATATGTTTGGTCCTATTATGGTGGACAGGATTATGAGCTATTTTATGTGCACTTTGACTATCGTTGTATAAAACCACGGTATCAATTTTACCTGTTATCTCATGCACTAACCTTCTTAGGAAAATAGCTTCTTTAGAAGCAGCAGTCAGGGACATATATTCTGCTTCTGTAGATGACAATGCTATAGTCGGTTGCTTCTTACATTCCCAACTAATAGGTCCACCGGCCAATGAAAAGTAAAAGCCAGTAAATGAACGTCTATCATTTACACAATTTGCCCAATCTGCATCCGTGTATCCACACAAATATTCCCCAGTCTTCCTGTAAGTTATGGAATAATTAATGGTACCCTTTAAATATTGTAAAACTCTTTTTGCTGCAATCCAATGTTTCTTCTCAAAACAATTATTAAACTGGCTTAAATAACTAGTAGCATACGCTATATCTGGTCTAGTATTGACCGCCAGAAACATTAGGCAACCTATTAGGTTCTGATAAGGGTATGAAGCCGGCTCTTTACCTGTTTCAAGCTTATTGTTTTCAAGTGGAGTAGAATACACTTTGGTCTCTTCCAACTTGAAACGTTTCAACATCTCCAGGATATACGTTTTTTGATTAATACGTACTTTATTATCAGTCTGTATAACGTTTAATCCTAAGCAATATTCGAGTTTTCCTAAATCTTTTAAAGAAAATTTTCTTTTCAGACAATTTTTGACAATGTCAAATGTTTTTTCTTCTTTATAAAGGATAATTATGTCATCAACGTATACCGCTAAAATGACAAGTTCATTACAAAACTTTTTGGTATAAACACATGGTTCAGAAGGAGTTCGCATGAAGCCCATCGATGATAAAGTCTGATTTAATTTTATGTTCCATGCGCGAGCCGCCTGCTTTAAGCCATACAGGGATTTCTTTAATAAACAGACTTTTTCTTCTTCACCTGGCTTAATAAAGCCTTGAGGCTGTTGCATGTAGACCTCTTCTTCTAGATCCCCATTTAAGAACGCTGTATCGACGTCCAAATGTTGCATTTTTAAATCCATTTCTGCTGCTAAAGCCATAAGTGTACGCAGAGACGAATTACGAACTACTGGGGCGAAAGTCTCATAATAATCTACGCCTGGTATCTGGTTAAAACCTTTTTTTTTTTTTTTTTTTTTTTTTTTTTTTTTTTTTTTTTTTTCGAATGGGCTCTCGCAGGTGGGACCGAAGTCCCATTTCTGCTTAACCGGACTTAGTTGGCGGAGAGTCCCATGTGGGACTCCATTCGCCGAAGGTTTTTTCCCTACATACTTACAAACTAGATGCGCGCGGCATCAATACCGCGCGTAAGCGGGCGCCCCCCGAGGGGGGGGCTCGAACCTCGCTGGGGCATTGCAGGGGGACCCCGCAGTTCCTATGTCCCCCTAGCAGCCGTTGCTGCATCGAATTGGTTTCCTCGAAAGTAGCGGACTTTCGGTCCCTATCGGGTGACGTGCTAAACGCCGTGAAGCGGCAAGCCTCGCCGGCGAGGCTAAGACCTACCTAGAAAACCTAACCAGTGGCTACGCAATAGCCTGCTCCTAGGAACTACTCTAGAGCATAGGGCCGGTCTCGCGTGACGAGATTATCTCCGGTTGCTTACACCGTGAGGGCGTCCCCAGGGGGGAGCTCGGACCTCGACTCAGGGTGCAGCAGGGGGACCCCGCCACTGATCCCCCCAGCAGCCGGTGCTGCGTCGGCATGTGTTTCTGTTTCTCGAGAGTCGGACTCTCGGATTCTGTGTGTGTGTCGCGTCGGTCCTCGCCGGCGGGGACGATATTTTGGACGACGGCGTCGGAGTGTGCTTGTACTTTTATCTGACTCCTGGAGGAGTGTAATAGCGTCATCGGGCTCAATGAGTGTGTGTCTGGGACGTCGGGTTTTGCTAATAGCAGATGGCTGGTAGACGGTGGCCGCCACGACCAAGGGGTTGGGGTGCTTGGGAGCGGAATCGAAATAGCGTTTTGAGACACGCTTGAAAAACTGCTTGATGGTCGGCAGTTTGAGGTCTAGGTGGAGGTCGACATTGCGTACGTACCAGGGGGCGCCTACGGCCCTTCGCATGAAACGGTTTTGGAGGGTTTGGAGTATGTGAATTCTCACCGGCTTAACGTGTGCGAACACAACGCTAGCATAGGCGAGTATGGGGCGGATACAGGTGGTGTATATCCTTACTTTGAGAGGAGTGGGCAACTTACTGTGCGCATTGAGTAGGGGGTGGAGACGTCCGAGGACGAAGGCGGCACGGTTTTTCACCTTGCGGATATGCGGTCTGAAAGTCAGTCTACGGTCAAGGATCACGCCAAGGTATTTGGCTTCTCGTTGCCATGGGATCTGTTTTCCGAACATTGAGACTGGTACGCTTAATTCTTTACGATACTGTGACAGGGGTCTCTTATCGAAGAGGACCGCTGCACTTTTTTTCGGGATTGACTTCGATTCTCCATTTCCGGAACCAGTCACCTAGGGTGTTGGCCGCGGATTGGAGGGTACGAGAAATAGCGACATGGCTCCTGCCGGAGTAATAGATTGCCGTGTCGTCGGCGAAAAGGGCAATACGGGCTGCACCGCATTTTGGAATATCGCTGGTGTACAGCGTGAACAGTAGGGGGGAGAGCACGGAGCCTTGTGGCACACCGGCGTGAATGGGATGGGGGGAGGAGAGAGCCCCTTCTATGCGATAGCAAAAGGTACGATTCGATAAGTAGTCTCGGATGATGAGCACGAGACGATGTGGCACATTCATAGTGTACAGCTTATATAATAAGCCGTTGTGCCACACTTTATCGAAAGCCTTTGCTACGTCGAAAAAGAGAGTACCGGTCATTTGACCGCGTACGAAGCCTGCACTGATGTGTTCTACAATGCGGTGCAGTTGATTAACGCAGCAGTGCTTTGTACGAAAGCCAAACTGCTCGTCGGGAAGGAGTTTATTTGAGTCGGCGAAATCTTTGAGTCGCTTATAAATAAGCTTCTCGTAGATTTTACCGAAGACATTGAGGAGACTAATCGGCCGGTAACTACTCGGCTCGGCTTTTGGTTTGCCCGGTTTTGAAATACCGATTACCGTAGCCTGTTTCCAAGCCTGGGGAAAGATGTTGTTTTTAAATGCCGCATTGAAGATGACGGTCATTAGAGCGATTAGGGTGGCAGGGAAACGTTTCAACACCTTATTGGTGATGCCGTCTGCGCCGGGGGCTTTTTTGGGCTTAAGATCCTTGACTATAGAGAGAACTTCGTCAGGGGTGATCGGTGGGAGCGGGTCATCAGGGTCATCTATTGGGGGGGGGGGGGAGGGCTGACCTACGCTCTACTTCTGAATTAACCTTGTCAAGGTGGGTTTGGCTTACGGGAAGCGTACTGAGAGTGCACTGAGACTCCAAGCTGTCGGCTAAGCATTCGGCTTTTTCGTCATCATCAAAGGCCGGCCTTTGATTGGGTCGATTTAGGGGGGGCATAGCTGCCGTGGTCTCGCATTTGAGTTTGCGTTGAAGTGCCCAGAAGGCTAAATGAGACGGTTGGATTTCGCTGACTTCCTTGTCCCAGCGATCCTCCCGTACCTGAGCTACACGTCTTTTTACAGTATTCTGCAAAGAGCGCATATGGGCACGGTTGGCTTCGTTGGGAAAAGCGTCATAGGCACGGATGGCCGCGTTCCTCTCGGTCCTCAACTCATTTACATCGTCCGGCAGTTTCAGACGCTGGTCATCCAGCATCGGAACCTGCCGTGAGCATTCGCCCACTACGGACTGTACATGGTTGGTGAGCGAGGTGATCGCGGCCACCGTATCCGCGACTGTCTCGATGGAGTCAGGGATTGAATCTAGTTGGGGGGATGAGGTAGATTTGAGGCGGTCCTCTAGTCTCCTCCAATCGGTTATTGTTTTAGTTAAGGGTGGAGTACCGGGATCCGAGGGACCACCTCGGGGACCCAGTTGAATGATCACAGGTCGGTGATCTGAGTCTAATTCTTGAATTACCTCGATAGAGCGAATACCGAGGTTTACGCGCTTTAAGAGGGCTATATCTAGGATGTCGGGCCGTTGCCCTACTGTGTCGGGAAAGTGAGTGGGACGCATCGGGGCGATGACGTCAAAGGAAAGTCTGTCGCTAAGTGCTTCTAATTGAACACCAGCGGTGTTATTGGAGACACAGCTCCATGAGCAATGTTTGGCGTTTAGATCGCCTGCTATAATTACAGAATTACTAAGATCGAGTAAGGATTTTAGGTCGTCCTCGAGCAGACTCGCGGGTTTGTTTGAGGACCTATAGGCCGAGACTATGGTGATGGGCTGGTGCCCTGTCATGCCTAGGCGACAGATTGAAGCCTCCAGGCATGCTAGCTCTGGGGGATCAATGGGGATGCAATATAAAGAATTGCGGTAATAGATTAGCGTTCCGCCTAGTGCGGTGTACGTTCTGTCGTTTCTAATCAGCCTATAATTGGCTATGTTGGGATTACGACAGTGGGGCTTGAGAAAGGACTCTTGAACGAGTAATATGTCAAGTTGGTGCTCACGCAAGAAGACAGCTATGTCATCGCGTTGACCACTAATGCCTCGGGCATTAAAGAAGCCTAAATTTAGGGAACGGGGTTTGAATCTTTTGGGTGGGGCCGTATTATACATTATAATTGGAATTAAGTATTCTATAGATGTCTTGGTACTTGGTAAGTACCTGAAGGCGCTGCTCGTGGATGCCTTGGGTAAAGGCCCAGAGTCTAGAGTAGGCGTCAATACGGGTTTCCCCTGACTGGGGTTCGAGGTATTCTCTCGGCAGAAGGCCGGGGTAGTTTACCGGAGGGGGGGTTCTCATGGGGGGGGGGGGGCTTTAGCTGCTGGTGCAGTTTTGGGCCTGAGAGAAGGTGCGGGGATGGGTAGGTTCATCAGCGCGGGGGGCTCTGAGGCCGGGGGCGCGAGACGAGAGGTCGGAAGAGGTGGGTATTGGGGCTTTTGATTACCCTTAAACCAGGGGTTGGGCCCGAGTGGGCCGTGGAAATTAGGGGAGGGCCCGAGTGGGCCTCTAGGGTTTGGTGGTTGGTAATGGAGGGGGGCTGCGTAGGAGGGGGCTTCCCTCGCAACGCGGTCGGAGGCGCGTTTTGCCGTTTTGGCGTTGCGCATTTTGGGGGCTTTGGGGCATCCGCGATAGTTTGCTGGATGCCCGGCTTTGCGGCAAAGGACACAGCTAGGGGGCTCCGTGCACTGGTCCCTCTCCTTGGGACGCTCGCACTCGGTAGTCCCGTGATCGCCTAGGCACTTAACGCACCTGGGCTTTGCGTAGCAGTTACGCTGGGAGTGACCATACAGCTGGCAACGGTGGCATTGACCAGGCTGGTTCGACTTGTGGGGGCGCTCGACCGTGATGCCTGATAAATTGCATACGGTCTTTATATTATAGATGTTTTTGGCGTTTTCGCCAGGGTGGCAAATGACAAGGACCATGTTATAGGGTTCCCCGTGCTTACCACGGAACATACGGTGGGTTATTGCAACCGGGATCCCTTGACGATCGAGGTCGGCGTGCACTTCCGTGCAGCTGACTTCGGACGGAATCCCTCGGATCACAACTCTAAGGAGTCGGTCCTCTGGGAGTGCGTAGGTGTGAAAAGACACACCACGCTCGCGTAGCAACCTGGTAAGGTTGCGGTAATCAGTGGGGGTGGGGACAACTACTTTAATGCCCTGCTGTGTGGGGCGGGCACTAGTGAAATTTATCTTATTTTGATTGCACCAGTCGGATATCCTGGTCCAATATTCCTTATCCTGGATGAATAAGGGAGGCGGGATGGGCACCTTCTTCTGGGAAGGTGAGGTATGTTCCTGAGGGGAGGGGGGCCTGTTATCCTGCGAGGAGGAGTGAGAGGCGGGACGGGGGGTAGGGGCCGGGGCAGGGTTTGCCTCGGAGAGTTTTAAAGATTTTGAGGCGAGAGCCTCGGCCTTGTTTGTTTTACGGCCGCGTTTTTTACCTTTGCCCACTACCGTGGTAAAGGCACCGGCCTCGTCTGAGTTGACCTCACTGTCCGAAGACATCTCTTGGTCTGATGGGATTGGGGAGCGATCAGGATATTGAGTGGGGGCTGGGGTGGGGAGAGGTGAGGGGGTACGGTCCTTATGGTCCAGGCTGGCTGAACGCCTAGGCGGACCACGCGGAGACCTCGGCCTCTCCTCATCACTGTCGGAACGGGCGGGGCGCCTATTCCTCCTTAGGGGCGGGGGGGTATCGGGCGACTCTGGAGAGTCGGGGACGTCAGGTTGTTTGGCGGTAAAAGCGCTGCCAAACAAGTCGCCATAGTTGGCGATAAAGGTGGGGTCCTTGAAGAGGACGTTTTTTAGGATGCTGAGAAACTCGGCATCAGACACCATCATATAGATGGTGACTAAGCCAAGCCTAGCAACAACGAGAGGGGGAGAAAAATTAGTGGCGTACTAACATGGGGGTTTGCTCCTCGGGTGGGTGTTCCCGGGAGTGTGTTCAAACCCTCCCCGTCGGGTATAGACGGGGAGGTTGTGTGCCTACTGGTGAGCCCTAAGCTTGCACTCCTGATTGCCAGTCTTAATGTGCAACCAGGTCCCTAAGTCTCTAGTGTGCAATGGGTGTAAACCCCTAGAGAATGCTAGATAGGACGAAACGGGGGTAAGCTAGGGAAGACTAGGAGATCCCCCAAGGCCTTCTGGCCCTAGCTTCTTCCAATTTTGCTTTGCCCTTAAGGAGCGCAGCTGGCGTGTCGGGTCAACGCCCCTCGGTTTGTTATCACCGTTAGGTATCCACCGAGAACCACAGTAAATAAGTGGGTTTTTTCCTGAAGGGACACTACGTTTTTGACGAAACTCTGTCTAAAGAGACAAAAGCGCGCCCGCTGTCTTGAAAAAGACAGCGAATGTGCTTATCGGGCTGCAGTCGGCGGGGCGACTGCGGAGGGCGCTACGGTGAGCCGTAGCGAAAAATATTCGAGCACTTAATTCGTCACGAGAGGACGGAGCGGAGCAGCACGACCTCTCGGGGCGAGTGTCAGAGCGTGAATCGTTAAAACCTTTAACTACCAGTCGGGCTTTATACTTTACTACTACACCTTCAGCATTCTTCTTGAGTTTATATACCCACTTGCATGGTATAACCTTTTTATTAGGTTTATTTACCAAAATCCAAGTCTCATTCTTCATCAACGATTTGAATTCATCGTTCATTGCCGAATGCCAGCAATGACTATCATCTGCATTCATAGCTTCAACGAAAGTTTGTGGTTCGTCTAAGGAATTACTTGTAATAGCATTAGCAATCAATTTTGCATCAAATGGTTTCGCCATTCTATTCCTTAATAGATATCTTTCTCTCGGAGCTAACACGGTTTGTTCATCAGTGTTTTCATCTGTGTTCAGAACATCTGATGTACCAATATCTTCTTCTGCATCAACTGAACTGGACGTATTTATTTCATCTGTCACCCGATTTGGAACCTTCAAATCAAGTAAGACATCAGAGGAATAAGGTACAGGAGCAAATGCGTCTACTACTTTACCATGTTTCTGACCTTCCGTTTTTAAATCAGAGAAAGTATCTTCAAAGAAAACCACATCTCTTCCTTTAATCATCCTCCTAGGATAGGATGGTTCACGAAAGTAGTAACTTTGTGGATCTTCCGAATAACCAACAAAAATATGCTGTAGTGCTTTAGGATCCAATTTATTCCTTAAATTATCCGGAGTCTTTACTAATGTACGACAACCGAATACTCTTAAATGAGACAAGTCTGGTTTCTTATCATGCCATATTTCAAAAGGCGTTTTTCCGTCGAGGGCACGATGCGGACACCGATTTTTTAAATATACAGCGGTTCCTACAGCGTCTTGCCAATACGCTCTGGATAACGAGCTATCTGAAAGCATAGAACGTGCCTTCTCTATAATAGACCTATTCGTTCTTTCAGCAACTCCGTTCTGCTGAGGACTGTATGGAACTGTTGTCTGATGTTTGATCCCTTCTGAAGCTAAATAGTCTGACATAACTTTATTGACATACTCAGTCCCGTTATCTGATCTCAAGGTTTTTATCCTCAATCCAGTTTCCAACTCGACCATAGACTTAAAAATACAGAACTTCTCTTTTACCTCACTTTTTGAAGAGATAAAATATATAAAAATCATACGACTAAAATCATCTATAAAAGTTAAAGCGTATTTCTTCCCCTGAAAAGACTGTTCAGACATCGGACCACAGAGATCCGTGTGAATCAGCTCTAATTTGGAAGAAGCTTTCTTATACAATATTCTTTTAAAAGGTTTTCTCGACTTTTTACCCTCTATACAGGCAATACATGGATCCTTATCAACATCAGTGTACTCTATGCCTAAAGCATTACCTGTCTTAAGTTTTTGTAATCCTATACGGCATAGGTGACCTAGACGTCTATGCCATAACCGATAGTTAGCAACGTCAAAGTGCACATCGTAAGCTAATAGAGTTCTGGGCAACACAGTACAATCTAAAGTGTACAATCCACCACAAGAGGACCCACGTAACATAGCATCTCCTGTATAAGAAAAAGTATCAGAATTAAAAAATGTACAAATATTTTTATCGAAAAGAACACTAAAACCTTTTTCAGTAGCCTTTTTGATAGAAATTAAATTTGTGTTCAATTTAGGAACATATACTACATCAGATATACAATTGATATCTCTATCACAATCAGTTTTATAATTGTTGACAATATTAACATTTCCTATCCCTGCACATGCTAGCTCGTCTCCATTAGCAATTGTGACCATACCAGTAGAACCATCCTTAAGGTTCTCCATCCAGTCCAATCTCGAAGACATGTGCGCACTGGCTCCAGAGTCAATATACCACTTGTCTGTTTTGATCCTATTAGTGTTAGAAACATTTAAGGCACCAAAAAGACTAGAGTTATTCTTGACAGTAGATTTCTTTCTAAGTGGACACTCGGGTCTCTTGTGCCCGGGTTGTTTGCAATCATAGCAGAACACCTGACGTTTTTTACCTTTCTTCTGGCATTTTATCTGCATGGCGGTATCGGCATCAGGCTGCTGGCTTCCTAAACACTCACTTAGAAGCTTACCCTTAACAAATTCACTAGAAATATCTACATTTGAATTTTCAAGAGCCATTATAAGGGGATCAAAACGAGGTGTTAAACCTCCAAGTAATATAGCTGCTAAGGAAGGATCTTCTATTACTTTTCCTATGTCAGCCAAATCCTGAGCGGTGGACATAACGGCATTTATATACATCTCCATGTTATCATGATCAGCAAGACATAATCTATACAGCCTACGCTCTAGACTCAATCGCCGTCCCATGGACTTATCCTCATAAGCTGCCGCCAAAGCATTCCAAGCTTCTTTCGCACTTTTACTATTTCGAACATGAGTAATCGCAGGACCATCCAATGTAAGGCATATTTTGGCATGCGCAATTTCATCATCCCTTTCTCTACTGCTTTTAGGTGTGGAATCCTCATCACGGTATCCCACAATACATTGCCATAAACCTTCATGAATAAGATACATACGTATTTTGAATTTCCATACGCCATAGTCCTCTCTTCCTTTTAAATTGATTCCAATCAGAGACCTTAAGCTTGATCTTGGTTTTGTATGATCTCCATCAGACATCGTGTGACTTTTTGCGACCGTGATTTCACATATAATATTGTGAATTTTCACTACAAATTACGTACACAACTGCGGATTACTTCGAAACTATTTATTTTCTCATTTAATATTAGAGAGCTTCGTGCTGATACCGAATTGTGAGGAAAAAATCAAAAACAGTCTTTTCCTCTTGACATCTTTTTATTAAGTGACATATATTTAAAATATGAAACATCAATTTACTTATTAGTATACGATTACTAGCCAGTAAATTACACAACATAGTGCAACTTTCTTTTGTTTTGTTAACAATTTCGGTATTGCTTTGTAAGAATCCCTCTTAGAATGTAGGCACGAGGGTGTAGCACCGCTAACTTCTTGACTCCAGGCTGCTACTGAGAAATTTTCTTGACAGAATAATCCCAATAACACTTTTTGCCCGACCCGGGAATTGTGCCCAGGGCTCCACACTTAGCAGTCGCGCTTGCGACCACTAAACCAACGAGGCAGTCTTGCGACCAATAACCCGGTAAAAATGTTATTATGTGTGTACCTGTTAAAGCACATTCGACACAAGTGACATTCGCCATCTCGTTTCGATATTATGTCGAGTTCGAGATAATGTCTACGACGCCACACCCCATGCCTTTTGAAGAAAGTGCCAGGTGAATTTGAGTGGGCCTGTCCCAACTGATGGAATGCCAGCATCAGCCATCGTGTAACTCAACATATTTTAGGGAACTCATCAACCCGATGCACAACATCACTATCTGCCAGTATGAAAACAACTGTGATACTTCTGCCAGTTCTGCCACCTTGTTCCAGTAAAATTGGTTTAAATCTACCGTCATTTTATTTCGTGACTCCTCATAATTAGATCCAATCCACGAGTATCGGTCCATGTAAGTAGATGAAATCGAACCAGCGGCCGCGTGCCTCAGTTTTTGCGCAGTCTTTTCGGTGACGTGTTTTTGCGTCGGCTTGGCTCAGTGGCCGCAACTGTCCGCAACGGGTCGCAATTTATGACGTATTCCGACGCATCGCGAGTGAGACATTACATTCCTTTTAAGTTAACTGCGCATGCGCTTTTTTCTTGTTTGTTTGTTAGTAGATTTGCTTTTTTGTTATGTCAGTTTTGTGAGGTGGTTTCGTGGAGCTTTTTAAAAGTTTTGTTAGTGTTGTTTATTCTATGGTTTTATGATTCATATTAGGCTAACACCTTTAGTTCAAATCAATTTAGATTTTTCTTTATTAGCATGCCATAAGAATAAAATATATTTAAATAACACAAAGCTACCTTTTTTTAAACGGAAAACATGCTTTTCGCATGTAACAAAAATATATATAAAAAAAAAAACTGCTATCTACCCTCATTGTACTTATTTAATATCCTACCTTTTTAACTATATTTTTGTTTACCTGTTTGTATAGTCGATGATACTGATGTACGGTAAAACTCTAATGAGTTTATGTTTACATCTTTAGAATGTTTTTGTTATGTATACCACTGAACAAATAAATAAATAAATAATAAATAAACACTACTCAGGGAGGCGGTGTGGTTATGTGGGATTCGCACCCACTAAAAACTCCGTTGTATGGCTACTCTCGCCGTGGGTGAATGTGTCAAGAGAACTGCAATGCATGGTATTCGCGACCCATCTAGCGCAGTCCAGGCACACTTGGGAAGCTAGAGGGCAATGCAATGTGGATAATATACTCCCCATTCCCCAATCTATCGCCTGCTGGCTTCTCTTAGGGTGGCATCAGGTCATCGTAAAGCCGCCAACAGAGAGCTTTACCTCAGGTTTATTGGGTGTAATACACAGACATAGTAAAAAATATGGACGAAGTGCTGCGATCACTCATTGTGAAGCAAAGTGAAGCCAAAAAAACCGGGCTCCTCCGTGTACAAACCAGCACTCACGCACATGCACCTCAAACCGTGTTTTCACTCCTCTTTCTTTTTGTATTCACTCCTCTCAGTACACATGTCACGGCATCGTCCAGTAAGCATCGCGAAAGCAAATATTCTTCAGGTGCATGTATGTGCGTGAGCGCTGGTTTGTACACGTGGAGCTAGGGTTTTGTTAGCTTCACTATGATTGTTCGCAGTACTTCGTCTACATTTTTTCCTATGTCTGTGGTGTAATTAAGGAAGCTTTAACATATGTGAATTCAAAGAAGAGAATTCTTTTCTTAGCACTTCGCTCGATCTTATGCAAATGTACATGTCAATTTGGCAGTATTATTGTTATCTCTAATACTTAATACTTTTTTCGGACATTTTTACACAACACCATCTAGTCCCAAACTAAGCAGAGCTTGTGCTATGGGTACTTCTTCTTCTTCTTCGTCGTTCTCTCACTGCTGAGGATTGCGATCATATACGACGCATTTCCAAGCTATGCGGTCTTCCGCTGTGTGGACCGCTCGGTACATGCTGCCTCCGACAGCCCTCTTAATCGCGTCTGACCGTCATGGGTACTAGACAATAGATATAATACTCATTATACTTTTTTTTTGTAAATACATACTTATAATACATAAGAAACAACCAGACCAACATAAAAACTTATGTTCATCACACAAATATTTGTGTCCTGTGGGAATCGAACCCACGACCACGTGATCAGCAGTCGGACCCTCGAACCACTAGACCATAGACGTCGTCAAAATAATCTTCGTTAATACCGGCTTTCACCGTACCGCTCTCTTCTCAACAAAAACGAGTGAAAATCAAGATTAAAATCGATACTCAGGTACTTGAAACAATAACTCACCGCTACAAAGTTGAGCCCAATCCCACGGTTGTTGGATACACTTTGTAATTATTTTCACAACATATAAACTGCAATTATCTTCAATCACACTTCGTTAGCAACGAATCTGGCGCTATTAACACTTTGTAGACTTTTTACCCACGAACCAATCGGCCGCCGCCGCCGCCATTTGCAATAATTACTCATAAGATGGTGGAGCAAGATGGCCGACTTCATTCAGCTGTTTTTGTAGTGATTTTATGTTGTAATTGTAATTAACTTGTACGGTGCACTGAGCGTGTAATAGATCATTCATTTACACGTATATATACATTCATGGCGAAGTGGTGAAAGCTTTAGGTCCTTAGTTACCTATTGAGGTTCGTCGGTGTGTTGTAGGTGACCTGATTGCTCTTATTTTGCGAGCAAAAAATCTACAAATATTATCACGTTCTGTTTTAAACACTGGATAACTTTTAACTTTTTTTGGGTGCCACTTAAGGTAATAATATGTGGAAACGAATTGTGACTCTTTATCCATCTGTCTGTACTTTTTTGGCGAAATAAACTATTATCTTTTCTTATCTTACGGCCTAAGCAGTTGCTTCCTTCCATCAAAATTTTAAACAGACTGGTCACAGGCATGCAATTCCTTGATCTTCTTTTTTTATAGCGCATATTTTATGCATTTGTTTTAACATTATCAAAACAGTTATCTACTAATAAAAATATTTTGGACTATGTAAGTTGTACTTTAAAAAAAAAAATTGCTGGTCACTTTTTACGAGTTACTTATTAAGTTTAAAAAATAATCATAATACGAAATCATACATACATATTATCACGCCTGTTTCCCATTGGGGTAGGCAGAGACTATGGATTTCCACCTGCTACGATCCTGACACACATCTCTCGCTTCATCTACGTCCATTAACCTCGTCATGCATGCTCGTCGATTTAGAGTACACTTAACCTGGCATTTTTTGAGAACGTCCGTGATTTGCATAACACGAAATCAATAGATACTTATTTCTATAATATTCTACATAGATACCTTTTGCCTAAAATTTACGCATCACCAGTCACTAAATTAAGCGACATGAAAATAAAAACAGCTAAAAAGTCGTAAAACACAAATTACACTAACAAACATTCCGTTTCAGCAATTAATTCTCTAGAACGGTGTCGCATTTAAACATAGTTTAGCAGATGTTGGCGTAAAAAGAAGCCTTAACATCCTTGTAGCCCGCGATTATGTCATTACAAGGTAGTAAAAAATTAAAGGGCATATAATGTATGGGATGATATGGCGCAATTAAATATGGCGGCAAAAACCGAGGCGCGTTCGGGAGTCGTCGGCGCGCGATCGCATTGCCGAAATATTCGTGTGCCCGCGCTTCGTAACGATTGACCGGATTTATCTTTTTCTGCTTTGGTTTTTGGCGAGATTTTAGCCCGGAGGGACTTACGGCCAGAATTAATATCCAATCTATCCACGATTTACCCTACTAGAGATAGAAATTTGACGTAATTTGTATGGAGCTTATGTCAAATTTCTATCTCTGGTAGGGCAAATCGTGGATAGATTGGATATTAATTTTGGCCGTTAGAGGATATGAGCATAAAGAAGTACAATGCAGCTGAATGGTTATACTAATGTTTATTCCGGGAATCCTCATAACAGAGACGGAGAAGCCTTTTCTCTCTTCCAAAGCATACCTATTATACCAATAATTCACCATTCTCTTCCTGCCCTGGTCCCAAATTACTCGGGGTCGGCGCAATAAGTCTTCTTCTTCCATTTCTGTCTGTTAGCCGTCATCTCATCATGGACTCCCTTTTCATCCATATCATTTTTCACGCAATCCATCCATCTTTTCTTTGGTCTCCCTTTCCCTCTCCATCCATGAACATTCATAATCATCACTCTCTTAGTAACATGCGTTTCATCGCTCCTCATCATATGCCCAAACCAACCAAACGATTTCCTTTCAACTTTTCTATTACTGGTGCTACTTTCAAACTCCCTCTGATATATTAGTTATAGGTACTTATTATATAATATATTTTGTAGTAGTAGAGCTCCTTTGTAGAAGAGTTCATCCAGGGAAGTACTACCATACCTACTTCTCCGCCAAATAGTTATGCTTGCATTGCTGTGTTGCCGTCTGAAGGGTACGGGTGCCGGTGAAATTACAATCACATGGGACTTTTCATCTTCATGTCTCAGTTTGGCGAACCAACTTGCGGTAAAATTTAGGCAACAGCCTAGGTGCAGTTGTTATGGGCAAAGGTAACCGCTTAACATCAAGTGGGCCTTTTGCTCGTTTCGCCATCCTATACTACAAAAAAAAAACAATACAAGCTCCATAAATAGATTTTTTTAGTACGTTGGAATCCTGTTTATCTATCAAAATGTGTGTGCAAAACAAGACGCTGCATAACCCATAACTGTAACTCCTGACCATCCTGCCAACTAGCAGCTCTTAATATACATATATTTGCGTGTCAACGATTACCAGATACCGATTATTAGGGGTGTAATAAAAACTTTTTAACAAAAAATTGAACCGACGAAAACAGAAACTGAAAAGCGAAAAATAACTAATTATGAGTCGGCGCCAAACGAACTTTTAACAAGCATAGTGCGTGTAAGTTGGAAGTGGCCGAGCGGAGAACGCATTTTTGGAAAGTTATTGTTTATCGTTGAAAATCTCACGTTGTATTTGATGTGACGTTGTTTTTATTATTTATTTAAAGTAATTTAATGATCTTCGTTGATTAGTTGTTTGGCGCCGACTCATAATTAGTTATTTTTCGCTTTTCAGTTTCTGTTTTCGTCGGTTCAATTTTTTGTTAAAAAGTTTTATTTTTCATTTTTTTGTGGTTAAACTCTAAATCCAGGTCTCCATTATGTCGTAGTGTCTAGAACTATATTTATGTATGTCAAGTTTCTACAGAATCGGTTAACAGGTAAGAATTCAGTGGGTGAACAAACACTCATCCCCTGTTTTACTACCCTTAGGGGTGGATTTTGATTTTGAAATTTAAATGGGACCAACTTCAAGATATACCCTATCCAATAAAAAAAGAAACATCAAAATCGGACCACTCTGTAAAAAGTTATGCGTGGTCATACATAAAAAAAAAAATAAAAAAAATAAAAAAATATATATATACGCGTCGAATTGAGAACCTCCTCCTTTTTTTCGTCGGTTAAAAAGAGCCTCCACGAGTGACGATATTTAATTGCTCGTCCGGCTCACTCTGGGCAGTCAGCCCCGCTATCAACCTGCTGACTGGCTAATCTTTTCTCCACGACATGAGCTATTATTATTATGTAGCTCATATCGACACGAAGAAGAAGAAGAACGATTACCAGAATAGTTCAGTGATAATACCTAGAGCTCTAAAATGACTCGTGCCTCCCAATCGTTAATCAACGCCTTAGCTGTTGGACTCTAAAACTAAATTAGTCCATATAAAACAAAGGTTTGGTTAATGGCTACATCGTCGCAGTATAATGATACGGTGTAATTAAATGCGATACCAAAAACGGCACAGTTCGGTAGTAGCGCGCATCGCACGAATGTTCGCTTTGCGTCTGCGCACGCCGACCGAATGATACCAATTTATCAATCGGTGGATATTTTATCAATCGGTATCGTGATCGATTTGAAAAAGTTCGTTTTCTTGTTTTTGAATCGATTTTAATTACAGAATATTTGGGTGCGAGTTTCCATATTTTATTTTTAGGTCCGCGTTTTCCAAATCAAGGTTTTGGTTGCTACAAATATAATTAAGTGTATAAAGAAGTGTTTCTTTCTTTCTTTCATGTCAGAATCTGTTTTGCAAGCTTTGCACGTTTTTAGGGTTCCGTACCCGAAGGGTGCCAAACGGGACCCTATTACTCTCGCTACGCTGTCCGTCCGTCCGTCTGTCTGTCACAGGGCTGTATCTTTTGAACGGTAATAGGTAACCGGTTGAAATTTTCTCAGAATTTTTGTGGCTATGAGGTGTATCACGACAAATACAAAAAACAAAAAAAAGTCTAAAACCAAAGGGGATACAAGAAACCTCAAAAAACTTGCATTTTTTCAACGTTTTTGTTCCTACTCTATCTTCAAAACGGTAATATATACAAGCGTCAAACTTGGTCAGATTATAGTGCATATTATGTAGTTTAGCAAAAAATACTAAAAATAAGACAAACATAGACATATGTGGTGGTACCTGCGTAAGAAAGACATGCAAAAATTCATATTTCGCGCACTATGCGTTGATGTCTTTTGATAAACTCTCGTAAATTAAATCAGTTTTTATGGGGTGTCAGGTCGTTGAGAGGTACGGAACCCTTACTGCGCGAGCCGACTCGCACTTGGTCGGTTTTTTTGTCTTGTAGACTCAAATTTTTATTTAGCGTAGGTATAGGTACAACGTGTTATTGAATTAACTGAAAACCTCTTAAGGGGTCTTTGTAATCATCAGTATAAACAACTTTTACTGTTCCAATTATTGTGGATTCCAATTTTTTTTAATCTGTGAAAATTTTGAGTTAGGCCTCCTAGAAGTTAAGATCGCAATATCATCCACATAAAATATACAGGTTTTTTGCTTTTTTTAAGTCAAATAAAGAACAAGCACTGGCGTACTGAGCCAGGAGTCGCAGGTTCGAATCCTGCTCGTGAGCGATTTTTTCTTTTCACAATTTAAATCTTCAAATAAAGAAGTCTCAGTTTCAGTATTTATTTTATTTCTTAAAGGCCTTTCAGTTGTTTGTATTCATGAAAAAATTGCATGTCCTGCGATTATAGTTTGAGCGCAACCCAAATTTTTGTAGGCACTGTGAGACTAATTAGGAAATTGCGATTTTCTCGAAAACTGGCGATTTTAGCGGAACATACATGGGGGTATTTTCGATAGCCCTTGGTGCCCTTTATCAATGGTTTTCGTTTGGACCAAGAGAAACGTGACACCGTGTATATAAAGCGCAGGACCGGTCTTTGTGGCGATGCTTGGGGGAGGCCTTTCGGACGTCTTTCGGCTGAAATGATGAATATGATGATGAGAGATCATTTTCAACAATAAATGTTACTAAAATAGATGTTAAATAAATTAACTAATAAACATACAATATAAGCACAGAATATCTAATAGTACTAACGTAATATAAAGCAAGAATCAATTAAAATTGAACCTATTTATAAGCACATGTAACTTTATCAGCAAATAAAAAAGATTAGAATGTACCTATTTTATTGCACATACTTATTAGCTGATATTGTTGTTAATGATATCTACATATAAAATTACTGAGTCAACTTTAAAGTTGCAAGTCGTAACTTTTTTACAATCCCTCCCTAAGTATTTTTAAAAAGCCTTTTTGCTATTATAGCTATAAAAAATGCTTAGTTGTACAATAAAAATAGCATAAAGCAATTAGCAGGGCGATCTCGTAAAACTGTTACTGCCAACTAATTTAAATTAGAAATTGCTTGAAAAGTATTATTTCCTAGTTTCAGTTGAGATAGTATCGAATATTTATGGTAATGTTAACTAGGACGGTTATTCTGCCATCGGCTACCTCAGACGAATAAAAAAGGCGGACGGAATCTCGCTAAACTAAGATTGAAGCACATGTTTTTTTCCTAAACCCACTATGATTTCGAAAGCATTTTAACACACCAGCCCTCTAGCCACGCTACAGAAAACAATCAAAATGTATGGGAATGACATATCTCAACGAATGACTTTTTGGTTGAGATATGTCATTCCCATACATTTTGATTTTTTTTCTATTAGCGTTGACGATTGTAGATTGTGAACATGGCTAGGGGGGCAGATTTATACTGTTATTTTATTTGTGACACTAGATCAATGACTACCGTCACACTAGATTTTTTGCGTAATCGCAGCTTTTTGACATACTATGGATGTGAATGTGTGCGTGCGTGCCCGTTCTTTTAAGAGAGCTGGCATACTATGGACACTTCACCTATTGTTTAGTGAGATTCCGTCCGGCTTTTTTATTCGTCCGAGTCGGCTACTTTGAAGTTATTTAACCAATGGTTAGATTATCGAGTACTTGCGCTACTTTGCTTATTTAAAAAAAAGCTGTCGTTATTTATAGAAAAGCGTTGAAATAGGCAACGTTATTTATTGATATTAATAGCCATTGTCGATATATTGTGAATAATGCTCGTTTTTACACTTTTTTGCATATTCAGTGGACATGGTTGAAAGTCTAAAGAAGGTCAGAACAACGTTAAATGAATAATTTTAATTTAATGATAACATATTTCTACCTAAAAAATTTTATATAATAATAAAATTTAAAAAAAACAATAGTTTTTTTTTAAATTTGAAACTGTAATTATGCTGTCATTTTTAGGTTTCCGTCAACAGACGGACCAACGAGGTCCCGTTGTTACTCTACATACGCCCTCTGTCCGCCCGTCCGTATGTCCGTCTGTCTGTCTGTCACAGGGCTGTATCATTTTAACCATAACAGATAGCCAGCTGAAATTATCACAGAATATGTGTTACTATGGCTTCCATAATGGCAAACACTAAACTCGATTTCTTTTCAACTTTTTTGTTCCTGCTCTATTTTAAAATGGTAATAGGTACATAGAAGCGTCAAACTTTGTGTGATTATAGTACATACTATATAGTTTACCAACAAATAATAAAAATAAGGCAAACACAGATATAATGTGTGGTGATAATATGTGTGGTGCGTAAGAAAGAGATGCAAATAGGAAAGACACTGCACCAAGTGAACTCTATAATTTAAAATATCAGTTTCTACGGGGTATCAGGTCGGTGGAAAGTACGGAACTCTTGTGCGCGAGTCTGACTCGCACTTGGCCTGTTTTATATTTTACTTGCAATCTCTAGGACTGTTCGAAAATCTTATAAAGTAATAAAACACTATACAAATTATATACTTCGGTATTATCAAAACTATTCTCAAGGACTTTAATCACAAACACAGGTCAACAAACTCTAAAGAACGATATTTGTCAACAAATTCAACCCTGCGCCCGCGACGGCAAACAAAACGTAGATAATAATCATTTAAATAATAATACAACTGCCAATAGTCACTCTATTAACCCATATATATCATACGTTTTTACCTTCACAATGCACATTAAAGATAAATTTCACACTCGAAGAGAACCAATTTAAATTCTTAAAAACTATAACTGTGAACATTAGTGCGTTTTGTCGCGCCATTTTAATAGGCAACCAGTTGCCGTATTATGCCCAAAAATGGTGGCGTTTTATTATAAAATGTGCAGGGTTGTCTATGGCATGCTTTGCCCGTAATCAGAAGGAGTAAGATTTAATATTGTGCATAAGTAGTAGCTATACGTAATTATTTGAGGATATTTTAATTATTAATTCTTGAAGTTGATACTAACTTTTTAAGAATAGTTGCTGTATATTTTATGATTTGCTCATTCGCTTTTCAAACTGGAGAATAAAATAAAACAGCTGTTTCGTTAATTAGTCATAATAAACTCAATGGTACTTTTTGTTTACATAACATAACATCACGCCTGTATTTCCCCGAAGGGGTAGGCAGAGATGTATGGTACACCCACATTTCGCCATTTATGTTATAAGTCCCATGTAATAGGGGGCGAGCCTATTGCCATTAACTGGGCACAAATCCAGACTCCGGGCTGCTACTGAGAAATTCCTAATGAAAAAACCCAATAACACTTTGCCCGACCCAGGAATCGAACCCAGGACTAGACCAACGAGGCAGCTTACGAGACTTTTTGTTTACGCAATTTGAAAAACTAGTTAGTTTGTAGTTTGAGAAACTAACTAGTTTGTAGTTTGAGAAACTAACTAATTTGTTCAGAATCACGAGGAGAATCGAATGGGTGTTTTTTTTTCTAAATCACTGAATCCATGCTTTTATGGCTCGAATGGACAAGGGACGATGGGCGAGGAGACTGCTGGAGTGGCGACCACGACAGCTCACTAGACCGCGGGGAAGGCCACCCAAACATTGGGTGGATGACATCCGACAACACACAGGCCTAGATTGGACGTCAAGGGCTCAAGACCGCCAGGTGTAGAGGAATTTGGAGGAGGCCTACACCCAAAAATGGGTATTATAAAGCCGCAATGATAATAATGTTGTTGATGATGATGATGATGATGATGATAATGATGATGATGATGATGAAACACATACAAATCAATAAGCAAAACAAACAACAGATAATGTCTTTAAAACAGAAGCGGCTCACTATAATTATCCTATCTTCTCCGCACTAGCTAAAAACTCGCCATCCTTTCCTCACGTGGGCCATTAAGATTCTTTCAACACACTGGAAAGCTAATAAATCAGGCTGTGGACAACGATAGTACACACGGCTACACATCAAGCTGTACATTTCCAGTATAAGCTGACCTCGCATTGTATAGGCTTTCCGTACAATGCGAGATCAGCTTATACTGGAAATGTACAGCTTGATGTGTAGCCGTGTGTACGTAACTATGTAGCCATTTATCTTAGCAACTAGTCTCACACGTTTCCCTACTTACTGTTACGTGTCTAAATTTATTAACGTATTGCCATTTTGTACTGACAACTTAAGGCCTGGCACCTTACATTATATACCTCTAGGGCCATGATTACAGTGGGATACCCTTATCTCTTCTCATGGGTTTCGTAAAAGGTAACTAAGGGATTCACCAGAGGATGGGCAGCAGCGTTCTCTGAGTATTTAACCAACCAACTGCGATCGCCAACCCGCCTGCCAAGCTTGGCGATTATGGCATATCCCCCTTTAATTGGGGGAAGCACCCCAATTAAGGGATATTCCATAATCGCCAGTAGCAGCCTGGAGTCTGGATTTTTGCCCGGTTAATGGCAATAGGCTCGCCCCCTATTACATGGGACTATAACATAAGTGGCGAAATGTGAGTGTACCATTACACCTCTGCCTACCCTTTCGGGGAAATACAGGCGTGATGTTATGTTATGTTATAAACTTCCACCGATCTCCACATCAGTAGATCCTAAATTCTCATACGGAAATCCTTAACGACAGCTATCCATAAAACGTACAGTACATCAGTACACGAACCCTGTGACCGTAAGGTCAAGTACCCACAGTCCCACACCACCGGTAACGACAATTAAACTTTAATAATGAATGCGACAACGTATACTTAAACAGTAAGTAGTACAACTTTATCTTCTAATTAAATGATAATAAACAAAAACTGCAGCGTTAGGGTTGGGGGATGGTGTAAGGAGTTAGCGTTTAGCGGGTTGTATGTTATTTAAATAAGGTAGATACCTTTAAGTCTATATTTTGAGGATCCGACGCCAGTTTAGCTAACAGATATTTACCAGTAAGCCTTTAAATAAGAAAATCAATTTACATCTGCACGTACAGTCAACAAATTGGAATCATGACCCACTCAGCCGATAATTCGTATGAAATTGTCAAAACAGTAAAATTTTCTTCTTAATAGCATCATGCTGCACTTAGGATATTTTGAATATTAAGGAAACTGCGAACTCTTTCAATTTCAGAAGAAAATTAATCAAATTAAAAGAAATCGGTAAACTGTCGCTGCCCAATAAAATTTACAACAAGTTTGTTGCCAGGGAAATATCTTTAAGCAAAATGCTTCTAATTGTATTAGAATGTTTGTAGAAAATTAAGCTTATGGTGGGTCATGCTTCCGTTTGGTCGAGTGTACCTAGTCTACTGTAGGTATTTTAAATGTCGAATGAGATCAAACTTGCCTGAAAATATTGAGAGACTCATGGTGGACCATGAGTCTCTCAATACGGCAGCTGCATCGTCCCCAGTGCCAAATTTGCTATATTTGTGCGATGGGTTGACCATTTGCTTGCCATAGAAGTCTAGTGCATAAGTTAGGTATAGTTGTGAGTGCATTATACTTAAACTACGTTTGCACCAACGAATCATAGATAGGAGGCAGGTTACATGCTATTAGTTCATGCGTGCGTTGCATAAGTAGTTTTCTATCAGCTGTTTGTCATGCTAACCAGCACACCCAAACCACAAGCATACGCGTTTCCGCCCGGTCCGCTCGGCCGCCGCACATCGAATGAAACAAAAACTGCCCGGACCAGTTGTAACTAACGGCTTGCGCCGGCGCATCGCCCCGTAACACCTATAGAGCTGTTAATGCGAATTTGCTTCATCTTAGATTCAATTAGAGATTAAATTGAAGTATTTTTTTTTTTTTTTTTTTTGATCTCTTTGTAAAGGGCGTTAATTTGAAAAGTATTTTTATAAGAATGGCATTTTTTATGTTAAGAAGTCGTAACTCAAGCTAAACGGTATATGTGTGTGATTGTACATCATGATGTTTGAATTATTATCTCAGTACCGGTGGGTGGTTGCTTAGAATAAAAGGAATGTTGAACATTGTTGTCTTCTTTTTTTTATAGTGTAGGATGGCGAAACGAGCTAAAGGTCCATCTGATGTTAAGCAGTTACCTTTGCCCATAACAACTTCAATACCACCTAGGCAACAGCCTAAATGGTACCACAAGTCGGTTCGCCAAACTGAGACATGAAGATGGAAAGTCTCATGTGATTGTAATTTCACCGGCACCCGTACCCTTCAGACCGAAACACAGCAATGCAAGCATCACTATTTGGCGGAGAAGTAGATACGGTGGTAGTACTTTCCCGGACGAGCTCTTTCACAAAGGAGCTCTACTACTACTAGTCTATGTCTAGTAGTTGACTCAAAGTGGTCTATCTACGCCCAAAATTAATATTAGTTAATATTAGGAATTTGACATAAGCTCCATACAAAATATGTCAAATTTCGATCTCTAGTATGGTAAATCGTGGATATATTGGATATTAATTTTGGCCTATAATGAATAAAGTCTGCTCCTACAACTTCATCTCCTTCAGGGGTTGCTGCAAAAAATTTAATAAAGAAAATGGAATAAGCTTGGATGTCTGAAGTAGAGATTTACTGGCTGTAGTGGTTCATTAGGGCCTTTAATACATTGGCTGCCAATCATTTTGCTGCACAATACTTTAACTCCGCATATAACTCTGCTCTAATGAATTTCCATCATCTCACATTTTCTAACGAACAGCTCTATATCCATAACCTCACCAGCAAAACTGTTACACTATAGCGATTTTTATGAAAATCAGTTGCAATTAATTAAATAAGTGGCTCGCGAGCTGGCCGTATTAATTGCCGTACTGATGAGTTACGATTGTTAATTAGCGATTACACCTAGCGTTGTGCGCGAATGATCGCCATCGCCATGTGGGTCAGATGGATTTTTAGATGTCGTAGTTTTAAGATGGCGATGTGTCCTTGTATGTGGTAGCGGGCTGGCCATGTCTGTTGGCCGCTGGAGCAAACGAGTCCTTGACTGCAGACCGCGAATCGGCAAACGTGGCATAGGGCCCCGCTAGTTGGACCGATGACCTGAAGGAGGTAGCTGGGGAGGACTGGATGCGGAAGGCAGAAGACCGAGTGTTATTGCGCAACTTGGGAGAGGGCTATATCCAGCAATGGACTGCGATAGGCTGAGTTGATGTTGATGGTGGGATCAGCCGGATTTAGCTACGACCGATGTGTTCTATTGTCAGTCAAAAAATGACAGTTATAAGGATCCTAAAGTATCCGAAGAAGGCATCTGATTTATCCCAATATTTCCTGAATACAGAAAGTGTAGGACTAAGTCATGTTGTACAATTAAGCAAAGACGTTTCAGGGGTGAGAGGTGGTATCTGAGAGTGCATAAATTACAAGTAGGGAGACCGACAGGGTCAATCTGGTAGAGGTCCCGCTAAAACTAAGTAGGTACGGACAATTCCAAAAGAGTATCCATGGAGTTTCTTGCCAGCTCTTCTCCAATAAACCAACTTTTTGGAACCGTGCAACTATATTCGTAACCTTTCAAAGTGCATGTAGGTATTTTGGATTGTATTGGAAAGGTCCGAATTCAAATGATGATAATTAGTTATTTTTAGGGTTCCGTATCCAAAGGGTGCCAAATGGGGCCCTATTACTCTCGCTACCGTCCGTCCGTCCGTCTATCTGTCTGTATCTTTTGAACGGTAATAGGTAGATAGTTGAAATTTTCTCAGAATACGTCTTAATATAACCCCATCACGACAAATACTAAGAAGTTTTTAGACTTTCGCGAATTTCACTCATATTGAACTAAGTTTACGGGACTTGTCGCGCACAATTAAATCAAAATATAACAAACATTTTGACTAACCTCGACGTTTCGGTCAAGTTGCATTGGCCGTGGTCACGAGCAGACTGAAGTATGTGGGTGTCATCGTCTTGGATATAGGTTGTCCTCCTCGTGGAATCCGGTAATCGAGAAGTGTTCGCGTCGTGGTATGTCTACATGTATGTCCGCCGAAACTGTCAGCATTGTGTGTCGTGATTCAGCATATCTTGTTACGGACAGCGACGTTACGAAAAACCAACCGCGGGTAGTTCGAGAAAACACCCGCCGCTCAAGGCGATGACACCCACATACTTCAGTCTGCTCGTGACCACGGCCAATGCAACTTGAACGAAACGTCGAGGTTAGTCAAAATGTTTGTTATATTTTGATTTAATTGTGCGCGACAAGTCCCGTAAACTTAGTTCAATATAAATACTAAGAATGAAAAAAGGTCTAAACCCCTTACAAGAAACCTCGAAAAATATGCATTTTTTTAAATCAGTTTCTATGGGCTATGAGGTCAATGGGTGGTACGAAACCCTTACTGCGTGAGTCCGACTCGCACTTGGCCGGTTTTTTTCTGTACCGCATGTCTTGTTGTGGTAATAAATCATTTTTCTTTCATTCTTTCAAATTATGGTTTTGGAAGAATCATTATTATCTACATAATATTACTCCATTTACTGAAAGGAAATAAGCAGTGATAGCCTAGCGGTTGAACGCTTGCCTTCCATGGTGAAGGGTGTGAGTTCGATCCCGGCCCGCACCTCTGACTTTTTGAATTCATGTGCGGATTTATATTCGATTATCACTTGCTTTAACGGTGAAGGAAAACATCGTGAGGAAACCTGCACACCTGAGAGTGCTCGATACAGTTCTCAATGGTGTGTGTAGTCCGTCAACCCGCACTAGGCCAGCGTGGTGGACTAAGGCCTTAGCCTTCTCATACTGAGAAGAGGCCCGTGCCCAGCAGTGGGACAGTATTGGGCTGGTTATGTACTGAAAGGAAATGTTCAGACATTGTCGAAAGTAAAGCTACACGGAAGCAAAGCAGGAATAAACGCTACGAAGAAGTCGCCGCTGCTTGGCATGTAACCTATTTGCATATCTTGTTTATGAGGTTGCTTTCCTACTACACTTGAGCTATTTATTAATTTCCGATGTTTATTGCTGATTCTACGACTGTATAACATTCTTCACTTTTATGCTTTATTTTTATTTGAACCTTTTTTACAGAAGTGGTTCTTAAATGAAATTATTAAAATTCAAAGTTGTTTTTCTCATTTCAAATAGTCATTGATACTCATTTTTAAAAAGTTGCACGGTGCCAAAAAGTCTTTCATATGCTCAGATGTCTGAGGTCCTATGGATTGCCGAGAAGAGGCCTGTGTGACATTGGTGACATTGGCCTGTGTGACCTACTGATCAGGGAAGCATGTCATAAAAGGAAGGAGCCCTGAAAAGTCGACGTTCTTTTTGAGTGATTGAGAACGTCGTTTACTTGACATTCCTTTTGCGTCGTATGCGATGCTTCTTACAACTGATGTTCTTGTGATCGCTCAAAAAGAACGTCGTCTCATCTGTTCAGGGAGCCTTTCCACCAGAGATATGCGGGGAAGCTACGCGGTGAACAACGGTAAGATTAAACTACGAAACGATGTGTCTATTTCCACCAAAGGTAAGTGGTATAGCGGAGCGAGTAAGATTTGCGAGGACGATGCGCGATGCGAGCTAAATAATACAGCGCGGTCGGGTAGTGGGGTGCGGTGAGTGGGAAGGAGTGCCATTTGCATCGCTAGGTCGCATCCTTGAACCCTTTTCCACCAGAACTAACTTGAGCTAAGCCATGAAAATGTAATCAAACGATCCTATTGGTGGATTTTGTCCTCGCTCACCACCTAGCTTCCTCGCATAGCTCTGGTAGAAAGGCACCCCTTTTACTCAGCAGTGGGTGAACTAAAGATGTCAAATATGGTGATTATGATTTCTACTAGACATGCGATAAATCACTGAACTGAAAAGAGAGAGTCATTTTTGATCAAAAGATATGTATCACTCATTTGTATCAGTAGTTCATTTCGTTTAGTAGTTCATTTCGTTCAATAGGTTGGAGGTAGTTCTCGCTCTGCTGTTGATTTAGTTCAGTGTTCACAGTTCACTTATCCGGAGTTCAATAAGACAGTACTAATTCAATTGATAAAAAATACTAAACGTGTCTTAGATATTAGTGATCCGTCAATGTTTCTTTCATTTATGTAGTTTATTATTACAAAAAAAAAAAAAAAAAATTATTGTTTCCTATGAAATTTGTAGAGTACGACTACGGTGAGTCGTCGCCATCGCGACTCGTGATACGAGGATACATTCGGATTACGTTTTGGGAGCGGGTGAACCAGAGATTCAGTGAACAAGTTCATTTTTGTCTTTCGTTCGCGAACTAACCATGTCTAATTTCTACTGCCCTCATTGCAAGCAAATAAGATTTAAAACCAAGCATTAAAATGCTCAAACGCAATACCAAGTGACATGTGATCGAGTGATACAAAACAACATGCAATCGATCGCGCACGTTATTACGATTGCTATCGTACGCGAATTAAAGCGATTGAAGCGAAACATTAAGACATACGGACCAGGGATCGATTCTGGCCAGATTTGTATCTTGTAACTGTTAATGCAAATATAAAATTAAGTTTATTTTCTCAGTTACTAAGTAGAGCAATCCTTTTAAGATATCATTTTGTCTTTTGTTTTGTATGTTCAGGAATTAGGGGAGAGTGGGGGAATAGATGCCATGTAAGGAAACGTTAAAAAAATACGAGCTTTATATTGTAATTATTTATTTTTTAGACACTAATCAGTCTTTAAGTCATCGGACTTTCAGATATTGTTAACAAAATTTAAAAAACTACCTACTCTTAATGAGTGAAAATTACTTTTTTATAAATTTCAGTTTCGCTAGTTTTATCCCACACGTCCATGTCCAGTAGTGGACGTTTTTCGGCTGAAATTATGACCCCACACGTCGAGTAATGAGAGGCAAATAAACCCCCGACAAAATTGAACTTACTTTGGTACTTAAACAAATCGCAGTTATAAAGAAATGAACACAACATAATAATCTACAAAATAATGCTTTGCTAACAGTTAAATACACAACATAAAGTATTCTAGAGTAAAAGTTTGAAATATAATCTTTAAATTGGCTTCATCGCACCCCGAACACTCTGACTGGGCCAATTTTTCACAGGCGCTGCAACGGTACCAGGACATGCATCAATAGCTCTTTATTTTTACCATCATCGTTACATATTATATTATCATGCATTCATTCTCCGCATGTGCGGACTTATATTCGATTATCACTTGCTTTAACGGTGAAGGAAAAAATCGTGAGGAAACCTGCACACCAGAGAGTGCTCCATACAGTTCTCGATGGTGTGTGTAGTCCGCCAACCCGCACTAGGACAGCGTGGTGGACTAAGGCCTTAGCCTTCTCGTATCGAGAAGAGGCCCGTGCCCAGCAGTGGGACAGTAATGGGCTGGTTATGTTATGTTATTCTCCTCCTCTGGGAATTTAGAATAATCATCACACATTATTTTCATCGACAGATGATTCCTCAGTTGTGTTATCTTGGAACAAGTGGTTGCCTTCTACATGTTTGTTTTTATTTGGCCTTTGATGTCGGTGACTCATTGCATCCATGATATAGCCTTAGTAAGTAAAATTAGTATGTATTTGGGAACTGCAGTGGACATTAAATTGACTGTAGAAAGTAATAATTCCATTTACACATCTTCGTGAAAACTTACACCTACAAATAATACAGCCATAATCTTTTCCATCAGGAAAGAAAACGAATTTAGGCAAACGAATACGGAATATTTAGCACTTTCACAACATTTTTGCTAAATTGGGACCTAAAAACCCGGGTAAGTGCAAGTTGTATTCGCGTACTGAGAGTTCCGTAGGTACTACACTTAATATATCAGTTGTGAACAGCGTGTGTTTTTTTTATAGGCCTTATAACCTATGCCCGTGGCTTCAATTGCTTGTTATTCACAGTTTATCACAATAAACGTTATCACACATCCCTCGGAAACCTTATCTTCCCGGGATAATAAGTGACCTATGTTAAGTCAGGTTATGGTCTATCTGTGTGCCAAATTTCATACAAATCCGTTAAGCCATTTCAGCGTGATTGAAGGAGAAACAAACATCCATGCTTTCGCAATAGGATGACAGAGAACTATACAACATGTTGATCTGTATTCGTGCCATATTTAAGGAGGTGACTATACCACTGATACTGAACACGAATCGTTAAAAAAATCAACACCGATTTTTTTTTAATACTTATTTGTAAACAAACAAATTTCCCCCCGTGCCGCGTGCCGCGTGTGACACAAAGCCGATGCGTGCGAAATCACCAAACAAATGTACAGGTATTTCCACCCTTTGACAATGCCGCCGATGACTTATTTTCAGAGTCGTTCGGGATTTATTCTCAAACCCCCGTTGTTTCTAAGTGAAAATTTGGGTATTAAATAGTCGTAGAATTTTTGAAGTAATTTTATATGACTAAGCATATTATGTATCATTTGCTCTAGAAATATGGCACGGTTACAGAGCAACATCTTGTATAGACAATCTCTGCAGGGTCTCGTTAGCACTCTTAGCAAATGGATAACAGGCATTCTGTGTTACGGAGCCCTAAAAAGCTTCACTGATTTACATAATTTCCAGTCTTTCTGTATTACTCGGAGTTTCTATTAATAGACTATTCGTAAAACATCTTACTTGCGTAGGTATTACAGTGGAAAGGCAGTTGCATGTCCTTTCCCAGTTAATTGCCTATCCGGCAGCTCGCTCTGCGCACACAAGCATTCTTACAGGATTCCACGTGGCGTAGGGTTGCCACAGGAAAAATACTTTGAAAATATTACAGACGTTGAGCTGCTCTAGAGAAGTATTTTACAAAGAGAAACTAGTGTTTGGGATTCTAAGCCCAATGGATTCGAATAGACGATTTTAAATTGCATTTCGTCTGTGAACTCTGAAATCTTCTATCTGATTACGAACTAATTTAAAAAAAAACACACAATGTTGTGTGTATTAAAACAAAGTTGTGTCGTGAAAAAATCACAGTTAGGAGTTGTCAGAAGTGCACGGACGATTTGCTTTCAGTCATATTATGGAAGATCGTAGTGCCGATGTAACAAATCGAAAAAGATGCCACAGATTCGCAAACAATTTCGATTGTGTAGACTAATGTATGGCTAGTATAATAGTAACAACTAACGATTTAAATTGTAGAAAGAAAAAATCGCTTACGAGCAGGATTCATTCAAACCTGCGACTCCTGGCTCAGTACGCCACTAAGCTACCGTGAACACTGCTCGTGATAACGAAATTCTCATCCACTTGGTACATCTTTGGGTGACGTCAGCGACGATAACAACTAATATAAAATACTAAATTAAAGTAATATAGTATAGTAATATATAATAGCTTTTAAGGTTTCTATCTAAAGATGTTCCTTGGTTTGTTTGTTATATTTCATACCTCTCCAAACACTCCATGGGTTTTACAACAGATACTTAGATGATTGTTAAAACCGTTACCATTTCAGCTAAGCAACTGTTAAACTTGATATTGTGGTAGGACGGTAAATCTTTTTGTCTAAACAGACAGTTATCATCATCATCCTAGCCCGGTATCACCAACTGCTGGGTATAGGCCTCCTTTCGTTTTTGCCGGGCAGAAACCCGGGCCGTTCGAAAGCGCGTTGGGTTGATATTGCCAAAGCCGCAGGAAACATACAGTCACTTGAAGCATACCTTACCTATGGTTTCTGATATCTGCTAGTCATTATTATTGCATGTTTGCGCGACAGCCCTATGTAACAGACAAGCTCTTTAGTATGGAAACTAGACGATGCTTTTTCCATATCATTTGTACTAGCCGGTAGACGATACGCATTGACTTTTTATTTTCTGCGCCATAAACTAATGAATGCTTAGACCGTACTCTGCTAAATTAATGACGTTTCCGCATGAATTCCAAATGTCAGAACTACAAGATTCATTACATAAGTTTACTTTTATATTAGTTTTTAAGTTGCTTAGGCCTATTTCTTCTTAGGTCAGTGGAGGTCTATCCGCATGGTACGGCCCTCGAGTTGCGGTGATGTCCCAATTGTGCCCAGACATCGAAAGAGAGTTAGTCAAGGCGGAAGAGGAAGGCCCTGTAGTGGGCCGCGCTGGATGGGTCGCGTCGCTAATGCCATGCGGTGGTCCTTGCGGCTCACCCACCTATGGCAATAGTAGGTAAGTAGTAGGTGGAGTTTAAGTAGGTACGGGCGAGTGATATTTGGATAAGGCTGAGAAATACTCTATTGAAGCGTTATAATAAAAAACCGGCCAAGTGCGAGTCGGACGCGCGCAGTAAGGGTTCCGTACCTCTCAACGACCTGATACCCCATAAAAACTGATTTAATTTACGAGAGTTTATCAAAACATATCAACGCACAGTGCGCGAAATATGAATTTTTGCATGTCTTTCTTACGCAGGTACCACCACATATGTCTATGTTTGTCTTATTTTTAGTATTTGTTGCTAAACAACATAATATGCACTATAATCTGACCAAGTTTGACGCTGGTACATATTACCGTTTTGAAGATAGAGCAGGAACAAAAACGTTGAAAAAAATGCATGTTTTTCGAAGTTTCTTGTATGGGGACCCCCTTTAATTTTAAACTTTTTTTGTTTTTAGTATTTGTCGTGATACACCTCATAGCAACACATATGCTGTGAAAATTTCAACTGCTTATCTATTACCGTTACAAAGATACAGCCCTGTGACAGACAGACGGACGGACGGACGGATGGACGGACGGACGGACGGACGGACGGACAGCGTAGCGAGAGTAATAGGGTCCCGTTTGGCACCCTTCGGGTACGGAACCCTAAAAAGGATTCTTTCGAATTATTACCATGCTGTGAGTGTGTGTAAAGGATATAGATCATAAGTTTTTCCCACTAACTGCATTAAAAAACGCTATGGTAGAGATTTAATTCAGGTGACTTGGGGTAAGTCGGGACACGGGTTAAGTTCGTTCAAAGGTGTGCTGGCCAGAAAACCTCCACGTGTGCCTGACGGCTGCTTGTCCTTCTGGACACGTCTGGAGGGAATAGCAGTTGTTTGACCGGTACATCCTGGGCACGGGCAATAAAATCCTTTAACCTTTGGGGTATTTTATTGCCTGTGGCGAATATTCTGGCGCGGGACGGGCCCGTTCTGGGCCAATGGGGAGTTGCTCCACGTGTCCCTCTGTTGCCAACAGAGGGCACAGTGGAGGAGCAGGGGCGGGCCCGGTGTGCACTCACCCTGCCACTGGGCAGGCAGCGGGGGGACTGTCCTTCTCTGCCCCCGTCGATCTCGTAACCCCAGGAGAGACTAAAGTAAAAACTATAATTAACTGCATTGTAATTTAAAAGTATTGTTAAATATTTATTTATTTATTTAACATGCATTATGAAAAAAATTGTATGCCAGATGGAACATGTATTAGTTCAAAATAATGTGTTCTAACACCTTATTGTACCATGTTTGATGCAAATAAATACTATTCTATTCTATTCGCAATTTTTAATCGCCAGTGCGGGTACCTACATTATGATTCCATGTGTTACAGATTTAGCGACGAAAAATTTCCCGAGTAAAAATCGCAGTGCAGTGTAGGCCTTATCCTACACCTCACTTTAGTGCTTGTTGTAATATTGTGAAGACACTTTCTGCGGAAAATCAATTTGAACGAACTTACCCCGTGTCCCGACTTACTCAAAGTCACTATATAAACTTAATTCCTTAGGTACAGTCAAGCGCATATCGATGGTTCATATATCATTCGTTCATATATATGTCATTCCCATACATTTTGATTGTTTTCTATTAGCGTAGACGATTGTAGATTGCGTAGTTTGTCAACTTGGCTAGGGGGGCTGTTGTGGCACGAGACGTTTTCATACGTGATATTTTCCACACTGGTCCGCTGCGTAATGACACAAGTATTACCTACTCATTAGCCGATGCCTAATTGCAATTAGCCGCAGTAATGATATGCCAACATGTTTACTTTATTTAAGTTTCAATAAATATAAGCTGATAACAAGTTTAGACATATTGTAAATTCAAAATAAATCAATTAAGGCCCTGTCCCTGCACGTGCGATAAAATTTATCGTGTAAGTTTCAAAATCATGTTCTATATATATTTTCGTCATAAAATGCATTCAAAGTGACAAAAATTGGCTATGTTTGGATTTTTTTTCAATCAAGCGAAGTTATTTAAATCGTGTATCGATCTTTCAAAATGGATACATAAACTACTCAACTCCACCATATATTTTTTCCATTCTCGATACTTCAAGAAATGATGACGAAAAATGGATGTCCCCGCAGTCCACCCCGAGACAATTCGTGCAGGGACAGGGCCTTAACTGAGAAAAAGGATTATTCATTGAAGAGTTTCCCGACACACATCTAACACATATATCTAACTAATACGTAACGTAGTACCTACTATATAAATAAATAATAATAAATTAATTTAATAAGCAAAACCAGTTTGCTAAGATGCATGAAGCACCTGAAGCAATCTATTCTGGCATACATTTCCTTACATTACACATTTCGACTGCCACAACTCTAAATAATAATAAACTATTGGCAACAAAGTAACTAATAACTTCATTGACACAAAGGAAAAATAGCGTGAACACAGATAAAAAAATGCAATGTGTAAGCATGTCCTAATAAATCTATCGCAGTTGGCTATTTGATGGCTATTTGCATGTCGGTGTGTGCGCCAATTCACGCAACCACGTTTTTTTTTGCTGTGTACGTTATACATGCATCAATATTTTGCGTGTTATGTAGATGAATTTTATTTTTTGTCTTCTTTGGTAAAGCGAATGTGACAAGGTGCCTGCAGACGCTGTCTACCAAAAAAGACAGGGCAGCGTGTTTAAGGTTGAGTGCACATAGAAAGCAACGCAACTAAACGAAATTGATTATACTAAAGTCATTAAATTGGTAAAAAGACTACAATCTTTGATATTGGTAGTTATCAGTAGTTATGGTAGACTAGTTGTCATCCAAGTTTCTTTAACACATGTCCTGTCAAATGAGCCATATATGGTACCTACAGGATGGGTACAGACATAGAATAGGTAATAATAGTCTTCTCTTTTCTTATGGTACAGGGCGATTGTTTTTAATATGGTGTTTTCTAAATATATGTCATCAAAATGAAATATTATTGTGATGTTGTTAAAACACAGATGCAAACTGCTACCTTTATGGAACTGCTTATTATTATTTGTCCCATGTATTATGAATAATCCAAAGGTCAACCTTGTTGATTAACTACCACACGGCCAGTAAAAAAGTCAAAGCTGATGACCTTGATGATGGCCTTGGCCTTAGCAAGTCTTACACTAATTTGACGACAAAACATCCTACATCAAAAATGAACTTCTGGTAGCAATAATTCTAGCAATACTAGCTTTAGTAAAACGTCTACTTCTTTATTTCTGGTAGTAATAATTCCTACATTCATAACGTTAATAATACCAGTAATAAACACTTCTGGTTGTAATAATTTCTAAATGCATAATTTTTAATATAGCTGCTTCTGGTAGTAATAATTCTAATAAAGTTAGTCTGCAATAAAGTAATGGGCGGCTTGCGTTACGCAGGCCGCGTCGTCGCGACCATTTCCAAGTCCGCGGTCATTCATGCGACCACGGTTTTTGCATACAGCTTTACCATTATTTTATAATCAAGGATTAGATAGTTTTACTTTGTATTATATAAATATGTCGTACCTATATCTACTTGTCGTAGATGAGGCCGTGTCTTGACCACACTCTTATTTATTTATTTCAAGTATCATGGACAACATTACAGTTTAATTAAAACTAATGCAATCTTCACCATTCGCTTGTCCGCGGTCGTACAAAAGCGGTTTTTGTATGCTGTAGCTTTACCATTATTTATAATTGTGCAAGGATTAGGTGGTCATAGGTTAAGAAAAGGGCTACAGTGTATTTAATAATTATCGTTTGTTACATATGGTCACCCTGTCCCACCGTCGCATCAGCATAGTATTGGCATACGCAACATTATAATGTTTATTATTGATAGTGTGGCAACAATCGCTCCCGGAATGTAAGGTGTTAATAGACATTTGCATACTATTGATATTGTTAAACTGTGCTATTGTGATAATGATTATTAGGAAATTGTGTAAAAGAAACTCATTAGTAGCAGAGGCACCCTGCTACTTATGTTATGAACAGCTAAACTAAGGCCGGTATTACATAACGATACTCAAGCGTTGATCTCTGTTTAAAACTAGTTTTGAGTTGAGCTTTGATTTTAGAACGTCCCTCAAGCACAGATTTATTGATCACAGTTCAGCTGAGTTTAGTTTTATTTTATACTGTCACCTATTTCGGAATTTCAACTGAGATTTAATCTGTAATCACTCTAGTGCGGTCCAGATTACGCTTGAGTAGAGATTTCTATTCTATTTCAGGTCAAATTCGTGTGTTATGTTGTTAAATTAAAGTTTATAATTACCGTTCTGGAATAAGACCGATACTCAAGTAACGATTCTATCCTTAAGTAGTGATCAGGTGATTGGAGTTTAAACTGTACTTGAGGAAGCTTCTGTAATACGGGCCTAAGTGCTTTGTGCAAAATAGTGTTGGAATTTAGAATCGTATTTACTTTCGGCGCTAATTTGAAGTGTACGGGTGTCGGTGAAATTACAATCACATGAGACTTTTCATTACTTGTAACACCATTTACGGACAAAATTAATATGCTATCTTATTATTATTATCCACAATTTGCCCTAATAGAGATAGACATTTGACATAAAATGTATGGAGCTTATGTCAAATTTTGATCTCTATTAGGAAAAATCGTGGATAATAGATAGCATATTAATTTCTGCCGTTAGGCGACAGCCTAGGTAATTGTGGTGATGGTGGTAGTATTGCAGTTTTTACAAACAAAAGTAGCCGCTTTACCGGTTACCGTTTCGCCATCTTATACTAGGGTTAACTACCATCATAAAAAAAATTTATAATTAATTTGTAATTAGTGAATATTAGTAACATGGCGATCTTAATCCAAGTTTTGTTGGCTAAGTAAGATTGGCCGGTCGAAAACAAGGATGATGAGTTAGATTATTCTGTTAGTAAGAATACCGAGAAAAGTCAAGTGTGTCATTCATTTTGTGGACCTTAATAACGTTTATTTTTGGCCTTTCGGTTGCCTTTGATGATTTTCTCAAGTATTCGATTGACAGCCAATGTGACTGCTTCTGCACAGACCGACGAGTTTTAATATACAGAATAATCAACCATCCCAGTAATAACCCGAGAAAGCGTGACAACCTAGTAGATCAGTTGATTTGCGAGTTTTAATATACAGAATAATCAACCATCCCAGTAATAACCCGAGAAAGCGTGACAACCTAGTAGATCAGTTGATTTGCGCAGAAGCCATCAGTCCTTGATTCTGGGTACATACATACATACATATTATCACGCCTGTTTCCCATCGGGGTAGGCAGAAACTATGGATTTCCACCTGCTACGATCCTGACACACCTCTTTCGCTTCATCTACGTCCATTAACCTCGTCATGCATGCTCGTCGGTTTAGAGAACTCTTAACCTGGCATTTTTTGAGAACATCCGCGATTTGATCGCGATACGTTCGCCGAGGTCGTCCCCTTCCAACTCTTCCATCCACACTCGCTTCGTATACTTGTTTCGTCAATCTCCTCTCGTCCATCCTCTCTATATGTCCAAACCATCTTAACATACCTTTCTCAATTTTTGTCACTACATCTTCTTTCACTCCACAACGCTCCCTTATCACGTTATTCCTTACTTTATCTCTCAAAGATACACCACACATGCTTCTCAAAGCTCTCATTTCTACTGCATTTATTCTGCTTTCATGTTTCTTCTGCCATACCCAACTTTCACTACCATACATAAGTGTAGGCACTAACACTCCCCCATGAACAGCCAGCCGTGCCTTTTCCGACACTTTGCGGCTGTTCATGAAGGTGTGTAGTGCCTTATTCACCTGATTATCAGCACTCACTCTCCTTTCAATGTCCTTCACATGCTTGCCATCTCTCGTAAACATGGAACCCAGGTATACAAAATCTTTCACTTGTTCCACCTTTTCGTCACCTATCAAAATATTGCACTCTGTCATAACTTCTTCCTTTTCAAAAACCATAACTTTTGTCTTACTGACATTAACTTTCATTCCTTTACTCTTCAAAACACCATCCGTAATTGTTACCATCATCTGTAACTCCCCCTCCGTCGATGCAAGGATAACTTGATCATCAGCATAGAGGAGACATTTGACAAATAACCCATTCATTTCTAAAACCATTTTCACTCTCTTTTAGATCTTTCAAACAACTGTCCATGAATAGATTGAACAGCCACGGCGACACTACACATCCCTGTCTCACACCCTTATCGATGCTGAACCAGTCAGAGTAGGCGCCGTTGATCCTGACACAAGCGCTAGAATCCGCATAGAGAGATTTCAACGCTTGAATCAAGTTGGTTCTACCCAGAACCAGACTACCCAGTCTGGAGCAAATCTGGTACATATTACATTACTTACCTATTGTTTACTTTTTAACCAACTTAAAAAAAAGGAGGAGGTTCTCAATTCGACTGTATTTTTTAAAATGTTTGTTACCTCAGAACTCCGTCATTATTAAACCGTTTTGTTTTTTTTAATTTTACTTGAAAAGATTTTTTTCAGATTGAAAGAAAGAAAAGAAAGAAAGATTTTATTTGGCACAGGACAGTGAAAGCACAACAAATAACATTAAATTACAATTAATTACATTTAATTACATTGGATTGGTCCCATTTTTATCAAAATCCAGTTCTAATAATGGGATCTATATGAAATTGAGGGAACTCCTCAAATATTATAAGCATACATATAGCGATTTTGGTAATTTCATCAAGAAATCAAGCATTTGCATTCAGAAAGTATAATTTAGTGAAGATCTGATGAAGATCTTCGGAGATAAAGAAGGGAACTCTTCAATGGCAATGACAGGAAATCATCCAAGATTGCAGCAATCGCTTGTCTTTCTGTTGTTAATGCCACTCAAAATAGAAAAATAAAATAAACGTAACAAAAAGTAAAAACCGACTTCAAAAATACTAAAATAATTTGTGTGAAATAGTTTAGGAAGTCGGTGCCAATTTTTTCTTAAAGCAAACCGAATCAAAGGGACCTACTTCCTAAATTGTTTCACACAGATTATTTTATTATTTTGGAGTCGGTTTTTTATACAATGTAGTTATAGCACTTAATTAGATCAATAATCCGCATTTAGATAACAATTTACCATGACAGGTGCAACCATATCACTTTTACACATTAACCGCGCTTTATTTATAAATACAACAGAAATCTGCACATCGATCGATTGAAATTTAAGTCAACCCGTGCTGTAGTAGCGGTTCGCTAATTCAAGCGTACCCGTTTTATTTATGTCTTCATACGCGCCGCCGATAGGCCCTAATTACGCCGCCGACGCAAAAACGCTAATCGCGCATCGTACACATACGAACGCACCCTTAAAAACGATTTACATCGTCATGAACGCACTCCAAACTCAACCTTGTAGTTTTAAAAACAGATTCCAATTTCAAATGTAGATGACAGCTCTTAAAACATTTTTAAAGTGCAGCTCTACATGTAAATCGCGGTCGTAAAGCCTTATATGAATTTAATCAACACACTCTGAATTGATCTTTAAAATGAATCCCATAAAGTTTAATCAGTAAATTCGTCCAAACCAAAGGGAGTTACTTCATTTTCCTGATTCAAATATCGAAATTCTGATGTTATTGGAATTAAGAGTCTGGTGAATCAGATTTAAGATTGATTTTTGAGTGTGCTGCAGTTATAGATATAGGCTGATTGCACTACGAGATAGGGCGATGCGCAGGAGAAGCGTTAATGAGCGCTGGTACCTTCGGATTCCTCGCCAGCAATGTTAGTATATCGGCTTTTGTCGGCACGATGTGACTTTTTGCGATGTCCAATGATAACAATGACCGGTAAGAATGAAACGAGATAACGAGATATGTGATAATGTTCACGTTAATTAATTAATGTTTTGCGCTACATTAAGTTATTATTAGAATACAGAGATTTTAACGCCTGGCTTCGGGGCTAGTTAGATTGTTAGGTGTTAACATGCCCAGAATCCATGGATGTAAAAATAAATGATGATGCAGCTGCATCTGTAAGAAACCTGTGTTAAATAAATACATTAGAAAATATATTTCCCATAGTTTGATTCCCATCTTTCCCATTGTTGGTATTCCAAAAGGTCTGGAACAGATACCTCCAGTACCTACTTACCTTAATCTGTTTAAAAAATTGTAGTCTTTGCTTTAACTAGGTATTCCGTGGTCTAAGCAGATGTAACGATGGTCGACGATGTACGATTAGATTTATCCCAAAATGTGTGGTGAGCTTTCAGATATCTTTGCTGGGCAAGCAAGTTGGTGACCACTGTATCTTTTGTTGAGGATCTTGAGCTGTCTAACTTCCAAAATTAATATCCAATCTATCCACGATTTGCCCTACTAGAGATAGGAATTTGAGATAAGCTCCATACAAAATATGTCAAATTTCTATCTCTAGTAGGACAAAGCGTGGATAGATTAGATATTAATTTGGCCGTAAATGTATAACTTATCTAGATATTATCGTTCGTCGGCACATCGCGACAGGAGACACAGACTACACCGTGTACCGATTTTCAAAACTCATGTTACTGGTTGGATGTCAGGATGTCATATCGTAGCATAATATTCGCACACCTAGACCAAAACTATGATAACTCAAATACATAATGTGGTTTTTTTAATGCCACGATTTTAAAACAGAAGCGAGCTAACATTGCATTGTCATCCTGAGCTATGTTTAAACTTTCAAGTCTGTAGCTCATTGGGAAGTAAGTTCTATGTCAATTGCAAAATTTGTACCGAATAGACAGATCTGATATGACTGAAAGCGAGTAAAACGTGGTAATAAACTAGTTTTAATTAAATTCGAGTACTTCATTCCCCATTTTTTATCAACTAATAAAAATTTCGAGTTACCTATGTCTTAGTTTTGATCTAGGTGTGTGAATTATAATAACAACACGATAGTTTCAAGAACGAATGCAAATTAGAAAGTGGGTTTGCGGCAACTCAATAAATCTAGTACTGATTAATACAGGCTGCAGTTTACGTATTAGCAGGAAAATTAACCATTTCCTAATCTTTGGCATTTGTTTGTTTACTGGAATGATACATAATTATTACTATTACATGGGGTACAATTCACAAGTACAAGAGCCTACAAGAGTTACAATACAATAAAAAATTATACTCTTTTTTGTACACAAAAAATAAGCAACATACTACATGATTTATTTAAAAGATGCTTTTGTCCAGCAGTGGACGTTTTTTGGCTGAAATGATGATGTACGTATACAAGAGGTCTTATCACTCATGGCTATATTTTCTTCCAGACAACCTTAGATGGACAATATAGGCAAGTAAAACCGGCCAAGAGCATGTCGGGCCATGCTCAGTATTATAGGGTTCCTTAAGTAGGTGTTACAAACAAATCAAATCGAATATTAATCACGGCTATTTTAGTTTTTGCAATAGACGGCAGCATTGGCGACTCAGAGAGTGATGTCAGTAGCCGCTAGATGGCGCTATACATTGCCAAATGTAATACACGCATTGAATTAAGAAATCTACACGGCACTTGACGGCAGCATTGGCGACCCAGAGAGTGTTGTTTGACGCCGCTAGATGGCGCCAAATTTAAGAAGTGTGTCGTCAACATAACACAAAGTTACTTTTTGTGATTTTTTCAAATAGAAAGTAGCTAAAGGAGCATTATTTGCTATGATCATTTTTCTCTAAGGTCAATAACCTTTGAACTAGGACGTTTTAAGTATTTTTCAGTTTTCTGTCTATAACTCAAAAAGTTATAATCACATTATACTCGAAATAATTTTAAAAGAGAGTTTTCACAAAGGTCTATCAATGTGGGAGATTATAAGTTTCTACGTTGCATAGTTTAGAAATGGCAGGGGGGGGGACACATTGCAAGCCATTTTGGCGGGCTATATTTCGCAGATGGTACACCTGATAAAAAAGTGATGTATGAAACATTACCTTCATTTTAGTAGACCTATTCAATGATACACGAGGGGGTGCAGCGAAAATTTTTTTTTTTCCCCATTTCACATGTATGGGCGCCACCCCTAAAGAACGTAAAAACTATTTTTTTATTCTTTTAAAATTGAGATCTATATGCAGACTATTTTTTAACAAAATTTCATTTACTTATGTTTATAACTGTAGAAGTTATTAAGCTGTAAAGGATTAGGACAGACGGACAGACGGACAGACGGACAGACGGACGGACATGACGAAACTATAAGGGTTCCTTGTAGGACTTCGGAACCCTAAAAAGTGGGGTACGCAGTGTATCAGTGACGTTAGTGTGCAGTTTGCGCGACGCACCTGGTGGGGTACGCAGTGTATCAGTGACGTTAGTGTGCAGTTTGCGCGACGCACCTGGTGGGGTACGCAGTGTATCTGTGACGTTAGTGTGCAGTTTGCGCGACGCACCTGGTGGGGTACGCAGTGTATCTGTGACGTTAGTGTGCAGTTTGCGCGACGCACCTGGTGGGGTACGCAGTGTATCAGTGACGTTAGTGTGCAGTTTGCGCGACGCACCTGGTGGGGTACGCAGTGTATCAGTGACGTTAGTGTGCAGTTTGCGCGACGCACCTGGTGGGGTACGCAGTGTATCTGTGACGTTAGTGTGCAGTTTGCGCGACGCACCTGGTGGGGTACGCAGTGTATCTGTGACGTTAGTGTGCAGTTTGCGCGACGCACCTGGTGGGGTACGCAGTGTATCTGTGACGTTAGTGTGCAGTTTGCGCGACGCACCTGGTGGGGTACGCAGTGTATCAGTGACGTTAGTGTGCAGTTTGCGCGACGCACCTGGTGGGGTACGCAGTGTATCAGTGACGTTAGTGTGCAGTTTGCGCGACGCACCTGGTGGGGTACGCAGTGTATCTGTGACGTTAGTGTGCAGTTTGCGCGACGCACCTGGTGGGGTACGCAGTGTATCTGTGACGTTAGTGTGCAGTTTGCGCGACGCACCTGGTGGGGTACGCAGTGTATCTGTGACGTTAGTGTGCAGTTTGCGCGACGCACCTGGTCGGGTACGCAGTGTATCAGTGACGTTAGTGTGCAGTTTGCGCGACGCACCTGGTGGGGTACGCAGTGTATCTGTGACGTTAGTGTGCAGTTTGCGCGACGCACCTGGTGGGGTACGCAGTGTATCTGTGACGTTAGTGTGCAGTTTGCGCGACGCACCTGGTGGGGTACGCAGTGTATCTGTGACGTTAGTGTGCAGTTTGCGCGACGCACCTGGTGGGGTACGCAGTGTATCTGTGACGTTAGTGTGCAGTTTGCGCGACGCACCTGGTGGGGTACGCAGTGTATCAGTGACGTTAGTGTGCAGTTTGCGCGACGCACCTGGTGGGGTACGCAGTGTATCAGTGACGTTAGTGTGCAGTTTGCGCGACGCACCTGGTGGGGTACGCAGTGTATCTGTGACGTTAGTGTGCAGTTTGCGCGACGCACCTGGTGGGGTACGCAGTGTATCAGTGACGTTAGTGTGCAGTTTGCGCGACGCACCTGGTGGGGTACGCAGTGTATCAGTGACGTTAGTGTGCAGTTTGCGCGACGCACCTGGTGGGGTACGCAGTGTATCTGTGACGTTAGTGTGCAGTTTGCGCGACGCACCTGGTGGGGTACGCAGTGTATCTGTGACGTTAGTGTGCAGTTTGCGCGACGCACCTGGTGGGGTACGCAGTGTATCTGTGACGTTAGTGTGCAGTTTGCGCGACGCACCTGGTGGGGTACGCAGTGTATCAGTGACGTTAGTGTGCAGTTTGCGCGACGCACCTGGTGGGGTACGCAGTGTATCTGTGACGTTAGTGTGCAGTTTGCGCGACGCACCTGGTGGGGTACGCAGTGTATCTGTGACGTTAGTGTGCAGTTTGCGCGACGCACCTGGTGGGGTATGCAGTGTATCTGTGACGTTAGTGTGCAGTTTGCGCGACGCACCTGGTGGGGTACGCAGTGTATCAGTGACGTTAGTGTGCAGTTTGCGCGATGCACCTGGGTCTTTTTACCAAGGCATGACATGAGCTGTTTTCGTATAACTCCTATCATCATTAGATAAAAAGAAAGATTATTTCCAGTTAGATATCTTGATGTAAAAGAAATTTGACACAAATTCTGAGTCATACTAATTGTAGAAACTCTGCAGTTGTCAATTTCGATGTATGATATGAATAGGGATGCAGAATTCCGGAAAATGCACCAATTAGCATACTGTGCATCTTCTACTAAATATTTCTTCTTCCAACAGAGGATAAAATGTCACTACGCTAGGCAAGCAAGTTGGTGACAAAAGTCACCATATTCTTGCAAAGGCGATACTGCAGCCTCGGCCTTTATTGGAACGAAGTTCCTTATCGCGGCTTGCGGTAGGTGTGATTCGGGAGAAAATGTAACGTCACGTCAGATTTTAACTATTAAATAAAACACTGCACTGCGGGATATCATCCACATTTGGTTGAAATCCCTAGTATCAATCAGGACCAAGCGCTTTGAGAACTCTTTCATAATGCGCACAGCCAAGTTGTGGAATTCACTGCCGGCTTCTGTATTTCCGGGCACTTACAACCCTAACGCCTTTAAAGCTGGAGTAAATCGGCACCTAATAGGCTTGCTCACTCCATCGTCGACCACATCTTAACAAAGCTGTCTAGATTGCGGTCAAGAGCAGATCTATATCTCATAAAAAAGAGCTCCTTATAACAGTTATTATTTTAATAAAAGAAGGCTCTAATCACCAACTAAGTAATTCAATAATATTTTGGTAACGAAATAAACCTTTTTGTACTTGTGCTGTACAAGTATTTCAGCGGGAAATTGTAGAGATAGTTTCAATGCTCTCTTGTAGGTAAAAAACATACAAAATACATTCCGTTTGGTGCCGGACACAAAGAATAGCACCATCCTATCCCTTCTCTTGGGTGTCGTAAAAGGCGCGTATGGCATTCACCAGAGGATGGGCAGCAGCGTTCTCCGAGTATTTAACTAACCAACTGCGATCGCCAACTCGCCTGCCAAGCGTGGCGATTATGGCATATCCCCCAACATGCTTTGAGGAGGCCCATGTCCAGCAGTGTACGTCTTTCGGCTAAAATTATGATGATGATGACAAAAATACGTTTAACACTGGGGATCGAACTTAGGGCCCTTTATCCTCATGGACGCACTCCACCGGGGGTAGGCGGAGCCAGTGTCGGACTCTTACCGACTAAAACCACCACGGTGTTCCTTCAACTACCTTAGCCGGGGGCGTGGGAACCCGTAAGTATTCACATAACCACTCTCGACAGGTACCGGCCCGCCACAAGCAGGCGAGCCCCTTCTACCCGTGCGGCCTAGCGACGGCCGCACCCTCTTCGGTGGCGTACACGGAACACTGCACGCCACCTCACCTCATGGGCCTTTACCAGCTGCGCCAACTACGCCGGCTGTGCCATCTACGCCAGCTGCTGGTCGGGCAGCAGACTACCCCGAGTCTGCTGCTCGCAGGCCCTACCTCCCGTAATTTTTTATAGAGGTTTTCTTCCTCGCGGTCCGGGTGGTGAAGCCAAGACCCTCGGTCCCAAGAGGCGCGGTGTTCAACAGTGGTATCTCAGTCCAACGCTTGATGTTCCCTGCCATCTATGCTTGTATTATAGTTACTAAATTTAGCATTATAATAATGAACCGGTCAATATATAGCGCATGCGCCTATTAAGTTTTAATAAATACTTTTAATTTAGCCGTGAACTTCGTTCCTGACGGGTCTCCCCTGACTGGTTTTTGGTTAGAGCACGACAAAAATCAGATCTTTAAAGTTTGGCCAAAAGTCCTCGCTGGATGACATACGCCAGAAAATTCAATCTAATAATAATCATCCAAACCCTATCACTGCGTGCGTTTATAATTATTTATCGATATCCAAACCGATCGGGTCTCACTGAAGGGGAATGGAGTCATTACACCGCGGAACGGGTCTACAGTCTGGACCGTAGCCCTTAATTACGGGACATAAGTCAGTCGCACCGTGTTTGTTTCACTCTTTGCGCTAATTTGTTTTAATGCTATCTGATCCTGTGGTTTTTGGTAGGGTTGATCCTCAGAAGAATTTGGGATCTTACAGCCAAAATTAATATCTTATCTATCCACGATATGCCCTACTACAGATAGAAATTAGTGTGATTGATTGTTTGATTTGATTGATTGGTTTGATTGGTTCGAGTGTCGGACTGCTGATCACGAGGTCGTGGGTTCGATTCCCACAGGACACAAATATTTTTGTGTTTCATGATACAAAAATATTTGTGTCCTGTGGGAATCATAAGTGTTTGTGTCGGTCTGGGTGTTTCTTGTGTATTATAAGTATGTATTTACAAAAAAAAAAGTATATAAGTATTATATCCATTGTCTAGTACACATAGCACAAGCTCTGCTTAGTTTGGGACTAGACGGTGCTGTGTAAAAATACGTTCCAAATTATTTATTATTATTATTAAATTTGAAATAAAATGTATGGAGCTTATGTCAAATTTCTAACTCTAGTAGGACAAATCGTGGATAGATAGGATATTAATTTTGGCCGTTAGTTGACCTCACGTCAGTGGCAACTGTTTGACCTTGACAGCGTCTTTATTTCGTAAGCAGTAAAGTTAGTTTTCGTAATTCAAGTGTTACTACTGACGTAAGGTCGACTGTACCTATGTAGAGGCTCGACATAGGTCCTGATTTAAATTGTTCTAGGTTACCAGTGAGGAAAATTAGATCTTAGGTATTTGAATTTATAAATATTTAATAATGAGTTCAGGCGCAGAATGTATTTAAACGTAGCAAAATAGTGGCATGCATTTATCGGATGTTCCTTCCAAATTCGTGTGAATACGGTGTTTTTGACCCCTTGAACCATTTAATGGAGTGAATTTTTGTTGTGAAGTTTGGCAAACTTGAAAATCCTTCTAACATAATGTAGCTCTTGCTATTTTGGAACTCGGAAAGATCAACATGTAAAAATACTACTTATACGCACCCACTAAAAAAATCGACAATAATAAAATTTGTGACAACCCTATTCAAAGATAGGTAAACACAAATCCATACAGTAAGCACTAAAATAAATTTAGCAAACGATTGCGCCAAATCACTAGCGGAACCTATCAATGTTCTGCTTAAATAAGCAGTGGAAAGCGAACGTTATGAACAACCGCACCGCAATAAATAACTTTAAAAACATTTGCTTTTTTGATATTTTCGCAATTCATTTTATAATCGACTATTTATCGGCGATTGATAGATAGATAGATAAAACGTTTATTTAGTACAAAACAAGACACAGGACATACAAGTAAAAAGACAATAAAAAGAAACACATAAAAAAACAAACAGACATATTAAAGGAACTTGAAAAACTCTGAAGAAAACACAGTGCTTCTGAGTGATTGCGAATGATAAATAAGTTAAAATTCTTACTGAATACAATAATATGGTTGAAATGTGTCATTTGGTGTGAAATCAATTGATCGATACGAAACAATAGCCATTAAAACCCTGTTGTAATCATAAAATTTTGAATTGAATAGCACCACTCTAAACTACAACTTATAGTTTTCAGAATTAGCTGTTTGACACATTTATCATTACCTAATATTAAATTAAACTCATACGCATACCTACTTGTTCATTGCTAGCAAACAAACTAAACTCACACATGTAGAATTGCGGGACTTTTCACGCACAGTATAATCAAAAAACATTTTGGCTATCTCGACGTTTCGGCCAAGTTGCATGGGCCGTGGCCACGAGAAGGGTGAAGCTGAAGTATGCGTGTGTCATCGTCTTATGCACACGGACACACATATATGCACATGGACGTTTTGGATCTTATGGTGACAGAAATTTTCGCATTTTGCCAAAGTCTCATTACAGAGGATTTTCTACCAGAAAACCCTAATAATAAACCTTAACAGATTTTGAATATTTCTTAGGAACTTGATTCAAAAAGTCTAATTCGGAATCTCTTCAATCATCATCATCATCATCATTTCAGCCGAAAGACGTCCACTGCTGTACATAGGCCTCCCCCAAGCATACCTATGTTGGGGGGATATGCCATAATCGCCACGCTTGGCAATTGGGTTGGCGATCGCAGTTGGTTGGTTCAATACTCAGAAAATATTTAAATAGTCAATTTAAACTAGAAAAGGCATCGATAATTCTGTTTATGCAGGATTAATTACCACTGCCAACAAGCAGCTGGCAAACTTTTTTATTCTCTTCCAACTTAGCAAAGACATCACGCCGTACAGCCTGCCCATGATCCGACATTAAAATCGTACAGGGCACATCCGGTGATATCATAATTAAGTCCTACGGGCCGTGTTCAAATTAAATTATGTACGAATTAAAGGTAACGGCGCAATAAATCGGACGCTGCGCAGGCGCCGCCGTTACGCGCCTCGTGATGTATCGCCCGACACACCTATGCGATACCGGCTGGACCGCTTCGTGGTGTAAGTGTAACAGAGAGAGTTTAATATTCTTATATTATATCTGTGTTTCTATATAGGTACATAGTTGTTTATCTTGCCAGATCTAGTCTTTTTACAAATCCTGGACATAGTCTTGAGAGGGTCTCTAAGTTCCATATTACATACTTCTTTAATCACCTGAATACTTAAGCATAGAATCGTTACCTACTTAAGCATCGGTCTTATTTCAATACGATAATTATCAACTTCAATTCAATATCAGTATAACTTGAAATAGTAAGGAAATCTGTGCACATCACAACTGAGTTGGTTACTTTTTTAGAACAAAGCTGAACTTAGCCGAGTTTTGAACGAATCTAAGCTTGAGGAATATTCTAAAATTAAGCTTAACTCAATACTAGTTTTAAACAGTGATCAAAGCTTGAGGTTATTCTGCGGAGAAGCTTATAGTTATTAAATACCATTTGGTTTGATTGACCCTGTGGTCAATAGTGTGGTTAACAGCAGTGACAGCCTAGCGGTTGAACGCTTGCCTTCCATGCAGGAGGGTGTGAGTTCGATCCCGGCCCGCACCTCTGACTTTTCGAATTCATGTGCGGATTTATATTAGATTATCACTTGCTTTAACGGTGAAGGAAAACATCGTGAGGAAACCTGCACACCCTGAGTGCTCCATACAGTTCTCAATGGTGTGTGTAGTCCGCCAACCCGCACTAGGCCAGCGTGGTGGACTAAGGCCTTAGCCTTCTCATACTGAGAAGAGGCCCGTGCCCAGCAGTGGGACAGTAATGGGCTGGTTATGTTATGTTTGACCCTGTGGTGTAAGGCGAATGCCTTACGAGAATTAAGAGAATTCTTATTCTTCTTAGAAGACCTAACCTTACAGGCAACTCAGACCAACAAGGCAACCAACTTATGTTTCTGCATTTATGTTTATCACTTCATTGTAGTTTTATTTACAGTATTGGATGGCGAAACGAGCTAAAGGCTCACCTGATGTTAAGCGGTTACCTTTGCCCATAAAAACTGCAATACCAAAAAAGCTGTTTCCTAAATGGTACCGCAAGTCGGTTCGCCAAACAGAGACATGAAGATGGAAAGTCTCATGTGATTGTAATTTCACCGGCACCCGTATCCTTCAGACTAAAACACAGCAATACAAGCATCACTATTTGGCGGAGAAGTAGTTACGATGGTAGTACTTCCCCGGACGAGTTATTTAACAAAGGAGCTCTACTAATACAAAAACCTAAAAATTGCTCCTCTACAATCATTCTATGAAATAATGAAGATAAATTCAGTGTTTTTTCCCTTATATTTTTCTATCAACCTTAGTTTTCAATGTTGCCACATCAAGACAAGGACTCATAATCGCTTTTAGCTTCCCACTTGCACCACATCTCAAATGAGAATACAACTTTATCTGCATACCGCGGCTTCCATTTAGCCGTGTTTGTTTTATTTCCGAGAATCAATAAACTGCGCCGATCATATTGGATGCGGACTATCGACTGCAGACTATGTTGAAACAGATTCCCGATACGCTTCGCTGAACAGTTTTTAATTTAGCTATTGTATCACATCCAGTATCCAAACGTCTTAGTAAGACTCTCGGCTCGGCTCTGTATGTGATTTAACTTGGTAAAGAAATAATTATTTAAAGATATAAATTATGAAAAGAAAAAATCGCTCACGAGGAGGAGTACCCCAGTGTTTTAGCCGGTAAGCTACCGGCTGGTGGTAGTACCGAATGAATGCCGACGTCACCCAAAGACGTATAGTCCAGTTACTGCCCCCCTAGCCAAGTTGACAATCTACACAATCTACAATCGTCAACGCTAATAGAAAACAATCAAAATGTATGGGAATGACATATCTGAACGAATGATTTTTTCGTTGAGATATGTCATTCCCATATGTCAGTCCGTGTGGTACCGGACTTAAAGAGTAGCGCCACCCTTATCTCTTCTCATGGGTGTCGTAAAAGGCGACTAAGGGATTCACCAGAGGATGGGCAGCAGCGTTCTCTGAGTATTTAACCAACCAACTGCGATCGCCAACCCGCCTGCCAAGCGTGGCGATTATGGCATATCCCCCCCTTAATTGGGGGAGGCCTATGTCCAGTAGTGGACGTCTTTCGGCTGAAATGATGTAATTCCCATACATTTTGATCGTTTTCTATTAGCGTTGACGATTGACGATTGTGTAGATTGTCAACTTGGCTAGGGGGGCAGGTCTTACAACGAAGTATTTTTCATTTTGTTAAGTAATTATTAACAATTAAAATAATAGTGGATAATCGTCTTAACTTTTACACGTTCTTCTCAATAATTTCCAGTTACTTAGATAGGTTCATTAGTCTAATAGGCGGTCTTCTAACCAAATAAAACTTGTCATACTAACTTGTTGTGAAGCTTTGACAAATTACAATACTTGCCAATGTCTGGAATAAAACCTAGGCCTATAATTTTGCTCACATAGCATGGGTACAGTGACAGGTGTCAAATACGTATATATTTTGTGGTGAAGTCTCATTCACACTTATTCATAAGGCATCGTTCTATCCTGCTGTCACCATACCCATGCTATGTGAAAAAGATGAACATGAACACCGTCGCACATAAGTCGGATGGTTATTAGATACTCTCAATGCTCATAATCACCACTTAGCAGACTACCCACAGAAATAGATAGACTCGCGTGCCAACACTCTGCACCATAGTGCAAGGCATTTCAAAGCCTTTCTCAGTACGCCTATCACTTGTTTCTGTAAATACTGTAACAAAAACCCGCAAAAATGCCTTACTGTGCTGTTTCTAACTGCAGAAATAAAAGCTGTAAAGTACATTTGATTAAAGTTAATTTTGAAAAATTAATGACGTCAATATGGGAGGCGTAGTTTGTTCGAAAGTTGTCACGCATGAATCGCAAGCTAAATTGTGATTACAACCATTCTATCTGTTTCTGTGAGACTACCTATGCTGGTATTAATAAACATCAGTAAGATAATGCTAGGTTCATCATACATAATACAGAATAAGTAGCACTTTAAAAATTCAACGTTTATTAATACCAGGCCCCTCAGAAAGTATTGCGAAAAAAAGTTTTTATATATGGGAGACTGGCCAGTTATAATGTTTTTCGAAAATATGATTATTTATAAGTAAAAATAAGTAAGTTCCAATTTCAAAATTTCCCTCCACATTTTTTGCGAGTTAATTCAAAGTATTGTGTCTCACTGAAATATGGATCTGCGCCGGGAACATTTTAGAGCTATGATTTTATACGATTTCAAGTGTCGCCTGAAACCGGATGAATCGTACGATAGACTTCAAATGGCATTCATAGATGAAAGCCCTTCCAAGGCAACCGTGTATCGTTGGTATAACGAATTCAAGCGCGGTCGACCAACTTTGGGGGATGACGAAAGAAGCGGTCGCCCTTTGACGGCTGTTACCGAAGAAAACGTGCTAGCAGTGAAAAATTTAATCCAAGACAATAGGCGAATTACATATCAGGAGATTCAACACATATTGAAGATTGGATCGGGAAGCGTTCACGAGATTCTACACAGCCATCTTCGCGTGAGGAGGATAGTATCACGCTGGGTGCCGCACAACCTCACCGATGCTCAGAAGCAGGCCCGGGTGGAATGGTGCCGTGATATGCTTAACAAATTTGAAGCAGGCTCGTCTCGGCGTGTTTACGACATCGTTACAGGTGATGAGTCCTGGATTTATCAATACGACCCAGAAACCAAGCGCCAGTCGACTGTTTGGGTGTTTCAAAATGAGCCAACGCCTACCAAAGTGAAGCGATCTAGAAGCGGGGGTAAGATTTTGATCGCTAGCTTTTTTAATTTGACTGGCCACTTGGTATCAATTCCCTTACGGGATCAAAGAAGCATTAATGCCGAATGGTATACTACCAAATGTTTGCCAGAAGTTTTCTCTGTTATAAGCAACAAGCGACCAAACACAGGGCTCCGCGGGCTACTGCTCCACCACGACAATGCACCTGCGCACACCGCACTCAAAACGAGGGACTTCCTGGACAGCACGCCAGTCAAACTCCTGGGTCACCCTCCTTACAGCCCTGATCTAGCACCGTGTGACTTCTTTTTATTCCCAAAAATAAAAAATCAGCTCAAAGGGATACAATTTTCGTCGCCGGAAGATGCGCTGGCTGCGTTCGAGCAGGCTGTAAACGAGGTGTCTGCGGCGGACTGGAAAAAGTGTTTTGAAAACTGGTTTAGGCGCATGAATCTTTGTATAGAGGCTGGTGGAAAGTACTTTGAAAAGATTTGATAAAAATATATGTACGTATAGAACAATTTTTTTTAGTTTCGCAAAACTTTCTGAGTGTCCCACGTAGACCATACTTTTTCAAGTTATTCTGTCACATTACATGTAACATCACGCCTGACATCATATATAGTATAATAGTACACTCATATTTCGCCAGTCATGCTATCAGTCCCCTGTAATAGGGGGTGAGCCTATTGCCATTAACCAAATTTTTTTGCTATTGTCATTATTAAGTTATTCTGTCAATCAGCAATTAAAAAAAAATTGAAAAAAAAAAATGGATTTTTTATTGTCTAAAGTAGTGACAGTGGTGGCACCTTAGATTATAGAAAAACATAGATACCGCAGAAGTGCTGAAGTATGAAGATACTTTACGTATTCAAAATGCGATGCCGCGACAATGGTAGTATGCGTATCGCGTAGCACATGACTGTTCGTTATCAAGAGGTTGCATGCGATATTGTGACATTCTTTTTCTGCGTGCACTATCCACGTATCAATCATGAAATGTAATACTAGTCATTTTCGTATGTTTCCTAGTCTAACTTTTACAAGTTTTAATGACGCAAGACGGCATTTTTACAACATCATACGACGGTGACGGTCAATCGCAAAGACTAGCAGGCGATGCGCGTACAACTTGAATTGCGCTTACTCTTGGTGGTGACTCGAATCGGACTAACTTGCTGTATCTATGTTTTTCTACAATCTATGGGTGGCAGAGAAAAAATAGAAGGCAACAGAGGGCAAAGCCATTAAAGCCTATTGAACTACCTACACTGAAATGTGTAGTTTCAATGGAAGTATGTTTTTTCTCGGATAGATTAATCTGGATGACTATCCAGATCAAGTCAACGCATTTATTTCAAGCAGACCACTACCACAGATTACTTATCCACTACAGTACGTAGTCTGGTACTAGTTGAATTTCACGTACTTGTGAATTGTCCAGAAGCTACTAATGATGTAATTTTTTATCATAGTCTAAAAGTCATCATCATCATTTTAGCCGAAAGACGTCCACTGCTGGACAAAGGCCTCCCCCAATGGGGGGGATATGCCATAATCGCCACGCTTGGCAGGCGGGTTGGCGATCGCAGTTGGTTGTTTAAATACTCAGAGAACACTGCTGCCCATCCTCTGGTGAATCCCTTAGTCGCCTTATACGACACCCATGAGAAGAGAGAGGGTGGTGCAATTATTTATGTCCGGCACCGCACGGAACATTTCTGGCACCGCACGGAGCAAGAAGGTAGGGTAAGCAATATTTAAAACGGTTCCAAATTTCAGACCAGAGAAGAAATTTCAGATAGCATAATTGGGTTGCTGAAATATATCGCTGTGACAGACGGACGGATGGAGTCGCACTATAAAGGTTCCTTTTTACCTTTTTGGTACGGTACCCTAAAAAGTAGATCAATTCTGATTATTATCGCCTATCATATTCCGATCAACATACAACGTGAACTAGAGCTACGATTTGCAAAAAAAAATTCAAGACATTTTGAATTTCGCGGGCTACTAGGTAGCAATTACCATAAGCAAAGTGTGAATTCTCAGGAGCGACAATGTAGTGCGAAAAAACACGAAACACGAGAAACTGCATAAAAAGTTAATATTAATAATTATGTATTGAATATTTTCTCTAGTCTGCTGTTATATGGACTGGGGATCAAAGCTTAAGCTGGTAGCGGGGAATGAATCATACCATAAACAGAGTGGATATGACAATACGACATTAAATAAAACCACGTACAGAGTATCACGTCCTCTGACTGTATACAAAAAATCAATCAAATCCAGCTAATAGCTTAGCCACAGAAAATTATTTTAAGTTCATTAATTTTGAATGTTGTAGGTACTTTTGTAGGCAAAGATCGTTAGGTCAAAGACCTGTGCGAGTCCACATGATTTAGAACTCTCTTTCTCAATGATTACAGATGATTACAAATTAATGATGTTACTTATTATGTTTGCTCGCAGAACGGATGGCCGATGGGGCAGTAAAGTTCTGGAGTGGCGACCGCGTACTGGAAGGCGCAGCGTGGGTAGGCCCCCCACAAGGTGGACCGACGACCTGGTGAAGGTCGCGGGAATCCGCTGGATGCGGAAGGCACAGGACCGGTCGTTGTGGCGATGCTTGGGGGAGGCCTATGTCCAGCAGTGGACGTCTTTCGGCTGAAATGATGATGATGATGATGACTTATTATGTCGGTGTTTTAATATTTATTTTGTTCAAAAATTTGGTTTTTTTAAAGTTTCGATAAACAACTTATTTATTTGTTTAAAATGCTTCTATAGTGGAGTAATAACCGTCTTTTCATTTATTGTCGTATTGTCATATCCATGTTGTAGACCTAATTCGCATAATTTCATGACACGCCAAGTCAAGTTGCAGTGACAAGTTTGAGTGCAAAATGGTATTCTTGTAATCTTTGAACTGCACGTAAGCTGCGCGTCAACTGCACAACAACCAAACTTACCTACGTGGCTATATGAGAGAATAAACATTACTCACTCACAATCGAATAGAATCGATTATGTTTCAATGAATATAACTTTATAGAATATTAAGATAATATTCCAATACTAATTTAATGTATTTTCTTACCTAAGTTGCGTTCGGAATCACACACTAATGACGCGCAGCAGTAGAATGACAATATTGCGCTCGCGTGACGCGAACTTGACGCGAGCGTATGTGACAGCGATCGCCGAAGATATAGAATACGAAAAGCGTTGTTTTGATCGAAACTTAACTGCAACTGCGCTTCTTTAGTTGCGTAATAATTGGCCTACATACCATGAATAATGAATGAAAAGCAGGCCAATTCACGTAACTAAATAAATGCAGTTGCAAATAAGTTTCGACCAAAACAATGCTTTTCGTATTCCCTTATCTACGGCGATCGCAGTCAGAAACGAACTGCAACGACACTGCAACTTGATCAGCGCGTCATAAAATTACGTGAATTAGGGCCCTACATAGTGCATTTTATTCGTATTGTATCTCTATGGTTGTATCTCTATACGGTTGTATCTCTACGGTGTTGGTTCAGCTATAGGTAGCTCTAAATCTAGTAAGTGTCATAGGCATTATAACAGGTTTAGCATGCACTATAGAAACGAGAAAGTGTCATGATTTCTGTTTCGTCACCAAAGTTCACAATACAAGGTCAGCAGCCATTGCACAGTGCACTGTGGACTAGATGGAGCGATATCTTGGTTTAATCTCGGTAAACAAAACAATGTTTGCCGAGATCCAAGGATGAAACGATATGTAAAGAAGAAACTACCTACGTTAAGCAGGAAACTCATCGTCATATTTATCAGACCCTACTGAAGGACTCGAAATCTATTTGTGTCTGTTTAGTAGTTTCTCTGATCGGCCCTGAATGGGGTATTGTATCCACGGATCCCGGGATCAGACTGAATTAGCCACGGATCCCGAGTCGTTGTATCCACTGATACCGAGATCCGTTTCCCTCAAAGAAACAAATTAATATTTTACCCGCTGATCACGGTATCCGTGGCTACAAAAAAGCAAATACAATAATTTTCGAAACTGATCACGGCGTACAAAGTACTTTTTGTTTTGTGTTATTTGTCAAAAGGAAAGAAGAAAATGCCATGATACAACTTGTGTAGCCCAGATATTAGAAGAATTATTTGTTATTACGAGTCTGCTGTCACTTGTACCACACGCAATCTGTTCATAGAAGCATGTCGTGGGGTACGTATCTGTCGATACACGGCTGATACACGGTCGCTCAATGGCCGGCAGTTTTTACAAACAAGTGTTTGGTTCTCTCACTTATCATCAACGTTTTTGTTGAACAAATTCATGAATATGTATTTTAAAATAATCTTTATGTCTAATATTTGCGTGATTACATACAATCATCAGAAATATTGCACTATAAGTAGTATCAGTAGCATTACTCGTATTATTCAACTTTTTTCTGTAATCGCAAAACATTAGTAATGGATTTTAAATGCAGGAGTACTTAATGACTCTAATGATAAATCATTCATTTTTTTTTCCATTATCATAAAGGTACCTTCGAGTATCGCATATACGAAGTGTTATTGCAATAACTGAAAACCTCTTAAAGGGTCATTGTACTCATCAGTATGAACAACTTTTACAACTGGACCAACACAGAAGTCGCAAAAAAAAAACAGCTGATCATTTTGTCGATCTATGTGAACACAAATGTAGGGAACAGCTGTTTTTTTTTTCGCGATTTCAGGGTTGGTCCCATGGTAAAGTTGTTCATGCTGATGAGTACAATGACCCCTTAAGAGGTTTTCAGTTATTCCAATAACACGTATTTACGATTTTAAATTAAAACGCCTTCTATTTGCTACATTTTCCGGCAAACGTACAATTTTGATTTGACTTTGCAATTGAACTTGGTGCTTATTTATATGATATAATATATTTACAGGTTGATTTATTTCAGTGAGTCAGTGGGTAGAAAACTTAAACTATAATGAACTAGAGAATTTTGTTCTAAGGAACTTTGACTTTCGATTTTAGAGTACATAATTATAAACTGCATCGCGAGAATCAAACCCAGTAGATTTTCTTGAAATGAATCATACTGTACCTATCTATACAATGCCCAGTGACAGTTAGTTTTTCACGCAGACTTACATTTTCCATAAGTATTAGTTTTTTCATAGGTTTAAATACCCAAAAACCGCAAGAAGCCCGTTTAGTTTTTTTTTTTTTTTCTGCGGCACTAAATAGATGGAGTACATATTGAGAAGTTAGATAATGTGATGTGTGTTTTTTTTATTATTATTATGTGTGATATATCTTCACAAATCCGTGTATCGGAAATCAACAAACACAGTTCTAACACCCAAACAAAATACTTTTTTTATTAATTATTAACTCCGATCATTATTATCTATACCTGTGCATAAGTATGACCGCACTTAATATTCCGTCTTCATCACCAAACAAATTGCAATACTACGTTACTTTTTGTCGCAGATATTAAAGGAGCGTACTCACCGCGATCATTCGCGTGTAATGTAACAATTCTAAATTCGATGTTAAGCATTACATTACAATAGAGCGCCAGCTCAACGTACTTACCGAGGAGCAATCGCTTTTTTACCGCTCGACGTTGAGCATTGAGCATCGCTTGTTACAAACTGTGAACATTTGTGTATGTAACATTGATTCTTTTGTTTTGGCCTTAGTTACAAGTGGTGTGCAGTGTATTGCTCGGCTTAAAGTACTGACTGCTGTAATTTTCGATGTTGTTACATTCAAAGTTTGCGCACAGACAAGCTTGGCTTAACCTACTCACTGTAGTAAAGGCGCTTCCTCACTGGAGCATTCGCCTGTAATGTAACAAATAACAATCCAAGATTCGATTTTGTGCATTACGTTACAATACTGCCTCCCTGACTGACGATCATTTGCCTGTATTCGTGCGCATTCTTGTTACAAATTGTATCATGGGTGCTCCCCCTCACTAATGTTACATTATAGGCGAATTCTACCGGTGAGTGTAATGTTACAAAGAAATTAAGAGAGTAAGAATTATTACAGGTTGCGCACTGTAATGCTCGGTTCTCTTCAATCACTGATGTAATGCTCGAATCTAAACTGTTACATTACAGGCGAATAATCCCGGTGTGAGAGAGTGCCTTAATGTTCGAAGTTGTAACATTCTAAGGCCCGCATTACAGAACGTTCATCAAGTACAGTTTAAACTTTAATAATCTGATCACTACTTAAGGATAGAATCTTTAAGCATTAAATTGTCGAAAGAAAAAAAAAGCGAGCGATTTATTCTATCCACAATTTAAATCTTTAGATTTCGCTTCGCATGCGTAAAATGCGTTAAAAATAATGAAATAGATAGAATCGTTACTTGAATATCGGTCTTATTCCAATACGGTAATTATAAACTTTAATTCAACAACAAAACACACGAATTTGACCTGAAATAGAATAGAAATCTCTACTCAAGCGTAGTCTGGACCACACTAGAGTAATTACAGATGAAATCTCTGCTCAAATACCGAAACAGGTGACAGTATAAAATAAAGCTAAACTCATCTGAACTGTGATCAATAAATCTATGCTTCAGGCATGTTCTAAAATTAAATCCCAACTCAAAAGTAGTTTTAAATAGTGATCAACGCTTGAGGAACTTTCTGTAATACGGGCCTAAGTCTGCGCACTGTAATGCTCGCCTCGTCCTATTTACCGGTGTAATGCTCAAACTCGAGCCTCGACCTACATTACACGCGAATTCTCGCTGTAAGTACGCACCTTTATACAGTTTATACATATATCGATCGACAGCGATTGAGACTCCAGCCTGTAATTAAGTGACAAAAAGTGTTCGGAGCGAAGCCTGGAGGCGGTACGCGGTACGTTGTGCGCGGCGATTCATTACGACCGCGTAAAAACATGCGCCATTACAGTCCAACGAAACGCGGATCTACTGAATACTAATGTGAAATGATTGTCTTGTCTGTATGTTTAAATTATATTGTGATTAATTTTATTGGTATTGGAATTAAGATGTGGAATGTATGTTCTTATGATTGCAATCACCGCACTCGCTGAGGTTCCGTCCGGCTTTTGTGCAGACCAAACAATCAGCCGCAGTTGCATGCTATGGACAGATATTTCATGGATGAGTGACGAAGTGGAGAATGCAGACCATATTCCACACCCATGGCTAAAGGTAGTTAATAATTAATAATAATAAATATTTTAGGACATGTTTACACAGCACCATCTAGTCCCAAACTAAGCAGAGCTGGGTACTAGCACAGAAATATATAGAATGGCCAAGTGGGCAGGGCGCGTGGGCATTTCAAAGCCTTTTTCGGTACGCCTTATGACTTGTTTCTATAAATACTGTAAAACCCGCAAAAATGCCTTATTCTGCTGTTTCTAACTGCAGAAATAAAAGCTGTAAAGTACATAAGTTAATTTAAAAAAAAAAAAGTTGTTAATATGGGTGGCGTAGTTTGTCACGCATGAATCGCAAGTAAAATTGTGATTACAACCATTCTATCTATTTCTGTGGGTACTAGACATTGAATATAATAGTTACATGCTTTTGTTTTGTAAATAAATACCTACTTATAATACACTTTTTTATTATAAGAAACACCCAGCCCAACACAAACACAACACTTATGTTCATCACACAAATATTTGTGTTCTGTGGGAATCGAACCCACGACCTCATGATCAGCAGTCCGACACTCGAACCACCAGACCACAGAAGTCGTCAAATCAATCAATCAAGTTGAAGGAACACCGTGGTGGTTTAAATCGGAAAAAGAGACCAACATTGGCTCCAGCCTCCCCGGACGGAAGGCGACCATGAGGATTTCCCTACGGAAAAAAAAAGTATGAGTGACGAAAAGCTTGCTAGTTATCATATAACACGATAAATAAAAAAAAACCGGCCAAGTGTGAGTCGGACTCACGCAGTAAGGGTTCCGTACCACCCATCGACCTGATATCCCATAGAAACTGATTGATTTTCGAGAGTTTATCAAAAGACATCAACGACGTACGCAAAATGTGAATTTTTGCATCTCTTTCTTACGTAGGTACCACCACATATGTCTATGTTTGTCCTGTTTTTAGTATTTTTTGCTAAACTACATAATATGCACTATAATCTGACCAAGTTTGACGCGTGTATATATTACCGTTTTGAAGATAGAGTAGGAACAAAAACGTTGAAAAAATGCAAGTTTTTTGAGGTTTCTTGTATCCCCTTTGGTTTTAGACTTTTTTTTGTTTTTTGTATTTGTCGTGATACACCTCATAGCCACAAAAATTCTGAGAAAATTTCAACCGGTTACCTATTACCGTTCAAAAGATACAGCCCTGTGACAGACAGACGGACGGACGGACAGCGTAGCGAGAGTAATAGGGTCCCGTTTGGCACCCTTCGGGTACGGAACCCTAAAAACGTGCAAAGCTTGCAAAACAGATTCTGACATGAAAGAAAGAAAGAAACACTTCTTTATACACTTAATTATATTTGTAGCAACCAAAACCTTGATTTGGAAAACGCGGACCTAAAAATAAAATATGGAAACTCGCACCCAAATATTTGTTGCTAAACTACATAGTATACACTATAATCAGACCAAGTTTGACGTTGGTATGTATTACCGTTTTGAAGATAGAGCAGGAACAAAACAACAAAAACAATGGGCAGGAATAGGATCAGTGTTAAATCAGAGAGAAAATAAGCTCAAAAACAATAGAAAACATTAAACATAACATTCAATTCTTAATTAACTTCTTAATACGCATTACTACAAGGGCTCAACCAGTCTACAGATCCCTGTATCTCAGGTCATCTACATGCGCAGTGCGCCATCTGCTATATTTATGCGCTAGTCTTTGCGTCGCTAGTTGAAAGGTGGTACAAAGCAAAAATATCAGATGCGACACACTTCCTCGTAAAATGTACACACGGATATATAGATCGGGTAACAAAGAAGAAAAAAAAATGTCTTTTATTGCTTTCAAAACTATAGCTACGATCTCAGATGCTTACGATGAAATACGGCATTTTCTTACTCTGCTTTTAGGTAGAGTACTCCATTTCAAAGCAGTTTTAATTAAGGACAACAACAATTACAACAATGTTGTTGTGCTTGATTAGGAGAACATCATATTGAACTAAGTTTACGGGACTTGTCGCGCACAATTAAATCAAAATATAACAAACAGTTTGACTAACCTCGACGTTTCGGTGAAGTTGCATTGGCCGTGGTCACGAGCAGACTGAAGTATGTGGGTGTCATCGTCTTGAGCGGCGGGTGTTTTCTCGAACTACCCGCGGTTGGTTTTTCGTAACGTCGCTGTCCGTAACAAGATATGCTGAATCACGACACACAATGCTGACAGTTTCGGCGGACATACATGTAGACATACCACGACGCGAACACTTCTCGATTACCGGATTCCAAGAGGAGGACAACCTATATCCATCTTCCAGATTGAAATTTTTATATTTCTTTATCTCAATCGCTTCTCGTACAATTCTGGAATAGTAATGACGATCAGTGGAGAGGATTTTCGGGTCGTGTAGCTCAATCCAATGGTTTGGTCCTGAATCGAGCAAATGTTCGGCTATGGCAGATTTGTCCACTTGACGGCGCCTTACCGCTGTGATGTGCTCTTTCACTCTCTCCGCGATAGTACGCTTTGTCTGTCCAATGTAGGAGCTACCACAGCTGCAGTCAACCTTATATACCCCCGGTGTTTGGAATGGTATCACATCCTTCGCTGTCCTGACCTGATGTGCTACTTTAGATAACGGAATAAATACAGTCTTAATGGAGTAGTTTCTCAGTGCTGTTCCAACTTTATCCGTTATTCCTTTCACATATGGCATAAACACCGGTTGTCGGCTGACATCGAAGCCCGTTTTCTTATGGAATCTACGCCTAGGCTGCCTCCCATTTACTTTATAACCATTGCGTTTTAGTACCTCCTGAACATGCGATAACTCTGATGGTAGGTTTTCAGGGTCACAAAGGTCATAGGCTCGGTCCACCAACGATCTCACAACAGACCGTAATTGGCGGGGATGGTGATGTGAAGAAGCATCCAGATACCTGTCCGTATGTGTTGGTTTTCTGTAAACTGAGTGTGCTAAGGATCCATCCAGTTTTACCATCACCTTCACGTCAAGAAAAGCCAAAACCCTGTCCACTTCAACCTCATAAGAGAACTTTATCTTCGGATGAATGGATTCCAGATAAGATTTTAGCATAACATGAGAACATCATACTTAATATTCCTAAGGTTTACATCTTTTCTTGTCTGGTGTGACCACTTGATCAGTTCCGGCTGTTGGCAGCCCTCGGCTGTGGCCCTCGGCAATTGTTGCTGTTGATGCCCTCTAGCTCAAAGTTCTGCACTTCATCACATCTGCAAAACAGTCAAGAGCCTTCTTTCTGCGGTCAACATTATCTGTTAACTAGTGAAAACAAGAAACGAAGTTGTTTCGCTTTCGTAAACACGCTAATGCAACGCGACCTACCCGCGCCGCTCATTCGAACTCCACAGCTCCTTGTGTAAAACTACCTACTTCTGTTTTGTGTTTGTTTTGTTTTGGTAGGCCAAAAGTATTAGATATTTAGATAAGTATCAATGTTATATTTTTGCAAGCTAAATCAACGCAGTGCATACCTTATTTTGGGCTACGCTTAATGGCATATTGTTTACTTTTATTTTTAAGTTTATGTTTTCTCTGTAAGTGAATTTGTAATTCTTTGAGAAAATAAAGATCTTTAACCGTAAACAAAGTTTGTCTGTAATTATTATGATCCTAAATCTTTCTTCCTTCCCCTGTCCATTGAAGCAAAGGACCAATACTTTTGGAAGCGAACATAGTTTTGTATCTTGAAATAGTTACCCAACGGAGCAGCAGTGTGTCCCACCCACTAAAGGCTATCGCCTAGTCACGTACTTGGCTAACAATTAACATTTCGAGCTATAGCGATGCCAGCGAAGATGCGCCGCTAATATGGGTTACCTCTTAATTGCGACGGCTCCTTGCAAGGCGCGTTGCGTGCTTGCTTCGCTTTTGGTGTGCACGATGATTTAGCTATGGCTTTTAGCTGCGAATTTGTCGGCTGTAGTGTTTTGTTATTTTAATTGTTTGTGTATAGGCTAATAGGTGTTAAAAATGTCTAGTCATAGAAAAACTCGTAGGTACTAGTTTTCAGAGCTTATGATATCGCAAATTCAATGTGCGATATTTTAGTTGCGGTAGATGAATAAATTCTACCGACCAAAAATTTGATTTTGTCGACTGCATGGTCAATTAAACTATAAAACATCCTAGAGTGATTATCTTGATAAGAATACACATGAGACTTTTCATCTTCATGTCTCAGTCTGTCTCAGTTTGGCGAACCGACTTGCGGTACCATTAAGGCAACAGCCTAGGTGGTATTGCAGTTACTATGAGCAAAGGTAACCGCTTAACACAAAAAAAAGGAGGAGGGTTCAGCGGGGTTTTTTTTCAGGTGGGCCGTAAGCTCGTTTCGCTATCCTATAAAAAACTAAAACCGGCCAAGAGCATGTCGGGCCATGCTCAGTATTATAGGGTTCCTTAAGTAGGTGTAATTACAAACGAATCAAATCGAATATTAATCATGGCTGTTTTAGTTTTTGCAATAATCGGCAGCATTCGCGACTCAGAGCGTGTTGTTAGTAGCGCCATCTAGCGATAAATTCAAGAAGCTAAATTTAAGAAGTGTGTCATTTCAAAGTTACTTTTTGTGATTTTTTCAAATCGAAAGTAGCTAAAGGAGCATTATTTGCTACTACAATTTTTCTCTAAGGTCAATGACCTTTGAAATAGGACGTTTTAAGTATTTTTCAGTTTTCTCTCTATAACTCAAAAAATTATAATCACATTATACTCGAAATAATTTTAAAAGAGAGTTTTCACAAAGGTCTATCAATGTGGACGATTATAAGTTTCTACATTGCATAGTTTAGAAATGGCAGGGGGGGGGGGGGACACATTGCAAGCCACTTTGGCGGGCTATATTTCGCAGATGGTACACCTGATAAAAAAGTGGTGTATGAAACATTACCTTCATTTTAGTAGACCTATTCAATGATATCCCATACGAGGGGGTGCAGCGAAAAAAAAAATTTCATCTTCATTTCACATGTATGGACGCCACCCCTAAAATACGTAAAAACGATTTTTTTATTCTTTTAAAATTGAGATCTATATGTAGACTATTTTTTTACAAAATTTCATTTACTTGTGTTTATAACTGTAGAAGTTATTAAGCTGTAAAGGATTAGAACAGACGGACAGACGGACGGACATGACGAAACTATAAGGGTTCCTTGTAGGACTTCGGAACCCTAAAAAATACAATGATCGGTACGTGTATTTTTTTTATTTTTTATTATGTGGTAAATCTATAAAATATTTTATAAACACCATAACTACTATGATGAGTATGAATCATTTTTTTGTGTTACCAAATAACCTTTAGTATGACCCCCCGTGGTCCTTACATTTATCTCGGCCGGTCCGGTTCGTCCCGTGCCGGTCCGGTCCACCCCAACTGTGTTCCTGACGTATATCGGATTGACCGTGAAGGATATTTGCAAAAAATTAAATCGCTTTAAATTAAGGGGTGAAAATTGATTGAGACGTTTATAGGGTGGCCGGTAGATTTACTTTGAAAGGTGGGGTGGAAAATCAGAGAAAGAAAATATTTGAATTTTCTTGACGTTGTCCAAGGGTAAGGAACGGTCACCCCATCTTATTTAACAGGTGACGTACAAGGACATAAAAATTGCAAATGGATAAACAGCATTGGGAATCTACGCACAGACAGAATAAGTACAGGTGCTTAGTGATGGGCATTTATCCAGATAAATATTCAAAATGGATAAATACTCGAGTAAAAATGGATGGTTATGAGTATTTACTCTTACATTTTTTAATTTTTAAGAATGAGAATAATTTATTTCGCAAAAAATACGGGTCCAGACAGATGGATAAAGAGTCACAGTTAGTTTCTACATATTTTGCCATAAGTGGCACGCAAAAAAATTATAAAAATAATAATTAAAATCAGATTAACATAACAATGTACATATACTCGAGTATTTTTCCATTTTGAGTATGTATCCGCAAAAAAATCCATGACTACAGGTGCTACTCACCAATCATGAGGAAAAAATAAAAGACGGAAATTACGCCCTTGACAGAGCGTTCTTAGAAGTTTCACAAAAATAGTAAACTCAAATACTGCTACTAAAGCACAAATAGGTACATTTGACAACACGTCAGTGGTAACAGTTTGACCTTGACAGTGACTTTATTTCGTAAGCAGTAAGAGTGGTTTTCGTAATTCAAACGTTACCGCTGATGTGTGGCCGATTTTACAGTAACTATACCACAGAGCAGTAAGCTTCTGGTCTGTGGACTATACAACTATGAAATCTGCACACACGAAAATCCTACACACACGAAAAACTCACACAAAAACATGTAAACTATTTTCTACCGTGTGCATTGTTACAAATGGCGACAATTATCGCCAACAGTTATAAATATCAGTGTTCCCAATTCCCCATTGTTGCTGGACTTGCTGGCTGTACCGTGGGAGCACTTCTTGCGTACTGACTGTGAAGATTAGCGCTTTTTGCTGCTGATTGTATTTGTCTGATAATGTTTTAAAGGTAGACTTAACTGTGTGTTTGTTTGTTTGTTATTCTTTATACAACGTGTATCCGAAATGCGTGGTTATGTTTAAAGAGCTCATTCAGTGAGTGTTATCAAACAACTTTTAGTACAGGGTCAAACCTAAAATTGCTAAAAAACAGCTGTTCCATACATTTGTGTTCACATAAATTGACAAAATGTAGGGTTTTTTTTTCAATCTGATTTAAAATATGAACACGCATTTCTGATACACGTTGTATTTTACACCATTTGATTTAGAGTAATCAGACTAGGAATCAGACATAGAAATCTAAATAATGCCTATAGAAGTGCAAAGGCGCGTCAACTTGTCGCCGCGTACAGTGCGCGAACCGTTTGCGTGATCATCAGTGCTATTTTGGACGCAGAGTCACTAAAACTGTATTTTGCAGCATATCTAGCAGCGGACTTTTTAGGCTTAATTTATTTTGCATTGAATACTAGAAACCTGGTGGGTGTGATTGCGTATTTATTTGTTGGTAGCGGAAAACCGGCGACATGCGTTCTCGTAGTAAAAGACAGAAGATAACATTTCTATTACCTTATTATTTAGATTTCTATGGAATCAGAGGATTCCCCAGGCTAGGATGATTATGATCAAATAAGTGGTGATAACCTTGTGGTTGTAGGTTGGATGCTTGCCTTCCATGCAGGAGGGTCTGAGTTTGAACCCGGCCCGCATCTCTGACTTTTCCGTTTCATCTGCGTATCATTTGTAACTAACTTTTCAAATATTTGTATGCTTTTATATCCAAACATGGATGAACTTCACATATTTGTAGCAACTCTTCTACCTGTGTTTACAAATAAATAAATTCTATTCTATTCTATAATATTCTATCAGAATTTGATTACTTGCTTTAACGGTGAAGGAAAGCATCGTGAGGAAACCTGCGAGTGCTCAATACAGTTCTCAATGGTGTGTGTAGTGTAGTCCGCCAACCCGCACTAGGCCAGCATGGTGGACTAAGGCATTAACCTTCTCATGTCCAGCAGTGGGACAATAATAATAATAGGCTGGTTATTATGTAAGTGTATACCTTCATTAAAATTAACTCCATTGTACTTTAAAAGTATTGTTAAATATTTATTTATTTATTTAACATGCATTATGAAAAAATTTGTATGACAGTACCCGGTGGAACATGTATTAGTTCAAAATAATGTTTTCTAACACCTTATTGTACCATGTTTGATGCAAATAAATACTATTCTATTCTATTCTATTCTTAAAAAAAAGGATCCGGAAGGATCGTGAATGTACTGTAGGTACCATTTTACCTATTTCTTAAGAAAATGCACAACCAAAGTCAGGAAAAAACACTAGTGTCGTGTATCACTTAGTGCCCCGTTATAGGAGTATCTGTGACATGAGACGACAATAGAATTTTCTTATTGGCTGATTGATTTATTGCTTAATTTCGTATGATGATCTGGGAATGTTGGCGTATTGTAAAACAACAATCAGTTTCATGTATTTTGTTTGTTTGTCAAGTGAATTCAATGCAATTGTTAAAGGCTGTAGAGGTATTATAAAAATCATTTCAATATGAATAGGTTTTAATGTTATAATAAAACATCGCGTATATTATTTAAATTGGTTTTCCTGACGTTTCGAAAGCTTTGCAGCGTTCGTGGTCGCAGGAAGACACGGCCAAAATTAATATCCAATCTATCCACAATTTACCCTACTAGAGATAGAAATTTGACATAATTTGTATGGAGCTTATGTCAAATTCCTATCTCTAGTAGGGCAAATCGTGGATAGATTAGATATTTATTTTGGCCGTAAGATGACAACCGTCCTTACAGATATTTCTAAAAAATTATACTCGTCTTCCTATACTATAAAAAAACCATAGCTCTCTTTGTCTATTATCTCAAAAAAATCGTAAATTCTAAAACCATAACAAACGGTTATAAAACCGCATCAGAAGATAGGAGGCTATGAAAAGTGAATAGCTGTCAGTGCGGTGCGAGAATGAAATTTATTTTACGACTACCCACGAGAGGGCTCGCCAGGCTTAAGTCCGGTTGCACATATTACGTGTCCATACTTTATTTCCATAGGGTCACTGGACATTGAGTCTTGTTATTTGGATAATTGTGAAGAACATACAAAGAAGGTTGTTGAAGAACATACAAAGAAGGTTGTCTGGAGCTGCATTTTTGCTGTTTGTTTGCTTGTTGCATTTTTGCTGAACTGAGCCTATTTGGGGCAGCCGTGGGGCACAATAATACTTTTAAGAGTTGTATTATAGGTAATGAAATTATATATGATTGTTATTGTGTGCCTCTGACTGACCAATAAACCATTTTTCTTTCTTTCTTTCTTTCAACATGTACTATTTGTATTTGTTTGATTATTTAGAGCACTATAGTACTATAGGTACATAAGGCGGACTTAACGCCACCAAGGCATTCTCAACCGGTCAACCTTGGGCAGCGACCTTGGGTAAAAGAGAAATGTATCGAAAGAGATAATATTTTAGAAAATAATTCATTATTTCATTCTATACATAACAAAACTACCTATACATCTATATACATAACTATTGTCTTTATTTTCGTTTTGTGTAATGTACAATAAAGAATATAATAACTAAATAATAAATAAATAAAACTGAATATTTTGGGATTAGATTAAAAAGGACAAAATGTTACCTGTAAACTCACTTTTATTTATTAGCTAACCTTGAAAGTTGCTTATTACAAAAAATTTCAAGCAACTGCATGTAGTATTTACTAGTATTTTGGCTAACTGAAATTCCTAGGGATTTCTAACAGCAAATCCACTTTTGAACAGAATTTGTAACACTTTTCACTATCTTTGGAACTTCGTTGGTGCAACACTGACATGATTCGCAAGATTTTAAAACAATTTTACTTTATAATGGATTCTATAAATTTGAATCAAAAGACGTCCTAAAAATCCTGTTTGATAATTTACTTTATTCAAAGTCATCATCATCCTCCTGCCCTTATCCCAATTTATTTGGGGTCGGCGCAGCATGTTTTTTTCTTCCATACATCTCTATCAGCCGTCATCTTCGTGTTCACTTTCTTTCTATTCATATCATCTTTCATCTGGTACATCAGAAATATCGATCTTCATCGGGACCTCAATGTGGACGTTGTAGACACAACCATAAAAAAATACGCAGAAGTTCATGAATTTAGACTTCACCACCACGTGAATGTCGAGGCAATCCAGCTCCTCGATAACACGGAAACAGTTCGAAGACTAAAGCGGACAAAACCATATGAATTAGTGTAGTGATTAGTGAATATTGACAGATAAAATGTAGTGATAAGTGCTGCTTATAAAGAACACACAAACTAAGTGTCTTGCCCTTAATAGAACCTAAGAAAAGTTATTGGACACATTCTTGGATTATAGTTTACATAGCAATTTAGGATAGAATTAAATTACTCATTAGCCTTAAGGCTAGATTGTAATAAAAATAAAGTATCACACAAATATGTATACTTTATAGTAAAAAAAAAAAAAATATAAAAAAAAAATATCATCTTTCACACATTCCATCCATATTTTCTTCGGTCTCCCTCTTTTCTTATAGCCATCAACATTCATACTTAAAACTTTCCTCGTAACATGCTCCTCATTCCTCCTCATCACATGTCCATACCATGATAGTCTGTTGCTACTTAACTTCTCTGTCACTGGCGCTACTTTCAGACTCCCTCTTACATATTCATTCCTTATCCTATCCATTCTCGTTACACCACACATTCCTCTTAACATTCTCATCTCAGCTGCATGCACTTGCTTTCATTAATTCCTTTCGTAGCCCAACATTCCGATCCATACAGGACAGCAGGTCTTATCATGGTCTTATAGATTTTCCCCTTCAGTTTAAGAGGAATTCGGGAGTCACATGTTAATTTACTTTATTCAAAGTGCAAAGTAAAATTGCATCAAATCCCGTTAATCATTCGCAAAAAAGGTGTATTACAAACGTATTAACTAATTAATTATGTTGGTAATACAATGTGCTATTATACCTCTCTTGTTCATTTCTTTTGTTAAACATCTGCGTCTAATTGATGGCGTGGCAATTACGATTCCTTACGATAAATCGCCGGTTGTTTGTTAGCTAATATGTGTTGCATGACTCCACTAGTTTGACCTCTATAGTGTTTGTTCCGTCGCGTGGATAGGAAAAAGTTCAAATAAATTTCTTCTTTTCTGGTATTCGGTATTATTGCCAATAGTAACAATAAAATTAACATATTAAAATGGATAAAACTTAACGAAAACTGAACAAAATTAGCTCATCATCGTCAATCTATAGGTTCTGGATATTAGCCTCACCTCACGAAGACTTTTTTTTTGCTGCGAGGAGGAAACCTTCCCGATGCACATGGCGGCACGTGACCACAGCATGCCACGTCACCAAGCCTGTATTACATAACATATTCATCATCATCAACTCAGCCTATCGCAGTCCACTGCTGAATATAGGCCTCTCCCAAGTTGCGCCACAACTCTCGGTCCTCTGCCTTCCGCATCCAGTCCCCCCAGCCGCGTTCTTCAGGTCGTCGGTCCACCACATAACATATTAAAATTCTACTAATAGCAAGGTTACCGTTTTTGTTATAAAACTTAAATAGCAATAAGAAATTCACACGTAATAAGTTCCGTCCGGGCCACTGTAAGTCCATCATAGGGAGTATAACACTGATTTTCGCAACACCTCACTGAATATTCAATTTTGTTTACAAAGACCCCGTGTATAACAAACTGACATACATAGAATTTTCATGCGAAGCCTCCTTAGACTTCGCACCTCTTTGTCGCACTTTCTTATGACTGCCAAAGTGTGAGGGGGATGGAAAGAGGATGACGCCTCAAAGAAATCCCGGTCTTATCCCGGCTTGAGAAGGGCAGTTGAGTGGACAGGTACTGTGAAATCTTAATTCGTTGCTCCAACTTGATATTGCGGGATTTGAGCTCTTAAATATTTGATGGACTTTGAAAGCGCTAATTGCTATACAATTTTCAAGAAGATGTAATTAAATCCTTGAGCTGGATTTGCGAAAATCGTAAATTAAAAATAAAATGTCAGTAACAGTCTCAGTGACGTGGGACTTGGAAAAAGAAAAAACGTTCTGTGTCATAGCATTCACGGCTTATCAAATTGTGCTAGTTATGGAGGCAAGAGTAATTGGTTATTGTGGGATTAGAACGTTGATGTAAAGGTTACTTGTCAGTATCGACCTAGATTTGCACGCACTTGTAGAATTGATGCAGAAAAACAAACGGAAAACACCGTCAGGTAAGTGATCGGTGAGGATGACTAAGAATTGTAGTGAAGTTGGCTCAGCCAAAATGTAGTGGAATGACATAATTATCTCAACGAATGACTTTTTCGTTGAGATATGTCATGCCCATACATTTTAACTGTTTTCTATTAGCGTTGACGATTGTAGATAGTCAATTTGGCTAGGGGGGCAGTTTATTTCAGATTAAGCTAAAGAAGAAAAGTGTATAATCATTAAAATAACACATTACCTATAACCATTGTTTTGTATCTGAGTCATATTTGACTGCGATACTAAACATTATTCCTCCTTATTACAACGAGGGGCTCGTGGCTAAGCAGCAACCGCGTGGATTATATGATCTGCAAGGTTAAGCTACACTTGCCGCGGTCAGTCCGTGGATAAAATAAATATAAATTAATATCTTTGGGACATTTTTACACAGCACCAACTAGTCCCAAACTAAGCAGAGCTTGTGTTATCGGTACTAGAAAATGCATATAATAATTAAATACTTTTTTTTTTGTAAATGCATACTTATAATACATAAGCAATAGGTGACCATTTCGTTGCACATCGAGACCCCTCCTTGCCTCGCAGGGCACGTTACGCTGTCGGTCCCAGTTGCTATACGAACATCTATGGCAGTCGTTACGGGTAGTCAGAAGCCCGAAAGTCTGACAACTGGTCTAACCTCAGAATGTCGGTATTGCCCAGTAACTGTGTTGCGGGGGTCTGAAGGCAGTCATTTCGTGTAAAATACTGATGATCAGCCGAATCTGGTTACACTGGAAGTCGACACCAACATAGTTGGGAAAAGGCGAGGAGGATGATGATTACAAAAGCTTAAACCAAGTTTAGACCCTTGTTCAAACCGGGTTAAACATCAAACTCCATAAATAAAAAGGTTTTTAAACCTGGCTTAAGCAAAACCAATTTTCAACCCGATTTTGTAATAAGGTGGTATCAATCAACAATCAACTCAGCCTATCGCAGTCCACTGCTGGACATAGGCCTCTCTCAAGTTGCGCCACAACACTCGGTTCTCTGCCTTCCGCATCCAGTCCACCCCAGCCACGTTCTTTAGGTCGTCGGTCCACCTGGCACCTGGCATAAGGTGGTATGATTTCAATATACTGACTATGGAAGTCAGTAGAAATCAAGTCCTGCCTACTCTACAACGTGTATCAGAAATACGTGGTCATATTTGAAGAGCTCATTCAGGGCATAGCATAGAACAACTTTTACTATGGGACCAACACTGAAATATCAGTAAAAAAATATCAGCTGTTCCCTACTAAATCATCGATGTCGTTCGACAAAATGCAAGGTTCAGCAGTTTTTTTTTTCGCGATTTCAGAGTTGGTCTCATAGTAAAAGTTATTCGAAAGCATCCCCTGAATTAGCTCTTCAAATATGACCACGCATTTCTGATACACGTTGTATATTCATTAATCCTGTTATGGCAAAATATCGTCTAAAAAATATGTTATGATAACACAACTCGGGGGCTTACTTGCTTAAGAGAGCCCAGTGTCAAAAGCGTGCTTATTTGGCTTATTTACCAACAAACATACCTACAAGTCGTTCAGCCCTAACTATCAACAGTTTAAAACAAACCGTCGTGCGTCGTCGTTGTGTGGCGTACTAATGCGCTATTGTTTAACAAATAGTCGTGACGTCACAACACTACAAAAAGACAAGACAGTTACAGAACGTCAACATGTTGCGAGGGTGGTTAAGGGCGTGAATTGTTCTGCGCGAATATAGCCGGCACGTCACTGTGTCGAAAAGTTGTGGCGATTTGCAATGAGGTCAAAGTTAACGCCAAGAGAACAAAAAGTGTAGAATTTCCGCACAATTTCTTGGGCATCTCGTACTTTTTATATAATGAAACTCTACTGCTCTTACATAAATTGAGTCAGGTAGATGAGACTCTCCTGAAACAGTCTAAGATGTTTCTGGCTTTTCTACAAACGCCGCATGACAACAGAAAAAAATTCAGTACATAATCATCATTTTCAACAATGAAATAAATTCTACCAAGGGTTATAGACTAGGAAGAACGAACTCACGAGCTGGATTCGAACCGTGATTTCTAGTTCAGTTCATCAGCAGCAGTAGTAGCTTGCGTTTATGAGATAAAACAAAAGAATTTAAAAAAAACACAGATATTGTGCATTACACGACCTTCGAAGTGCATTGAAAATTATTATATTATATTGACATTCCTCGCGTACAGTTATTTTGATACTCCTAAAACTTCCGTAGATAAAGCAAATTCGCACTATTTCTGAAAACTGGCCCCTGCCGGACCGATCGAAAAAACATTTTCAATGATAAAACACCTAATTTTCCATGTGCCTCAAGTGCTCGCGTAAAACAACCGCAGCCTAACATTGCACAAACAGGGGCACAGCGACAGGGGTGCCATTGTCTTAACACGAACACTTCTCTAAATGGAGTGGTGCTTTTTAATGCACCGCTGTGCACTTCAACGCCTGAGGGAATTCGGTGCTTCAGTTCCGATGAGTGTTATGAAAATAGATATAGCTATCAATTAATTAATGAAAATCGAGCACTAGTAAAGAGTAAAAACCCCTCCTTGCCTCGGACAAAGAAATTATAGAATGGAAAAGTGGGCAGAGCACGTGTGCAACACTCTGCATCATAGTGCAGTGGTTTTCAAAGCCTTTCTCAGTACGCCTTATGACTTGTTTCTGTAAATACTGTAACAAAAACCCGCAGAAATGCCTAACTGTGCTGTTTCTAACTGCAGAAACAAAAGCTGCAAAGTACATTTGATTAAAGTTAATTTTTTAAAATTAATTACGTCAATATGTAAGGCGTAGTTTGTTCGAAAGTTGCCACGCATGCGCATACGCATCGCAAGTAAAATTGTGATAACAACCATTCTATCTCTATCTATTTCTGTGGCCTCCGAAAGCACGTTAAGCTGTCGGTCCCAGTTGTCATACGAAATCTGTGGCAGTCGTTACGGGAAGTCAGAAGCCTGAAAGTCTGACGACTGGTCTGACCTCCGAATGTTGGTTTTACCCAGTAACTGGGTTGCGGGGTTCTGATGGCAGTCGCTCCATGTAAAATACTGATGTTCAGCCGCATCTGGTTAGACTGAAAGCCAATCCCAATATCATTGGCAAAAGGCGCGGAGGACTGAGCGATGAGTAGATCTAATTATAAGCTTGTTTAAAAAAAGTTTTGATTATAATTTTTCATTTCCCACTTTCAACACAAATAAACATTTACACAGAACTGTCCCACGACATCTAAAAGCTTAAAACCAATATAGTTTAAGAGTCAACAAACACGGATTCAATCAGTCGTTCAAATTGTAGACACGCGCTAATACTTAATCTTGTGTAGTTCCTGGCGGCTAAACAGAGGGCGCCACCCCTGTTCGCACTCAATAGACTGAACAGAGCGCTCCGTTTCCAAATAAAAAGTTGATTGAAAGACGTACGTACTAAGTCCTTAACGATAATTTCAAATGCTAGTAACAATATCTCATTTCTTGATGTAATCTGGTTAAACTTTGTTTTATTATAATATAAGAATCTACCTTTGACCATAACCATACATATTTCTAGCAATTAAACCAGCAATAAAATAAAAAGTGAACTGCCTCCGGAGTCGGGTGACTTCACAACATGGAATCAAACTGACTGTCGCTCTGATGAGCATTCATATCTAGAAGTTCTTCAACACGTTTATAATACACACGCTGAAGCGATGTTAGCTGGGTTCTGTACGCCAATTCACGTAACTAAAGCAGTGAAGTTGCAGTGGGATCAAAACGCTTTTCTTATTCTTTTTTCTTCAGCGGTCGCTGTCAGATACGAATTGCAGCGTCACTGCAACTTGGTTGGCGCGTCATGAAATTACGTGAATTAAGGACCTGAAAGTAAAATTATACGTCAGTTCCTACTTTAGTTTACATACAATAATATGGTACTTGACAAAAAGAACAAGGCTAGAGAATTCTTATCGATATTAACTAGTACATACAGTAGTGCATAGCATTTTTTTACCTGTTTAATACCGGAATAAAAATTCCATTATGTCTGGGGCCATTTGGCTCCAGCCAGGTTTTTTAATGAATCCAGGCTTGGTAATATTAAAATAATTAATAATAACTGTATGTTCAAGAACGACACAAGTAGCGTCATCTAGCGGCGTCGACAGCAGTCGTCGATGACGTAACGGCCTGAACGTTGCGCCGGATTCGTTTTTGCTCCGTTACTATTAGCTAACTTCAGAACCCCGACTAGATCGTTCCATGTCGGTTAAAACTGAACGTTTTTTTTATTGTAATTTTTCGTTTTTACAAAATATATGTTTTAACCCGTTCAATAATAAAATTCACTCATTGAAGAGCACCCTGGCTGCATCCCGCACACGAAGTAGACACAGGCTCAAACACTGTATAAGAAGCTTATTAGATCCATATGCAGCTGATTTTACAGTTTCCTAAAGCAAAAACAAGAAAACTGCTATCTATCTATAAAAATTATACTGGCATGATTTATGGCCAAACGCGAACCTGCGAAATTAATAAAGTAGGCAATATTGTTTCACTATAATCGAGTCAGTTTTGTGCGAGGTTGAATTGTAACCAGGCGCAGTTCCAGCCCAAGATTTTGGGGGGGGGTCAACTTGACTTACGTACACTTTCAAGGTCCAAATTTACAAAAAAAAAAAAAAATATGCAAAGACAAGGTAAAGTTTGGAGTTAGTTTATTATGTAACAGAATAGTTACTTACAAAATGAACGTCAACAAAGACCAAACGATTGTTGGGTACGTTCGCGAGCGGAGCGAGCGCGAATTTTTCATATTTATGCGAAAAGTTGACTTCAATTTAAGTGTATTTTTTGGAGCTGTATTAAGAGAGCTTTCACGAGTGACGATATTTAATTGATCGTCCGGCGCACCCTGGGCAGTCAGCCCCGCTACCAACCTGCTGACTGGCTTATCTTTTCCCCACGGCATGAGCTATTAATTTATTATTATGTAGCTCGATTATGTCGACACGATAGAAGAAGGAGCTGTAGGCTATGTACGTTAATGAAGAAGCGCGAGCGAAGCGAGCGTGAATTTTTTTTTCACCGCCAAAGCTTCAGTCGCTTGCGCCTTTGATGTAGTGTCCGATCGCAACAGCAGGCTCAGGTAAAGTAACGCAAACCGTTCAACAAAATGAACTACCGCCGTCGTACATACCTATGTGATATTATTTGTCATTTAACTGGAAATATCATTCATATTTTATTTTGAGCAAAATAATACCTATGCTTATAATAAAACAAAGTTTAACCGGATTAAATCGCGTATATTATTTAAATTGGTTTCCCTGACGTTTCGAAAGCTTTGCAGCATTTCGTGGTCGCAGGTAGACTAAGATGACAAGCGTCTTTACAAATATTTCTAAAAAAATATTTTAATCTACCGTACAATATTATTAATTAAAATCGTTTCGATGCACGCAGTAATCACTCACAATATCATTATCTTTTACAGTGTTGCATGCTGTTTGGGACTTGATTATTTTTAGGACTGGGTTCCAAACAGGTGGTAGCTGCCAACCATCTTCTCTATTAAAATTAGGATGTTTTTTAATTTCAATAGCCTCACGGAGCATTAAAATAATTAAAAAACATCCTAATTTTAATAGAGAAGATGGTTGGCAGCTACCACCTGTTTGGAACCCAGTCCTAAAAATAATCAAGTCCCAAACAGCATGCAACACTGTAAAAGATAATGATATTGTGAGTGATTACTGCGTGCATCGAAACGATTTTAATTAATAATATTGTACGGTAGATTAAAATATTTTTTTAGAAATGGGTGAATTTCAACAAATGCCATTTTTTTATCATATCGGTGAACTTTTTCATTTATATTTTTTTTGTATATTTTTCAGGTTTTATGTAGTCTTTAGGATATCAAATAACCGCAAATTTAATATAATCAACGTATCATTTAAGACTAAGGAGAAAATTCGGTTTGAATTCTGGTTTCCACCGAAATGACAAACCGGCACCGATTATTTTTTCTGTACACCAATATGATAAGTTTATCCACCGAAATGATGTACATATCCAGCGATATGATAATATATCCATCTTTGAACATCAAAAAGGAAATAGTTAGTAGGTACCTAGTTAGGTGGTAGGTAGGAGAAATACCAGGCTTTTTATATCGATTTTTCGGTAGCGATTCTGTTACATCATTGGTCACTGAAACCCTTGTTTGGTTGTTTCGGGTAACATTTGCCTTAGCTTTTTTCCTCTGATAATATGCACGGGCACTGATTCGGTTTTTTTTGTGCAATGCGACGTGCATGTGCAGTCATTTGGCTTCGGGTTGGGATAAGTCCGGCTGCCTTTCGTCTAGCTAAACGTTCTCTATCTTTTCTTAAATGCTCCTCTCTTAACACAGGATCGCTTTTGAGTTTAGCTTTTCTTATTCTTTCCAGCAACCTCTTTCTCTCTTTTTTCTCCTCCACTTTTAGTTTTGGCCTCGGCATTCTTAAACAAAATTATGCTATTATGATGTTTTATTTTTATCTATTTATTATTTTGTTATTTATTATTATGTACTTACTATTTTTTTACCAGAAAATATTTTCTAGAGAAACCTTTAATGCGTTCAATTGCTCCACCTCACCATCATCACCTCAGCCTGTAGACGTACATTACCGAATACAGACCTCCCCTAATGATACATTTATACATCTTCTACTACCCAGTGGTATCGTGGTAATGATTTTGGCAGTCTATGTAGTTAAGTTTGTATGTATGTATGTATGAATGTTTGTATGTAGGTATATATGTATGTATATAATGTATGTGTGTATGTTCCATTGTTTCTTTGTATACTTAACGAAATGACACGGGATCTACCGATATGATAAAACGACTCACCGAGGTGATAAAATGATTTACCGATATGATAAAGCAATCCACCGATTTGACAAAACTGTGCGTTGATCATGAATCAAAACACCGATATTAGATATAAGACACCGATTGATATTTTCTTATCATTTCGGTGTAAATGATCACATCGGTGGTAATAAAGACCACCGTGTACAGCGATATGAGAACAGCGACGTGAGAAATAACACACTTTTTAGAAAATTTTAAAAAATGCATAATATCTAGGATAAATTCAATAACAGTCAATGAAGCTAATTCACTTACTACCTCTGTTAGAACCAAACAATAATAATAAAACTACTCATTACACTAGAAAAATGCTATCACCGATAACATAAAATAATTGTCCGGGAGCAACTGTAATGGCGTACTTACGTTATTGGCGGAAATATGCAGCGATTTGACACACATCTGACCTGACTGCGCAATAGCACACACTAACGAGGGAAATAAAATTGGGTTGGGGACGCTGTCGGACTCGTCGATGTAAAGTTAAGTTTAAATTACTTTTGTCCAGCGATATGAGAACATTTTGCAGGACAAGTACGTTTGTGCCTCTCAGTAATAATAATCGTTAATTATGTAATAAAATATGCTATATATTAATAACAAAACTAATATTCTATGAAATAGAATAAGTTATATACTTAACTTACTTATTTTTATTAGTGTATAAGCTTTTTTGTTTGTAAAAAAAGTAGAGGGACAGCACCGATTTGAAAAAAATTGAGGTTTATGTATTTACTAGCTGTGCCCGCGACTCCGTCCGCGTGGATGTCGGAAAATAACATCGTGACATAATTATGAACACAATATCTTCAAATATATACATATAAGCGCCTACACAGATGACTACACTATTTACCGACCATACTATATTTTCTTTTTACAACCAACCGGCTAAGGTGATGGAATTTCATGGAATTAGCCCTAAACTCCCTCATTCTGAGAAGAGGCCCGTGTCCAGCAGTGGGACTGTAATGGGCTGGTAATGTTATGTTATTCTAGAATACTATCCAGTTCATTAACTCTTCTCATTTTGAGAAGAGGGCCATACCCAGTAGTGGGACAGTAATGGGTTGACTACGTTATGTTATTCTATATTTTCTAGTTTCTTAACTCTTCTCGTTCCGAGAAGAGGTCCGTGCCCAGCAGTGGGGCAGTAGGTAATGAGCTGATTATGTTATGATAATCTATTACACTAACAATATCCAGTTCCTTAACTCTTCTCATTCCAAGAAGAGGACCATGCCCAGCAGCGGGACAGTGATGGGCTATGTTATGTTATTCTATATTTTCTATAATACTAATAGAAACCAGTTGTATTTTTAGGAACCTGCAACCTGCATCCAAACCAACAATCGTGACCTCTACTTTGTATGCAACTTAATATAATAGAGGGGTCAAGCTGTATCGCTGGATCTACTCAACCGATTCAGAAAAAACATACCCTATATTTTAAGTTAGACTAATACCAATACAAATGCTAAGTTTCATTACGATCCGTTCAGCCGTTTTCACGTGATGAGGTAACAAACAGACAGACAGACAGACAGACAGACATAAATTTTTTAAACGATTGATTCGTGTTCTATAGCTTATTTCTAGTCCCTCTAGCCGGTTTTCGCGAAAAAAAACTCAATGTACAGACTTTTCGACCTTTACAGTTTTATTATAGTATAGAAGATTTCTACCTTTTTTAATAGTCCTAGGCAAATTATATTTTTGCCACAACGCAATAACTACCTATTGAATACTAAAAAAAAAAAATCAGAACAATATTCCTTTTTTGAAATACTAATTTCACCGAAGACAAAAAAATAAGTCATTTGGGAAATTCACCCAAATATTTGTAAAGACGCTTGTCATCTTAGTCTACCTGCGACCACGAAATGCTGCAAAGCTTTCGAAACGTCAGGAATACCAATTTAAATAATATACGCGATTTAATCCGGTTAAACTTTGTTTTATTATAATGTGTAGTGATCGCGAAAACCTAAGAAGTTATTATGTAATACCTTCTATGCTGTAAATTGAACTTTAGTACCTACATAAACAAAACTAACTGAATTTAATTGAATTGGTAGTTTTTGACGTACGACTAGATGTCGTGTGGTGTCGTGTTTGAGTACAGTGGTAACACGTCAATTCGAAAACCACCCTTACTGCTTACGAAATAAAGATGCTGCTAATGTCAAAGTGTTACCACCGACGTGCGGTCGACCGTACGTAGTACTTACCTAGTTTTGATTTCATTGTTTACTTTTGGACGTTTAAGCAGGAAGTTAATAATTTATTTAATTTATTTTTGTAAATTGTCTATTTTTAAGAGATTTGTCAATTTGACGTGTATGATTTTGGGGGGTCATGACCCCTACGACCCCCCCCCCCTAAACCGCCACTGATTGTAATTAGTCAAAAATTATACCAAATGTTCTAAAGGCATCTAAGTATCAGTAGTCATGTGTTGATTCTTCAGACTTCAAAACATTGAGTCAAATCCGGATGTGCTCGAAAGAAGTACGAGTACTCGAGTTCTGTAGTAACTCTAATCCTTATTATACAATACCTAGCTAACTGCCTACCGAACCTAGAATTACGATGTTTTCGGTACGATGTTTTTTGTTAAATCAAGTTTTTGTCGCTACCTCCTATGACTTTCAACAACAATCGCGATATTAACTGTCACTGCAAGAATCGCGCGTTTGATTAATCGCAACGACAGACAGACAGACACAGGTGAGCTCATTCCGAACTAATTGCAAACACCGACCTCCTTTGTTCAAGTGATTGTTACCTTTTGTGCCGAGATTACATTCACTCAAATCATTCGTTCATTCGGTGTACCACACTAGAGTTTCATTTGTCAAAATCAGATCGAGCTGTCATTAAATTCGTGTTTATTTTTAATTTTTATTTTTTATTTTTTTGTTGTATGAAATGATGCGAAATTGGGGTATATTAAGATGTTAATTAAGTCAAATTATGATCAGTTTGATTACAACTTGTGTGGGAGGGAGAAAGCGTAATATGACCCTCTGTAAAGACAAGGGCGAAAAACAGTGCTTCGTTTAGCTCCTTAAAAAATAAGCAACAACGTTGTACCATGTGGAACAAAAGTATGTAGGTACATGACTGGTCCTTGGGTACAAATGATGTGAAGATATTTCTAAGTTAAGCATATTACTTATAAGAAGACATTTGCAGCTTTAAAGGGAAATCTACAATTACTGTAGGTTTTCTAGTCAAAGCAGATATGTAGTCTTTGCGCAGGATAGTTTATACTATAATTTGTGAACGTAAAGGGTCAAACCTCAAAAAATAAAATATTTTGGGATATTTTACACAGTACCATCTAGTCCCAAACTAAGCAGAGCTTGTACTATGGGTACTAGACAATGGATATAATACTTACACAATGTGTTATTGAAATAACTGAAAACCTCTTAAGGGCTCATTGTACTCATCAGTATGAACAACTTTTACGATGGGACCAACCCTGAAAAAAGAAAATCGGCTGATCCTTACATTTGTGTTCATATAAATCGACAAAATGTAAGGATCAGCTAATTTTTTTTCGCGATTTAATTGTTGGTCCCATAGTAAAAGTTGTTCATACTGATGAGTACAATGACACCTTAATAGGTTTTCAGTTATTTCAATAACACGTTGTATACTATTTTTTTCTATGGGTACTGGATAATGGATATAATACTTATATACTTTTTTTTTGTAAATACATACTTATAATACATAAGAAACACCCAGAGCAACACAAACACTTATGTTCATCACACAAATATTTGTGTCCTGTGGGAATCAAATCCACGAGGTTTTTTTTTTGCCGTGGGGCTTTTCTGGCCAGCACCCCATCGAACCCACGACCTAGTAAAGTAGTGATCAGCAGTCCAACACTCGAACCACCAGACCACATACGTCGTCAAATATGGTGTATATAGTAAGGTGACAATTTCAATAATCTTTTTTTTTTCCATTAACATAATCAGTCCATTAATTTCTAATTTTATTATTGTAGGTAATTATAATAATGTGATATGGGTGTAAGTGTCAAACAAAAAACAAACAAACGTCAAACTTATGCCTTGCCTGAAATAAAGATATTTTATTTTATTTTACTGTCCCAATGCTGGGCACGGGCCTCTTTTCAGAATGAGAAGGTTAAGGCCTTAGTCCAGCATGCTGGCCTAGTGTGGGTTGGCAGACTACACAAACCTACAATCGAGAATTGTATGGAGCATTCTCAGGTTTGCAGGTTTACCGTCACCACTAAAGCAAGTGATTAATCAAATACTGATCCACACATGTTAGAGTTGCCGGGTTCGAACTTAGACCCTCCTGCAGGGAATGCAAACGTGCAACCGCTAGGCTATTAATTGCTATTTCCAATTAGTAAGTACCTACAAATCATAACAAGCATATAACTAAAAGAATCTACCGCAGCTTACCCTTCGATCAAAACAGACAAATTAAATCCTATTAAAGTGCCCAGTGCGATCAAAATATCGGTATAATCTATGAGCGATGTTTTTTCTTGTTGCCTGTTGAATGATATTTGATAGCTAGAGCCGTAGCGATAAATACGGCCTATTCAAATAACAATTACATATTTGTTCCTCAGTGTGTGCCCTAAACGTAAGTTGAGTATTTAATCATTTGTTAGGGAATATCTCTTAAAAATCGTTATTGATATAGCCAACAATACCTATTATGATTGCTGTTTTTTTTTTATTCTTACACATAATGATGTACACACGGCTACACATCAAGCTGTAAATTTCCAGTATAAGCTGACCTCGCATTGTATAGGTTTTCCTTACAACGCGAGGTCAGCCTTTACTGGTTTCTTTTCAGCTTGATGTGTAGCCGTGTGTACCAAAACGCTATTATTGTTGCAAGTTGATTAGTGACCAAAGCATAACATTGAAACTCTTACAAACGTGCTGGTATCTCACTAATTTCATTTACTCCTATACAACGTGTTATAAGTGTGTGTATAAGTGTGTATACACTTATGCATCCTTTCCGTAGGTATATCCAATGAACGGCTTCTTTTGATGATAACAAATTATACGGCAAGGGTTTTAGATCCTATATCTACATATTAGGAATATAGGAGAAATTCCAATATATGAAACCAAACATTCCAAATTGAAATTTACACATCACTAGCTCACTAATGGTAGATTAGCAAGTGACGTGAAAATATAATGACCCTCGTAGTGCAGTGACACGTTACTTTGTTATGTTTTGAATTAAATAAACTTACGAAATTTGAATAAAGAAAAAAAATTGTATAATTTTTTTAGTAATTTATTTAGAGCTGAAATTATGCATAGAGATTCTATACCAGACGTACTCTTCACCCCTTTTGGATAGATATATCCTTTTGGTTACGCGTTGTATAGCCGTCATGTTGTACTTTATTTGGAAGAATCACACTCACTTACATCAATCCTTAGCATTGTGCTGCAACTACTGGAAGTACTTACAGACGTAGAATAGTAAACGCTCAATCAACCCGCTCAACGCTTTCAACTTCGACCAAACCCCATTAATAAATCCTATTCAAATATAAATTTATTATGGGTAACCTTAAACGCTTCAACACTCGTACTAATTATTTTGTTTGTCCTGCCTACCACCTTTGTGTTAACCCTTGAAAGGCTTGAAAAGGTATAAAGCAGGCTAATGTGGTCAGATATTAGTCTTAGTATGTAAATTTCATTCAAGGTAGGCTCAGTTTATACTATTTTTTTTTATCAATGATGTGTGGATGTTTGTGGATGATTGTACTTAAGGTGTAATGTGAGATTCCGCTATAGTGTGCCAATCCTTTTAAATACCTGGTTTTGTTTTAAGAATGCTTTCATTAAAAATCTGCACTTATTTGCAATGAGAAACGAGCAGAATAATCTACACCTGATTGCTTATTTATTTGATTTGTGAAATCTTCTTTTTGGTTTTACAATTTTTTTGGTCTATTGTCACTCATACGAATGTTTGGTGTCGTCAGCTTATGGATAACCATAAGTGCACTTTGGGAAAATCTTATTTTCTTATTGGTCATCGGATTATATAGAAGCTAGCCACTGGTGTCGATTCTCTTGTTTACGAACTAAACTTATTTTAAACTATCACTCTCTTTTACTAATAGTAGATACAAGAAAGGGATGGTAACAATTTTAGAACTGTCAAATTCGTCGGAATATATATTTCCATACAAGTTTAGTCGTTAACTCGGAACGTGGACACTAAAATACAAATAAATGTAACACGTAAACTAATTTGACTGTTCAACAATTGTTGTTATCCCTTACTTGTATCTGCTATTATTAAAAGAGAGCGATAGTTTAAATTAAGTTTAGTTCGTGAACAAGAGAATCGACAGCAATATCTATTTAAGATAGTATAATAAAGCTTCGTCAACTTTGAGATACTCGAAAGAAGAAAATTAGAGTGGTCCTATCTATACCGCGGACCATAGAACTAAAACTCAGCACGCATGTACCTTATAATAAAGAACAAACGACGAACAATACATCTAATACCTCAAGGCTGTCAAAGAAAATACCTTAATATTAGCAGCACGAAAACGAACCAATTAATAAGGTCCTATTCATCATGCGTTGTCACCTCCATCGGTCACACACAATACACCGGTTTGTCCGACAGTCCAACACAGGCGGCAGTTCACACGGTCAGTAATAAGCCTCCTACTGTTTGCTTAAGAAACTCTATGGATTTGGGAGACCAATGGATTTTAAGACATATGGTAAGAAAGGTAATGCTGATTTTAGGTTGGTCGTGAGATTAGTGGTTGGAAATTTTGTAGTTATCAATTTGTTTGTTGAATAAATGTGAGATATAGAAAAATGAATAACATTCATAAATAATGCAGAATTTATACATACAGCAAAGGACTAGGGATGCAGAAAATTATGATGGTGATAAGAAATAAATGGTCGTTAGAAATCACAAGATATGTCTAGAGCTGCAGCTATTTAAACAAGAGCAGCTATTTTAAGTCATTTTCTATTTGGTAGAACCAATTCAGAACTACTTACCTACTTCAAAAACAAAACAACTCCAAATAAGTAGCAGCTCTTAAATAATATACTCCCTCAATCCGAAATAGTAATAATACGGGCACATCATTGTCCGGCCTCTGTGGTAATCGCCCGCTGTTTTTCTAGTTAATTGGACAAGAAATCAAAGGAAAGAAAGGGAAGTGTCAAAGAAATGTTTTTCTTTTGCTCTATTCATTGTACCCGATAACGCTATTAATATTAAAGATTGTTTTTGTGTTAGGACAGAAAGGAAAATAGAATCAGATGATGGTGTTCCCAAGTTTATAGAGATACGTCTTAATAGACGTAGATCGTTTAGTAATGGTGGTAATAATTTGTTTTTTTGGTTTCGATAGTCTTTCTCGGATAAAAATCTAAAATGAAAAAATTTAAAAAATTAAATTAAATGCTAAATTTTTTTTTTATCCCCGATAAAAAAAAGCCATTTCATTTGCCAATTATGATAAAATATGTGCCGAACTTAATTGTACCTGACACCTGTATCTACCACATTTAAGCAAATAAAGAAATTGAAATTAAATTTAGATAATTAGGAATTTGATCAGACAATCCTCAGTCTGATCTGATTCCTAATACCAGTCTTCCTTGAATTGATTCTTTTACTAATTCTGAATCCAGGAGAGCTCCTAAATACACATGAAAATTGTACGCTTCGATGATAATGCTAGATGACATGGCTAGTTAAAACAGCTAGCTAAAACAGCAACATTAGCTATTCTTTTATAGCACGCAGTTACTTCAGTTCGCGATCTAACCGTAACGTGAACAGACACGGCCTCCACCAAACCTGCTCCGCGGTCACATTCAGTGCAAAATATATCTTTATCATTACGTCCATCGATCGTTTATTTGTGGGCCTCATTTCACGCCCAACTGCTAGAAAGGAAGTAATCACTGAGTCGACGGCTGACAGAGATGTATGTATGGAAGAACAAGTCCCCAAATAAATTGAGATAAGGACAGGAGGATGATAAAGTTTATATTTCGAAAGTCTGCTCAACTAGTAGAATGAAGACCGACAATTTTTGTTCAATAGATTGAGGTTACTCTTGAAAATAATTAAAATTTCAATCCAATACCAATGTCAAAAAGTGACAAGAATAAATGGGTAGGTATTCTTGATTAAAAATATACACAATACACCATTTTATTGCCATTTTACGAATTGGCGTCCAATACCGATCGATCGGAATTATTTTCAAGAGACAGGCAAAAGGTTTTGGCTGGACTTTAACATTTTTTTATGGAATAGAATGAAAACACGAGCTGACGGCCCACCTGATGTTGACTGAAGTAACCTTTGCCCAAAAAACTGAGAGATCCGAGGCATGAAGATGGAATGGCTCATATGATTGTTAATTCACCGGCACCAACCTTTGCACTGGAACACAGCAAGCATCACTGTTTGGCAGAAGAAATAGGTACGGTAGTAGTACTTCCCCGGACGAACCCTTTCACAAAGAGCTTGGGAGTAAGGACGTCAAGATTACACCATTTTTGCATTGCAGACAAAATTAGCATAACAAATGTTTCTAAATTAATTCTTCGTTATCTATTAACTGTTTACATATTATTATTATTATATTGTTTACTTATACATAGATCAATGCGACAAATACTCTTAGGATAACTTAAGTTAACATACAAATGGCTTTAAAAACAGTAATTTTTCACTAACACTGTCAATGTTCTTCAAAGCTAAACAGCTTTATAGTCTATAAACAACATATCCAGAAAATATATTGGTATTTTCAATTTCAAATAACGATCTTAAACACGGATAATAGGTGTCATTTCTGCTCGAAACGCGTTTTTAAATGTGTTTTCGGCTTTAGAACAAAAGTAGTAAAATACTTATTACTTTACGTCGCTGTCTCGTTTTGTCGTAAATATTACTGGTATATACATACAATTACTGGTATAGATAGACTGTGGTACTAGACTCCTCTATGGCTTACTAGCTCGACAATGTGCGTGTGCACTTATGTCCTATGTCGACGTCAGACGATGCCGCCCTTTCGCGCAGTCGCGGTTTGACTAAAATAGGATGTATCTTTGAATTTGATATTACTTTTGCACGTGGCTACAGTAACGGTATTTTTTTCTCTAGAATGTGTAAACTCCAACATTCAGTTACTAATTACTAAAAAGCAGGTCAGCGAAAAAATAACTTATCAGCTGTCAAATTCGGTCAAGTGTTGTGATTGGTTGTTGGTATTTTTGTCGACTATTCACAGGAGCTGACTTTAGATTTGACAACATATCAAATTGATTAACCTTCCAGAAACTGGGCGTTATTAAACCTACCTAGTGTAAAATCAATTCAATTCAACTCAAATCATTTATTTGTGATACACGGGGCTGTGTGGTCGCTGTACACAGGCAATGAAATAGGTCTTAATCAAATACAATACAGTACCATATGTGACCAGCCTCATGGCATACAAAATTACAAAACTGTCATAAATTAAAAATGTCGTAGGTTGGTACAATATTACAAATCAACGGCTTAATTTTCTTTTTTCTTGATGATGAAATTTTCTTTTATGACAAAATAGGCTTGTATATAAAAATATAAAAATTTTACAAATTCGTGTAAAGAAATATGAAAATTAATTATGGCATTACAGATCCCATATGAAATTGATCCTACTTAAAACTTTTTTTGATATAGTTCTTCTGTAAGAAAATACAATATACGGTCAGTCAGCACTAAAACCTATTTATACGAAAAAAATCCGAGACGAACCTAACCCTGTGGCGGCGTGCCACACGCGCAGCGCCCGCTACGAAACGCAGCGTTTTTTCTAACAGCAGTGCGTGTTACCAACGAGACGCCAATAAATCATCCAGCGGCCGCCCCTTTATTTAATATTGTCATAATAAAAAAACCCGCGTTAACGCACTAAGTTTGTCGAATGATGTTGGAGGCAGATGTGATGTTGAATTGAGTAGGTAGCATAGATACCTATCAAAAGTACACAGTGTAAACAGTTTCAAACACATCTGAATTTATAATTCCTATAGAATGAATACATTCAAACTAGGTATTAGACAGTGTTGGCATTACGGCATTACTATGAGCATAGTATTATATTATCTGTGCTATGAGCTAAGTGGCGCCCCCATCAGTAAAAGAAATATTACTCGCTGTGTAAGTACTTATCTATGATGTACATCATTTATAGAAAATTCGTTTTCAACAATTTAATCAGAAACTACTAAATTTGTAAATGATAGTTCGCTGTAGTTGTAGCTAGAAAAAGTGCCGAAAGTGGCCGTTTTTCGCATCTTTTCTATCTACACCTACAGCGAACTATAATTTCAGGGTTATTAATTTCTGATTAAGCTACAGTACCTGAACTAAAAACAAATTAAACGAATTTTCGGTAAATGATGTACTCAGCGAGTAATTATTATTTTACTGACGTGGGGGCGCCACTTAGCTCTTAGTAACGCATTAATAAAATTATATACCAATCCTATTACAGTGCACATAGGTTCAATTCACGCATCAAATACCAACGTTCCTTGGATCAGAAGAGCATTAATATCTCGCTATCTCATCTCTGAAGCAATTACTGCTCATTGATTTTTGATTACTCGAATCACGTAGTTAAATTAGATATTAATCAAGCACGCATTAACAAACAGAAGATTAGACTAACTATGTTTGAATAGTCAGTAGTTGTAATCTTGTAAATGGTGTTATTATACAATAAAGATACCAAAAGATGTTCAAAGACCCATCAGTTTTGTACTATCGTTTCAGAAGTTTCATAGTATCCAATCTACTTCCAACTTTTGGCCTTCAATCTGTCTCTGCGTTTTATAGCTGATGACCTTTTTTGCCCCACTTCGGCAAAGCTTTTGACACCTGCGCGATAGCTACTTTAATTTGCCTCGGGTCGCTTAGTGCGGTAGAAACATCAATAACACTTAGCAACGCGGCGGTCTTGCAGACCGGCCGCCCGTAATTAAGGGTAAAAATTGACACGTTAGCGAAGTGATGGGATATGACTATTACTTTAGATTTTTAATGCTGTTTTTGATGGTTTCATTTGTAGGTTAAATTTAATTTAATTTTGGTTACCTGTTACCTACCTACATGTATAAAAATAAAAATTTCATACATTCATTTCACTTATGACTAAATCCTAAAGTGTTTGTCAGTCCTGACAACTACTTACTTTAGGCTTCTTTTTTAGTAGTAGTAGAGCTCTTTTGTGAAACAGCTCGTCCGGGGAAATACTACCACCGTACCGTACCTAATTCTCCGCCAAACAGTGATGCTTGCATTGCTGTGTTTCGGTCTGAAGGGTACGGGTGCCGGTGAAATTACAATCACATGAGACTTTCCATCTTCATGTCTCAGTTTGGCGAACCGACTTGCGGTACCATTTAGGCAACAGTCTAGGTGGTATTGAAGTTGGTATGGCCAAAGGTAACTACTTAAAAATCGTTGAGGTGGGCCTTTAGCTCGTTTCGCCATCCTATAGGTACTACAAAGAAAAAATAGAACTGCACATTTTCCAAATATTGAGTTTATTTTACCACATAAATCACGGGACAATAAACATTTAATTTTATAAAATAATTTATAGATTTCTTGAATGATTGCGAAAGATACGTTAAGATGGTTTGGGCACGTAGAGAGGATGGACGGAAGGAGATTGACTAAACAAGTATACAAAGCGAGACTGGATGGAAGAGTTGGAGGGGGATGACCTCGGTGAACGCACCATTTTTTTTTTAGGAGAAGAAAATGTCTTTCGCATATCACACCACCCGGGGAGGCGGTATGAGTATGTGGGACTCGCACCCACTAAAAACTCCGCTGTGTGCCTACTCTCGCCTTGGGTGGATGGGCCACCAGGACTGAAAAACATGGCATACGCGACCCAACCAGCAAGGCCCACTTCGGGGCCTTCCTCTTCCTTCTTGACTACTACTCTCTTTCGGCGATGTCCGAGCACACCTGGGACATCATCGCAACTCAAGGGCCATGGAAGGCAGACGATAGACCCCCAGTCTACGGCGAACGTACCTACCGCAATGAAATCGCGAACGTTCTAAAAAAAGGCCAGTTTAAGAGCATTCTTAAACCGACAAACATGCATAAACTTAGATGAAGCGAAAGAGATGTGTCAGGATCGTAGCAGGTGGAAGTCTATATTCTCTGCCTACCCCAGTGGGAAACAAACGTGATAATATGTATGTATGTATAAGCACAGGACCGGTCGTTGTGGCGATGCTTGGGGGAGGCCTATGTCCAGCAGTGGACGTCTTTCAGCAGAAATAATGATGATGATGATATATTATATGTAGGTATGTGTATTTTGTGATTATGAATCTGATGGCCCTGAGAATGGCTCACTGCGATAATGAAATACACCATCTTTGCACCATTTGCCTATCGTAATGCTTCTCTAATAACTTATATATGGTCTTTAGGTCTTCCAGCATAATATTATTTTCTCAAACATGCTTGGAATTTCGTACAAATCATTTCATCAAATCGAAATTGCTGTACTGGTCCAATACATGCGAACAGCGGCCGGCACTACTAGGTAGGAAAGAGAAGAGCTAGAGTTCCTTAGACTGTGCTAAAATCCATATCTGTCCTGTTTAGCGGTCAAATTAATTACTATGAAAACTCATATCTGTCGTGTTATTTAAAAATGGAACGAACTTTTTACTTCAAAAAAAATAGCATCCAAGGAGGTTACTCAACAAAGATTTTATTTAAATTTCGAACTGGCCTGCAAATAAAACTGTTTAAAGCAAAGAAATTTCTATACTAACGTCAGTATAATACCTTTATGGTTTAAAGTAAAACAGAAACTAATTAAAATATTGATGCGTGAAAAATTATTGTTGGTCGCCATTGATTCTAGAACTTAAATAGGTAGGTACTACTAAGTTTGAATTTCCGTGCATTATTTGAGAAAAGTACGTGGCTGGGGGGGACTGGATGCAGAAGGCAGAGGACTGAGTGTTGTGGCGCAACTTGGGAGAGGCCTATGCCAAGCAGTGGACTGCGATAGGCTGAGTTGATTTGAGAAAATTACTATACAAGCGTTGGCCGCAACCAGGCATTGATGGACTCAAGTATGTGTGCCTCGGCTTCGCCTCGGCCTACATTTTCACGTTCGTCCATCAATGCTCCTGTTGCCGGCCGCGGCAGTTATGTACTATATGATGCACATAGTAAGGCAACGTACTTATCACTGAGGCTGAAATTGATGGAAAGTTTTATTTGGACATAAACTGCTCCCCTAAGGCTCTCGCTATATGAACAATCTCAGGGCCGACAGACTGTGTGTTGATTTTCAAGTTCTTGCACCCAGCAATGACAAAAACCAAATATAAAAGCAATAAACGAGTTTCCCCAAATGAAAAGTAATAATTTAACATTCCCGTTGGCAACATCAATCAGCAGGTAAAAAACATAAGATATCATCTATAAAAATTATCCGTGGTACATTTAGTTGCGCCCGCGCCGCGGAATGACCGGAATGTCCACTGCGCATGCGTCGAATTTGTTACACGCCCTCGTTATACGCTGAGGTAAAAACTGTGGGATTTGACGGATTTTTGGAGATTGGTACAAAGTATAGACGATTTTCTTAACTGCACCTTTTTAGTTTCCACTTTTATATAGCTCTCTAGCTACCCACAATCACAAGCCTCTGCTTGTGATTGTGGGTAAGCCCGCAAGCAGAAGCATTTCGTTAACTTTATTTTTATCAACTCAGCCTATCGCAGTCCACTACTAGACATAGCCCTCTCCCAAATTGCACCACAACACTCGGTCCTCTGCCTTCCGCATCCAGTCCCCCCCAGCCACGTTCTTCAGGTCGTCGGTCCACCTGGCAGGGAGGTGCCCTACGCTGCGTTTGCCAATTCGCAGTCTCCACTCAAGGACTCGTCTGCTCGTCCTTAGACAGACATGGCCAGCCCACTGCCACTTCAGCTTACTGATCCTACAAGCTATGTCGGTCACTCCTGCCAGGTGGTCGGCGTCTCAGATGCGATGTGCTCTCCATAACAAAGATTTGGTCACAGTAGCTAACTGACAGGGATGGTGTCACAAAGAAAGATCAGCCAAATTCTCAGACCGGTGAAGTGTCACATTCCCTTACAAGATGCAGAGGTCTACAAGATTGATTGTGATTGCGGGTTATCTTACATAGGGCAAACAAAGCGTAGTATAGCCACTAGAATTAAAGAACATATAGCTGATGTCAAGGACAGGCACTCCACAAAGTCTGCAGTGTGTGAACATGCCCTAGACAAACCCAACCATTTCCTTCGATTTGATAAACCACAAGTCCTGGCGAAGGAAAACCGATATGTACCTAGAATGCTCCGTGAGGCTATTGAAATTAAATAAAAACCTAATTTTAATAGAGAAGATGGTTGGCAGGTACCACCTGTTTGGAACCCAGTTCTTAAAATAATCAAGTCCCAAACAGCATGCAACACTGTAAAAGATAATGACATTGTGATTGATTACTGCGTGCATCGAAACGATTTTAATTAATAAAAATTGTACTATAGATTAGAATATATTTTTAGAAATATCTGTAAAGAAAAGACGCTTGTCATCTTAGTCTTCCTGCGACCAGGAACGCTGCAAAGCTTTCGAAACGTTATCCGGTTAAACTTGTTTTATTATAAAGATTGCAAAGTTATTTATGAAACCAAGGTACCTTTTTTTAGGATTTACGTATTCAAATGAGTAATTTTGTTTCAATAGGCCGCCTATAACTTGCACCACACCAGCTCACTAATGACGAGTTTGGGAAAAACGTTTAAGTCGGAGGTTGCGCAGGAGTCATTCGCTACGCCACGCGACGACACTCACGTATAATGATCTAACACTACACATACGAAGCCACACCGTGCCTTGATGAATTTTGATAGAATTTGAGATTTTATATGAAACTTGGATGTAAAAGGTGAAAAATTTAAGCAGTCTAGGAATTTAAGAGTTACAGAAAAAATCAGTGATAGTGATAGTCAAGCGGTTGCTTTCCATGTAGGAGGTGTAGACCTTCTGGCTTTGCGGCTCCACGCTGGATGCAGAATTTGATTATCACTTGTTTTAACGGGAAAGAAAGTATTGGAAAGAATCCTGCACACCTGAGAGTGCTGCATCATGTTCTTGGTGGTGTGTGCAGTCCCCCAACCCGCCGCAGACCAGCATGGTGGACTAAGGGCTGAATCCATCTCATTCTAAAAAGAGGCCCATGCCCAGCAGTGGGATAGTAATGGGCTGGTTATGGTAATAGTTTATGCAACATTCTTAAACTGGTTACTTACTAGATAAATATAATTGTTAGCAATAAATGTAAGATGTTTATGGCCTATGGTCTGAATGCACTCAAACTAGGGTATCGTCACCTTCAGGGTACTGAGTATAAACTACCTGATTGGAAACCACTGTATCAAAATTCATGCTAAGATGCTTCTGATTAAGGATGTTAGCCAAACCAGATTCCTGAAACAGGATGTAATTCTATATAATAACTATCGTTAGTTAAATTCATAATTAAGGGCTCATGATTAAGGGCTCCGTTCGAGCTCGAAACCGGTCGGGCACACCCGATGATATAACGTGAGTGAAACCGTTTATATTAATCATTAGGATGTAATTCACTGCTATGTACGGTGTGTTTGGTGTTTCGCTGAGGCAAGAGTTGCCTGTTTTCATGACATCATCCGGAAACGGTGTGGCTCGATCCTTTACAGAATGCGTGCTAGCTCCCACAGAATCCAGAGTACATTATGTGATACGTGGCATTGGATAGGGCTTCACAGGTCTAGTGCTTAATGCTTTCTCCGGTAGCGAAATTTAAAATATCATTTTGACAAGTGTTTAGAAATTTAGAAAATTCATTTAAAGCGCCTACAAAGGTTTTCCCATTGTCTGAAAATATTTGTGCGGGTTTTCCGCGACGAGACAAGAATCTTCTTAAGGCCAGTAAATATGCCTCAGAACTAAGGCTCGTAACTAATTCTAAGTGTACCGAACGAGTAGCGAAACATACAAATAGGCAAACGTAACATTTCTCTAGTTTTGATCCCCTTCCTTTCCGATTCAGTATGAACATAGGTCCAGCGTAATCCACGCCACAGCGTTGGAACGGATACCCCGGCTCAAGTCTTTCAAGAGGTAAGTTCCCCATTTTTACGGATATTGCCTTCCCTTTCTGACGAGTACATGTAACACACTTATGTACTGTCTGCTTGGCTAAATCACGACCTTTGAGTGGCCACCAACTATCCCTGATAGTAGCCAAGAGCAGTTGAGGCCCCGCATGAAGCAGACGTGTATGTTCAAATTGAAATAATAGTCGCGTAAAAATATGCTTGGAACATAACAATGTGGGGTGTTTTTCACCGTAGGAAAAGGACTGTGAATTTTCTAATCTGCCTCCTACTATAATAATGTGATCAGAATCTAGAAATACGTCAAGACTAGATATGTTTCTCATCGATTTTATAGGTAGGTTCTTCACTAATGCATTAAGAATATCGGGAAATGACGTTTGTTGTGCGATACGAACTAAAACTTAAGTCGCTCAACTGTTGACATACATGCATTATACTTTGTAAAACCCAAGTTTATATTACACGCAAATAACTATCGAAGAAGATATTTTATTCATCTCCAAACATATTTTGGTATAGACTACACCCACTCAGCCAGTGTAAAGTTCAGCATTGCCGGTAACATTTACTAACAGTAGGCTTGGGGTTTTCTTTTGTTTTTATCTAGGATATTTAAATGGGGTCTGAAATAAAGATTTATTATTGTAGTACATAGTTGTGGTTCGACTTTTTCAGTGAATATAAGGTACAACATTCATATTAGACCAAAACATCAATTTATTTATTATTTATTTATTTATTTATTCCAAGTATAATGAACAAACAGTACACAGTTACAGTTTAATTAAAACTAATGCGTTGTACATATAAGTAACATATAAATAATTATGTATAAAAATAGAAAATAAAATAACATAAAGCCATAGAAATAAAAATAATAACACTAATTTATTAGGCTCATCTCACAAAAACTTAAACATTCACGAATCAATGTCCTCTTAAGACTATTCGTTTTTATTTAGAAACTTAATCACCGGAGCCGAAATCAGCTTGGAAATGTATATTAAGTTGCCCCTTATTCAACAAATTTGACACCCCCACGTCTTTTCTAACCTATTATTTTAACAGAAATGGGTGCCTCAGGGACGTTTAATCTTAACACCAGAATCAATTTAAGAATAGACACAAAAATACACACAGACACAGTGCAACACCAGTTGGAAAACGTATCACAAAAAATAAAATGACGCATTCTATAATGAGTTCTAAATGTCTAGAAGATGATGGTTGCGGCGATCTCACGGCCTCGCGATTAGCGGTCAGCTAAATATCTGGTATTATCTGAGTTTATGACGCATGTGCTCAGAGTAGCAGTAATATCTCAGCGGTTAAACGCTTGCCTTCTATGCAGGAGGGTCTGTTTTTGAACCCGGCCCGAACCTCTGACTTTTCAAATTATTGTGTGGAACAGAATTTGATGACTTGCTTTGACGGTGACGGAAAACATCGTGAGGAAACCTGCACACGCACACCTGAGATTGCTTCATTAACTTAAAGATGGAATAAGACTTGAACTTGACTCCTTATCATTCTGAGAAGAAGCCCTTGCCCAGAAGTGGGCTAATAATGGGCTAGTTATGTTAAATATCTGGGATTATCTGGGTTGATGTCCTATGGTTTGTGTTCCGAGTTTCTGAGGTTATAAGCATGTATGAGGTCAAGCTATGTGTAATGGTCACATACGAGGTGTGATGCAGTGGCTGTGAAATTGACTACTGACAGTTATTATCGTTGTATTGTTTCTAGTAGAATTGTCTATGGATAGTCTGTTCCGGGTCGTTCTGCATGTGAAGAAGGCACCCACGACACGGATGAAATCCTATTGCAGGAACATTTAAAATAAACTCTCTCTCACTATCTCTTTTTCTTCCTATATTTTTCTCTCTCTCCCTCTCTCTCTTTTTCGATCTCTCGATTTCTGTCTTTTTCTCTCTGCCTCTCTCTCAGCCAAAATTTTCTGTTGTATATTTTTATGTTTCTGTACTTATATTATGTCCCGGTAAGGCGGAACATATGCTGATTATGCGGCTGACATTGTTTTCGATAAAATTTTCATAGACCAATGTTTCACACGACATGATCACCGATATTATTTGATATTAATAACTACTAACGTCTCTAACAGCTACCAACGGTAACAGCGAGGTTAACTTCGGTTAATTACTCACCACAATCCAAGTTTATTAATGGCTAAACATTTATGAAGTTTTTTACATATGGCCGTCTAATGTCTGAGAACTTTTGACTGAATAGCGTTAATGTCTTAGAATAAAATAAAATCTCGTTTGCGAGTGATATTGGACACTTACCTAACTAATTTTGTTTGGTTTATTTGTTCTTATGAAGAACGGAATGGGAATTATCAACAGGATTTTAGGCTCAGAGAAGAGACACATAGTATCGTTATTTATTATACTAGTGTATAGTATTATATTATCTGTGGTATCGTGAAGAATTGATATTTTTTAGTCCAATGTCTAAAGTATACGATAGTGTAGCCAGTTTTTCTTATTTTATTATCTGTGGGAAATTTGAAAATTTACCTGAAAAACGTGGCTGGGGGGGGATTGGATGCGGAAGGCAGAGGACCGAGTGTTGTGGCGCAACTTGGGAGAGGTCTATGTCCAGCAGTGGACTGCGATAGGCTGAGTTGAGTTGAGTTGAGTGGGAAATTTTCCCATGACACTTCTCGATCCTCTAAATCTCTAATAGTATAAAACAAAGTCACTCATTCTGTGTGTCTGTTTATTAACTGACTTCCTTTCATGATGTTATTTAAACTATTTTATGGTTTTTTATACGATTTTTAACCATCATTAAAATAATTTCTCGTTTCTCCTTTTTAACCTTATACCTTTTTTTGTGAGGCTGGGACGGATTGCTAGTTTACGTTGAGAACAAATACCGAAAACCTACGGTGTCGGGAGATATCAAAACAATTTAGAAGCATGAATATAGTATTCTTTAAAATCAACCTAAAATTGTTTACCAAATACATACATACATACGTACATACATACATAATCAGCCCATTACTGTCCCACTGCTGGGCACGAGCCTCTTCTCAGTATGAGAAGGTTAAAGCTTTAGTCCACCACGCTGGCCTAGTGCGGGTTGGTGGACTACACACACCATCGAGAACTGTATGGAGCACTCTCTGGTGTGCTGGTTTCCTCACGATGTTTTCCTTCACCATTAAAGCAAGTGATAATCAAATTCTTTCAAATTCTAATTCACCAAATACAACAACACAGATTTGACATCACAACTAATTATGATATTTGTTTATAATCAACAATCATGTACATAATTAAACTTAATTACGTAGTTTCTTCTCTCGGGAGCCACACATCACTGGGTGGTTCGCAGCGCGGCGGGTGCTCGCTTCATTAATTAAGAGATGTCTTCATCTGAGCGGCGCGGGCGCACACAAAGTGAACTTAACAATGCTATTGGGTTACTGAACATAAGATGTGGTGTACAATGGTTGGTCTTTTTAGTTTAATTTTTGCGATTTTATTTGGTATTTGGGATTATAATATGACCTACCTATTTCTGCACGATAGCTGGGCTAGTCACTCCGTTAAGGGCGCGGCTAAAATGCAAGCTATCTCATCTAAAAAAAATAAAAAAACTTAAGTGATAGACCAATGATGAATAGTAAGATGCTAGCACATGAATGCACACAAACACACGATGGTTTTGATTAATTTTAATGACGAAAACAAGCGCGAAAACTCCATAGTCAGACCTTTTAGCATATGGTTATTGTAAAAATCGGCATGTACCTATTTAAAATAAAATTATTTTATTAAATTAATATTATTACATTGAATTTTTTAATAAATAAACTATGATTCCGTTACCGATTTTGTAATTTTCATACTCCAAAAGTTATTTATTTACACCCAAAGTTGCGTCTAAATTAGTGTTAAAATACGTAAAATACCAGGCCCCTCAGAAAGTATTGCGAAAAAAAGTTTTTATATATGGGAGACTGGCCAGTTATAATGTTTTTCGAAAATATGATTATTTATAAGTAAAAATAAGTAAGTTCCAATTTCAAAATTTCCCTCCACATTTTTTGCGAGTTAATTCAAAGTATTGTGTCTCACTGAAATATGGATCTGCGCCGGGAACATTTTAGAGCTATGATTTTATACGATTTCAAGTGTCGCCTGAAACCGGATGAATCGTACGATAGACTTCAAATGGCATTCATGGATGAAGGCCCTTCCAAGGCAACCGTGTATCCTTGGTATAACGAATTCAAGCGCGGTCGACCAACTTTGGGGGATGACGAAAGAAGCGGTCACCCTTTGACGGCTGTTACCGAAGAAAACGTGCTAGCAGTGAAAAATTTAATCCAAGACAATAGGCGAATTACATATCAGGACATTCAACACATATTGAAGATTGGATCGGGAAGCGTTCACGAGATTCTACACAGCCATCTTCGCGTGAGGAGGATAGTATCACGCTGGGTGCCGCACAACCTCACCGATGCTCAGAAGCAGGCCCGGGTGGAATGGTGCCGTGATATGCTTAACAAATTTGAAGCAGGCTCGTCTCGGCGTGTTTACGACATCGTTACAGGTGATGAGTCCTGGATTTATCAATACGACCCAGAAACCAAGCGCCAGTCGACTGTTTGGGTGTTTCAAAATGAGCCAACGCCTACCAAAGTGAAGCGATCTAGAAGCGGGGGTAAGATTTTGATCGCTAGCTTTTTTAATTTGACTGGCCACTTGGTATCAATTCCCTTACGGGATCAAAGAAGCATTAATGCCGAATGGTATACTACCAAATGTTTGCCAGAAGTTTTCTCTGTTATAAGCAACAAGCGACCAAACACAGGGCTCCGCGGGCTACTGCTCCACCACGACAATGCACCTGCGCACACCGCACTCAAAACGAGGGACTTCCTGGACAGCACGCCAGTCAAACTCCTGGGTCACCCTCCTTACAGCCCTGATCTAGCACCGTGTGACTTCTTTTTATTCCCAAAAATAAAAAATCAGCTCAAAGGGATACAATTTTCGTCGCCGGAAGATGCGCTGGCTGCGTTCGAGCAGGCTGTAAACGAGGTGTCTGCGGCGGACTGGAAAAAGTGTTTTGAAAACTGGTTTAGGCGCATGAATCTTTGTATAGAGGCTGGTGGAAAGTACTTTGAAAAGATTTGATAAAAATATATGTACGTATAGAACAATTTTTTTTAGTTTCGCAAAACTTTCTGAGTGTCCCACGTACGGAGGTTTCGACGCTTCTAACTTTCTTGTCAATTGTTTTTTTACTTTTCTGTTTTCATACAGGTATTTATAGATAACGATGAGATAAATCGATGTCATTCTTAGTTTTGAATGTTTAACAACAAACTTTGAAGTAATCATCATAATATAGCTTTTGAAAGGTAGAATGACTACTAGAGCAACCTCATGTTCAATAGTATATGTTTACTTATGTGTGATATACTGATGCCTAGCTTATCACAGATTTTGCAGTAACTCTTGAGAATACCGAAAGACGATAATTATTATGATTGACATGTAATTGATATATTATTCAGAACCAAAGAATAAGATAGACGGAGCGTGTAGAACTAGCGAATGAAGCCAGAAAAAGGAATACAAAATGGCAAAGGAATACCCACTATTCCGCCCACAGTGCTCGCGAGCCGCGGTCGGGAGCGTCAATCGTATTCTTTTAGTTTGAGGATTAGACGTACGCTCCAGATTGCGGTTTATTCTTATTATTTTGGTACCAGAATATTGCCAATAAATGTGTTGATCTGATAAACCGAGAGCACATAACATACATAAACATAACCAGTCCATTACTGTCCCACTGCTGGGCACGGCCTCTTCTCAGTATGTGAAGGCTAAGGCCTTAGTCCACCACGCTGGCCTAGTGCGGGTTGGCGGACTACACACACCATTGAGAACTGTATGGAGCACTCTCAGGTGTCACATGAATTCGAAAAGTCAGAGGTGCGGGCCGGGATCGAACTCAAACCCTCCTGCATGGAAGGCAAGCGTTCAACCGCTAGGCTATCACTGCTGCCGAGACCGAGAGCACAAAACATAATTATAAATTTTAAGTGTTTTCTGTACCTATAAGTTACATCTTGCATGTAATGATGTCATATAACGGCAATTACTTTTTAATAAAACTGTTATAAAGTCTTAAATACTCTTAGCTATAAAATTATGCTCGAATGTTTAATAATCAGCGTAATTCTATAGTAATTGCCACCTGCGTAGTTTGCGAGAAAAATATCTAGAATGCGATGACACAATTATCATTATTTTTTAACTTCTACCGTGTTAAAAAGCTGTTGTCATTAAAAAAGTACATCAAGTTAATTCTAATAGAAAATTAAATAGAACACTGTCGGAAATAAACATTGTACGGCCCAATGACGTCAATAAATAGACACGCGGTCTCATATAAACAATCAACTCAGCCTATCGCAGTCCACTGCTGGACATAGGCCTCTCCCAAGTTGCGCCACAACGCTCGGTCCTCTGCCTTCCGCATCCAGTCCCCCCCAGCCACGTTCTTTAGGTCGTCGGTCCACCTGGCAGGGGGGCGCCCTACGCTGCGTTTGCCGATACGCGGTCTCCACTCAAGGACTCGTCTGCTCCAACGGCCATCGGTCCTTCGACAGACATGGCCATGCCACTGCCACTTCAGATTACTGATCCTACAAGCTATGTCGGTCACTCCGGTTCTTCTCCGGATAATCTCGTTATGGATTTTATCCTTCAAAGAAACTCCAAGCATAGCTCGCTCCATAGCTCGCTGAGCGACTTTGAATTTGTGGACTAGCCCAACTGTCAGTGTCCACGTCTCGGCACCGTAAGTCATGACTGGCAGGACGCACTGGTTGGAAGACCTTTGTCTTCAAACATTGCGGTATAGGCGACGAGAAGACTCGGCGAAGTTTGCCAAATGCTGCCCAGCCCAGACGGATCCTTCTGTTGGCTTCTTTCTCGAAGTTGTGTCTACCAAGCTGAATTGCCTGCCCTAGTTAGACATATAAACAGTCATATAAACAGCTTGTTCCAAATTCAGTTGACGCAACCGTTGATAAAATTCACGTGTGTTCGCGAGACAGCAGCAGCTGTCAAGTGAACTAATGACATATGACAGTGTGGTTCCGAAACCAAAACTCGCGTAACCATGTTGTTTTTCTAAACAGCGCATCTAGTACGTAGTACATAATATATCGATGTAGGGAACATAATTGAATTGTGAACTTATACAGCGATACTTTTTGTTTACCCAATTTGAGAAACCAGTTTGTTCAGAATCCTTAAGCGACATCTGCGCCCGCGCCGCCACTGATAACGCCGTAGAGGTTGCAAAGTTTTGGACTTGCCAAGTCTGACAAAAGATCAGTCGTACCACTGACACGAAGAAGAAGAAGAATCACCAAGAGAATCGATTGGAATGTTTTTATATCATGTTATATTTTAACCATAAAAAATTTAAACTCGATTTGGTTAATATGTTTAAATACAGTACATCAGTCGATCGTGAATACGTCATTAAGATCCAGGAAGTTCAGCTCGATTAGTTTCCGTGCGACATTAGGCCCTGTACGACATTCTTCACTTTCTCCGCTACCAACTGGGGACCTATAGCAACTTATAAATAAAATAAAATACAACTGTATTTCAGTTATGTACCCATATGCATGCATATACAGACATAAAAGATACAAACAGACATATACGTGGGACACTCAGAAAGTTTTGCGAAACTAAAAAAAATTGTTCTATACGTACATATATTTTTATCAAATCTTTTCAAAGTACTTTCCACCAGCCTCTATACAAAGATTCATGCGCCTAAACCAGTTTTCAAAACACTTTTTCCAGTCCGCCGCAGACACCTCGTTTACAGCCTGCTCGAACGCAGCCAGCGCATCTTCCGGCGACGAAAATTGTATCCCTTTGAGCTGATTTTTTATTTTTGGGAATAAAAAGAAGTCACACGGTGCTAGATCAGGGCTGTAAGGAGGGTGACCCAGGAGTTTGACTGGCGTGCTGTCCAGGAAGTCCCTCGTTTTGAGTGCGGTGTGCGCAGGTGCATTGTCGTGGTGGAGCAGTAGCCCGCGGAGCCCTGTGTTTGGTCGCTTGTTGCTTATAACAGAGAAAACTTCTGGCAAACATTTGGTAGTATACCATTCGGCATTAATGCTTCTTTGATCCCGTAAGGGAATTGATACCAAGTGGCCAGTCAAATTAAAAAAGCTAGCGATCAAAATCTTACCCCCGCTTCTAGATCGCTTCACTTTGGTAGGCGTTGGCTCATTTTGAAATACCCAAACAGTCGACTGGCGCTTGGTTTCTGGGTCGTATTGATAAATCCAGGACTCATCACCTGTAACGATGTCGTAAACACGCCGAGACGAGCCTGCTTCAAATTTGTTAAGCATATCACGGCACCATTCCACCCGGGCCTGCTTCTGAGCATCGGTGAGGTTGTGCGGCACCCAGCGTGATACTATCCTCCTCACGCGAAGATGGCTGTGTAGAATCTCGTGAACGCTTCCCGATCCAATCTTCAATATGTGTTGAATCTCCTGATATGTAATTCGCCTATTGTCTTGGATTAAATTTTTCACTGCTAGCACGTTTTCTTCGGTAACAGCCGTCAAAGGGCGACCGCTTCTTTCGTCATCCCCCAAAGTTGGTCGACCGCGCTTGAATTCGTTATACCAACGATACACGGTTGCCTTGGAAGGGCCTTCATCCATGAATGCCATTTGAAGTCTATCGTACGATTCATCCGGTTTCAGGCGACACTTGAAATCGTATAAAATCATAGCTCTAAAATGTTCCCGGCGCAGATCCATATTTCAGTGAGACACAATACTTTGAATTAACTCGCAAAAAATGTGGAGAGAAATTTTGAAATTGGAACTTACTTATTTTTACTTATAAATAATCATATTTTCGAAAAACATTATAACTGGCCAGTCTCCCATATATAAAAACTTTTTTTCGCAATACTTTCTGAGGGGCCTGGTACAAGATATATAACTACAAGATAATAAAATTCAGGCACTCCCATCAACATGTCTGTTACAGCATTGCCTGATGTAAGGACAGTCCAGTCGCCCAGCAATCATCGCCAGGACAGTATTGGAGCTGGCCCGCACCCTGCGCAGCAAGGACGCGCACCGCTTGCACATGGTGGTGTGGAAACAGTCGGTGCGCGCCTCCACATACATGCCCGATGCACTGCAGAAGCGGGACAGCCCCAACATCGCCCTGAACGCTTGTGTGTAGGAAACCCATAGGCTGCACGTGTACAGCGAGGTGCAAAAGGCTTTAAAAAGCGTAATTTTTACTTGATATGAATTTTAATTTTTATTGTACCTCTAAAACTCTAAAGGAATGTAATTTTGGGATTTAGAAAAACAATACTATACCAATCCGACAAAACTAGTTTCTCAAATTGCGTTAGTAAAAAGTGACGTTGTAAATAATTACAATTACTTACAATAAAATTATATACATATTTTGCTTCACCCGTCAATTTGTCAATCAATGTGTCCTGCGCTTTAGGTTGTCGGCTCTTCGGTACATTAGACCGATGGATCTCAAAATTAAGGTCGTGTATAGAAGATATTAATGTATTCAGTAATTTGTACTAATTGTTTCAGTTATTAATCTTGTCATCGACCTACTGAGATCACAAATAGGCAAAAAGTGGAGATTGTAACCATTTTATAAGGCCCTATAATAAGTTTAATATAACCTTCAGAAAGTTAGTGGAAGATGTTTTGTAACCCAGCATCTTCCGATCACAAGACTAAGTCGCAGGGCTAACGCAGCTTAATACAAACATAATGAAATGCACATACACACACACCCCCACACACAAAAACACATACCCACACACCCATCAATCACACGCATTACACTTTTCACATTCTCGTAAAATAAATAAGACGTCATTCATTCACTCATATTCGCATCATTCATCATCATCATAATTTCAGCCGAAAGACGTCCACTGCTGGACATAGGCCTCCCCCAAGCATCGCCACAACGACGGGTCCTACGCCCTCCGCATCCAGCGGATTCCCGCTACCTTCACCAGGTCGTCGGTCCACCTTGTGAAGGGGCCTACCCACGCTGCGCCTTCCAGTACACGGTCGCCACTCCGCCTTTACTGCCCCATCGGTCATCCGTTCTGCGAGCGATGTGCTCCGCCCACTGCTACTTAAGTTTGGCAATTCTTCGAGCTATGTTGGTTACTTTCGTTCTCCTGCGAAACTCCTCATATCTGATTCGATCACGCAGGGATACTCCAAGCATAGCCTTCTCCATAGCCCTTTGAGTGACTTTGAGCCTTCTTATAAGGCCCATTGTGAGCGAGCATGTTTCAGTGCCGTAAGTAATTATTGGCAACACACCCAGTGTGTGTGTTAAAGACTTTCGTCTTGAGACACTGCGGTATTTTAGACGACATTGTCTTCACAGTCAGACAGTTTTCTCGTCCAAAGCACTGTCCCGGGACAATTTTTTTTTTTTAATTTTAAAAAAATTTCCATTCCACCACACCCAAAATATTTGTTCTGTCTTTGTTAAAGAATTAACTTCACATTATAATAAAACAAGTTTAACCTGATTACATCGCGTATATTATTTAAACTGGTTTTCCTGACGTTTCAAATTAACTTCAGTTGCTTAGCATTAATTAACAAATTGTCTCGAAAATTTGGCAGAAAATAAATAAAATGTATTCAAGGAATTTATTTTTAGAGAAACAAGTCCATAAACTTTGAGACACACAAGAGAATTCAACTTCTAATCTATTTAAACCCTATAATTCCAAGAGTTCACGTAATTTCACTTAAATGTTAATTATTAATTATCTGTATTACTGTAATTACGCTCAACTTCCACCTGTTCGAAATGAAATATATAATGATGTGGTTTTAACCGTGAACATGGTTGTGTGGTTATATGGTGTGGTAAAAACCACCCAAAACTTGCCTAGCCTGTAGACCTGAAACCTCAAGACGCTCTGATAGACTGCTTCAATGAAAGTTCGCCTGGTAACATGGCCAATCCTACTAATATTATAAACGTGAAAGTTTGTTAGGATGTATGGATGGATGTGTGTTACTCTTCCACGCAAAACCTACTGTATGGATGATAATGAAATTAAGCATACAGATAGAAAAGAAGATGAACAGTTCCCGAAGTATGCGCGATAAACGATATTCACGCGGGCGAAGTCGCAGGCATAGGCTAGTGTTCTAGTATAGCATAAATATATCACCTTGTAATAAAACAAAGTTTAACCGGATTAAATCGCGTATATTATTTAAATTGGTTTCCCTGACGTTTCGAAAGCTTTGCAGCATTTCGCACAAGCATATTTTTTTTTTTTTGCACATCCTAATTTTAATAGAGAAGATGGTTGGCAGCTACCACCTGTTTGGAACTCAGTCCTAAAAATAATCAAGTCCCTAACAGCACGCAACCCCGGTAAAAGATAATGATATTGTAAGTGATTACTGCGTGCATCGAAACGATTTTAATTAATAAATATTGTACGGTAGATTAAAATATTTTTTTAGAAATATCTGTAAAGACGATTGTCATCTTAGTCTACCTGCGACCATGAAAAGCTGCAAAGCTTTCAAAACGTCAGGGGAACCAATTTAAATAATATACGCGATTTAATCCGGTTAAACTTTGTTTTATTATAATGTGTAGTGATCGCGAAAACCTAAGAAGTTATTATATCACCTTGATTGACAAACAGATTCGTATTGATTGTATATTTCGAATAGCACGCCAGTGACCTTGATCCTCGGCTACTCTCATCCAGCTGGTAGACCACCTTGCGAAGATCGTAACTCCACCTAGCCCGAGGACGTTCCACGCTACTTTGCCGATTCGCGGTCTCCACTCAAGAACACGTCTACCCCAACGGTCACCGGTTCTTCAGCTAATATGGCCGGCCCATTGCCACTTCAGCTTGCTTACATTTCAATAAAATTATTAAATAAAAAGTAGTAACTAATTAATATGGACCTTTTTTTTAAGAACATTAAAATAGTAACTTTACAAAAATCGATTACTTAATTACTGCATCATCATCATCAACTCAACCTATCGCAGTCCACTGCTGGACATAGGCCTCTCCCAAGTTGCGCTATAACACTCAGTCCTCTGTCTTTCGCATCCAGTCCCCACCAGCCACCTTCTTCAGGTCTTTGGTCCACCTGGATGGGGGGCGTCCTACGCTGCGTTTGCCGATTCGCGGTCTCACTCAAGTACTCGTCTGCTTCAGCGACCAACAGTCCTTCGACAGACATGGCCAGCCCACTGCCACTTCAGCTTACTGATCCTACACGCTGTGTCGATCACTCCGGATCTTCTCCGACTGACTATGACTTAATTATTTACACTTAACTAACTGAGACAGCTTTTCTGACAGGGCAAGTTGGTTGCCTAACCACCTGGAACTTTCCAGTTAGCAAATGTATTTGCTATTCCATCATCTCTAAATTATCTGTGTCGGACTAGGACATACAGCATGTAACAAAAACCCTGTTGTTCCTGTGAGGTACGTTATCAGAATCGATATTCATACGTAAGGACACAACTCATTTTGAAAAACTCTTCAATAAAAATAATCAATTTAAATATTAAATCATTATTTATTATAAATTGAAAGTGATATAATCACTTTTAATCGCATACTAAACGTTATGAGGAACTCCATGTTTTGCCCTTACTATCTCTGGCAACACTGACCGTTTTCCAATCCAATGGGGGGTTGGCGGGAAAATTCGTAAAGATCATGTTGTGGATTTTTTATTATTTTCCAAAATTTGTGTTTCTTCGAGTGTTAATGTGTAATAATGGTGGATTATTAAATGTTAAGTGCTCGTTAACGTATACAAGTGTGGATAAATGGTACAAAGTTGAAAAACATGACTTTCGTATTATCTCATCATCCCCTCAGAAACCTAGTAAAGTTTCCATCACTTTACTAGGATACAAGTATGTTATATGTTATGTGTATGTATATGTTCAATGATTACGACTGAAGGACATGTATCCATGGTCATGAATAAATTTAAAAAAAAAAAAACCAATCCAATGTGACATTGTAGTGTGACATTTTAGATAATTAAAGTATATTCAAGGTGTTAAGCTTGCTAGTATCACATAAAAATGCCGATACAAAGTTAATTTAAATTACTAAACTTGTTTTATGTTCTAGATATTTTAATTGTTTTTAAATTCTGCTCAAGAGTATTTTATTACTGAGACGTTTTATTCTTTCAATAATTACTACAGGAAATGCATTTAATACACGATGCCATTAATATTATGGTGTTATTAATTTTATGTTAAAAGGATATCGTTTAAAAATATTATATGTATTAATCGATGGATATCTAATTACCTACATATTGGTGTTCATTCTGTTGTTCACCAACTAAACTTAATTTAAACTCTTCACATCTTTTTCTAATAGTGAAAACAAGAAAGAGATAGCAAGAATTTTCACTTCTTTGTATTTTTAGTCGGCACGTTCCGAGATCACGACTAAGTAAACTTGTATGGGAAACTTAATTTGACAGCACTAAAATTGTTGCCATCCCTTTTGTGTATCTACTGTTTGTAAAAGAGAGCGATAGTTTAATATAAGTTTAGTTATTTTAAACTTGTAAACAACAGAATGAGCACCAGTGTTGGTCATCACTGTTTTCTGATGAACGCAAAGTGGAAACTGAGAGGGATAAAGTGACCCGTTGGCAGACTTGGCATATCCGCTACCAATTAGGTTGTCGGCATTGGTGGATCCAGGATTTTGATTTGGGAGGGGCTTGACCCAGCTGAGGGTAGGCTTCATCAGAATAAACAGTAAACTACAACTGAACTATGAAAATTTTACTGTAGGTAAGGTAGTATAGCAATAAGAAAGTAGGTTAATATCAAGTTTAATTTTAGATTTGTTAGGGGTAGATCCAGATGCTTTTGGGGGGGGGCTTGAGGTCCCTTAGCCCCCCCACCTAGGATCCGCTACTATTTGTCGGAAGCGATAATTGCAGGCCTGGTAGGTAATGATAGGCCTGGATACAACCGGTGCCACAACAGAAACAAGAGGATTGGGTCAAGGGAGAGACTGCTTAAACCTAGTAGTGGGTCGACAGGGAGTGAAGAAGATAATACCTAATAAAATAATAATAGCAATAATTTTTGTATAATAACTATCGTGAGTTAAATTCATAATTATTAATATAAACGGTTTCACTCACGTTATTTCATCGGGTGTGTCCGACCAGTTTCGAGCTCGAACGGAGCCCTTAATCATGAGCTGGTTACGCGGCGGCGTCGCGCACCAAACTGTGGATTTAGAGGCCACAGCGCGCCGCGTAGCGCTGCGCTCGCGACGACGGAGCGCCTGGTTTCGGTGGTGGTCGTGCATCTTCGTTGCTCGTCGTGTCCGAGTCTTCAGGTGGTGGTATAGCAATAATTACATGATTTAAAATTTTGTACTTATTTTTCTATGCTCCTATTTAACCCAAAGGTTGACTAGTAGAAAATGTCATATGGCATTAAGTCCGCCTTATGTACCCCTTATTTACATTGAAGCTTAAATAAAAAAAACAATACTCATGATTATATTGATTATTCTTAACTTCGCTCCCGCTCGTCATCATCGCTTGAAGAACAAGCAAATAAACAAACAAACATTCATACTTTTCCATTTATAGTATTAGTTGGATTTATTATTAATAATAATTGTAGCGGTCATTGTTCTATTGCACGTTTATGGCCATTGTATCCCAACAAAAAAATGAATAAATCTTTTTAAACATGCAACAGTAAAGAAACTCAACACCACTATCTCTGCCGTCCCCCGTAAAAGATAGCGCAAATATAGGTTGCGCAAACGGTAGAGTTTCACTGCCAGGTGGTCGGGTGGGGCGCTATCATGCGTAAGCGCACAATATTAGGTTACATTACCTGCGCCCGTGACACGGTCTATAAACCTATATATTGTGCTGTACGTATCAAGTTTAGACCAGTAGCCGGGAACAGGGTCCCCATAGGATCGATTTAATATCCTTTAATAAGTACATGCTCGATAGATCAATCGCTAGGTGAAACTACAAAATTATTGATAGTGATTTAAGCAGATCCTAGTTTAGTTTTTTTTAATCTAGATTACAGTCTGTCATTCTGTCTGTATCTGTTAATACATGTATTTTTTTTTGTGGAAAATTAATTTTTTTTTTGTGATACTTTCCATCTTCATGTCTCAGTTTGGCGAACCGACTTGCGGGACCATTTAGGTAACAGCCTAGGTGGTATTGAAGTTGTTATGGGCAAAGATAACCGCTTAACATCAAGTGGGCCTTTGAATTTATATGAATAAACTCAATTGAAGTGCTAACTAATAATAAGTGTGGCCCTAGCATAATATTCATAAAATATGCGCAGGTGTAACCCTGACATAAGCTACCTACAATTTTTTCATACTTAACCTCAAAAAAATATTTTATTATGACAACTTACCTTGGCTTCCCAGAAAAAAAATAATGAGATCAGTGTTTGTAGTAGACATTAATGGCACTAATACAACACCATTTTTTTTTAATAATTCACAAATAATAAATAAATAAATATCTTTGGGACATTTTTACACAGCACCATCTAGTCCCAAACTAAGCAGAGCTTGTGCTATGGGTACTAGACAATGGATATAATACAATTATACTTATTTTTTTTTTGTAAATTCACACTTATAATACGTAAGCAACACCCAGACCAACACAAACACTTATGTTCATCTCACAAATATGTGTCTTGTGGGAATCGAACCCACGACCTCGTTATAAGCAGTCCGACACTAGAACCACTAGACCACAGAGGTCGTCAGACAAATCGGACAAGGCAATAATCGGAAGAACCCAGCAAAATAAAAAATTGAGTGACAGTTCAACGCATGTATGGGGACTGGACATTGTTCTTTAATAAGGCTATTATTAAAATCAAATATGATTTTGCAGGAGTCTCAATGAACAATTTGGCGCAAAATAAAGGCCACGTAAAAAAACATGAAATTTTTCTTTCACTAATAAAGTTCTTGATATTCGCTAAGATCCGGTTTCGTGGTTAATTCCAAGTACTTGGAGGTGGCTATCGGCATTCATCCAATTGATCGGATTATAAAACAGCGAGGGAGCGGGCGGTGTCGCGTTACCGAATCTGTATGCGACCACAATGAGCATGCCGTTTCGCGGTAAAACGTGTTAATAATGTAGTGTGGTCGCAAGTGGTAAGCGATGAGCGAAATGAAAGCTGGTAGCCTAATAGTAAAATTTTAGGAATTTTACAATGGGCCTGTTATGAAGGCTCGAAGTCACTCAAAGGGCAATGGAAAGGGCTATGCTCGGAGTGTTCCTACGTGATCGAATCAGAAATGAGGAGATTCGCAGGAGAACGAAAGTGACCGACATAGCCAGAAGAATTGCCAAACTTAAGTGGCAGTGGGCGGGGCACATTGCTCGCAGAACGGACGGCCAATGGGGCTGTAAAGTTCTGGAGTAGCGATCGCGTACTGGAAGGCGTAGCGTGGGTAGGCCCCCCACAAGGTGGGCCGACGACTTGGTGAAGGTCGCAGGTATCCGCTGGATGCGGAAAGCGCAGGACCGGTCGCTGTGGTGATGCTTGGGGGAGGCCTATGTCCAGCAGTGGACGTCTTTCGGCTGAAATGATGATGATGATGATGATGAATTTTAAACAACTGATCAGTCCACCGACGATGGTGACGTAGCATTAGGCTGAGTTACAAAATTTTCGTTGTGAAAAAGTTAGGAACGCATCCAACACAGGAAGCCACAGGAAAACGATGATGGGTTTATGATGAGTAAAAATTTATTTATTTTGTTTTACAAAGAGTTTACAGACTAGTTACAAATTATAAATGACACGGCATACGTAAGACATCTAATTACAAGCAAATAAAAAATATTGTCAATAAAAAGTATTTCGTAGCAGCTACGATGTTGTCACTACGCCACGCACTACGCCATGTCAGCTGCTACGCCGTCGTAGCTGGTAGCTGCTACGCGTCATTTTCGTGTTTTTTTTGTTGAATAAAAACATTCAAAATATAGTTCCAAACTACTCTTAATGCTTTAAATCCCAATATCCTAGAGGTGTGTAACTCAGCTCAGAACCGGTTCAAATATGCAGATCAACAAGCTTGAGCTGTTGAGCTGCAGCTCAATGACAAAATACGCAGCTCACGGCTCAAAGAATAGTATCTATCTGTGTGACATCGTTCGTTGCACGAAAGATAAAAGATGTCCATATCAATAAAAACCTGTTTGAACCGGTGACTCCGGTGAGTGGAAGCGGCGACAGATCAGTGGTGAGTCACAGAGTGAGCGAACGAGCACAGCTCAAACAGATCGAACGCTCTGTAAGCTCAGCGACTCGCATCACAGGTCATAACTAGAAGTAGGCAGATACACAAATTGAGCTGATCTGTGAGCCGGTTCACAGCTCCGGTTCACTGACGTGAACGCATTTTTGTTGAGTTACCCATGTCTACAATATCCTGACAGTAGATGTTTCCGATTGCCATTTATTGGTTACATTAATAAATAAATATAAAGTGTCACAAATAAACGGCAAACCTCTGTGGTCTAGTGGTTCGAGTGTCGGACTGCTGATAACGAGGTCGTGGGTTCGATTCCCACAGGACACAAATATTTGTGTGATGAACATAAGTGTTTGTGTTGGTCTGGGTGTGTTGCTTATCTATACTTCTATACTAATATTATAAAGAGGAAAGATTTGATTGTTTGTTTGTTTGTTTGTTTGTTTGCATTGAATAGGCTCCGAAACTACTAAACCGATTTGAAAAATTCTTGCACCGTTGGGAAGCTACACTATCTCCGAGTGACATAGGCTATATAATATTTTCAAAAAAATTAGGGATCCTTACTAAAACTCCAATTATGTAACCCAAGGTGTAACAAAATACCTAAAAAATTCCTTACATCGCGTGCGCTGCTAAAACTATTGATGATAGAACAAAATAATGTACTACGACTTTGCAGAACACATCATTATCTACAAAAACTGTCGCGACAGCATATGTCTAACTATTATAGTTATGTCACAATAAGATTTCTTTAATTTAAAAAATGTAATTGAAATGCCGCCGCAAGAAAAGGCTCTTTATTTGTACCTTGGTATTAATCCATATCAAAATAAATTACTTTATATTCAAGACTGGTTCAATACCTTTAAATAAATTTTTGAATTATTCAATTCAGACATTCCATTCGAAAGATATCACGAGTTCAAAAATGTAAGTAGTAGAAAAAAGTCGCGTGGTCGCCGTTCACTCCGCTCGGCTAACTATGCACAGTCTGTTATTTTGCCTTAGTTGCGGCCATGTCCATTTTATGTTTTTATTCGATAGCTATAGTAACGATAAAGGTTTGGCAGAAATACCTATAGTGTTTTTTTTTATAATTATAAAGTTATTAAGGTTTCATTGAAAAGTGAGAAAAACAAAATTAATTTTTATTTTCGAAAATTGTTGTAATACATATTTAGTTAGTCCTTTAAATAAAGTAACAGCATAATATATATTTAGATAAACAAATGGGGCATCGTACCTTTGATATATTAGGAGATTTTTTACTTTTACCGATTAACACAAAACATTTTTTTTTCATGTTTTCTTATCACGGTCGCATCTTATTTTCATTTAAATATATGCGTAATGTTATTGTCAATAATACACTAAAATATGACATGCGTCAATAGCAGGAATACGAAGATAGAGAGTTTCTAAATATTTTTGAAATTTCTATGGAAATAGGGTTATCGCAATTGAATAAATAAAAAAATAAAATAAAAGTGCCAGATATTTCCCAAGTATTTAACTAAAAAAAAAAAAAAAAAAACATAACATAACATCACGCCTGTATTTCCCCGAAGGGGTAGGCAGAGGTGTGTAGTGTGTTAGTATTTAACTAACTTTGAGTAAACTCTTTCTCGTGTCTTTCTGTGTCTCTTTCTGGGTTTCTGTTGTCTGAAAACAATTACTATAATGTTCTCAATGCTCTAAGACTACAACGATACGTGACGCTAACCTAGCAGTCATCATCGGAGTTTGTCAAAACTTCTTGTGATGATAATACGAGTATATTATCATCAGAAGCGTCTGTTACCAATTCAGTATTAGGAATATCAGCAAAACTTTGCGGTAATGGATCATGGGTAATAATACACGCACACCGTAATTGTGAGCTGGTATTTGTGATGACATTAAAGACTTTTCCGTCAATTATGGTGAGGTATAATTTTGGATCTCCGACAACGACATATCCAGCAAAAATTTCCGAATAAATTAGTGAAAGATTTTCAATTTCTTCTTCTACCCAGTTCCTTTCTTCCAGAATCAGATCTTTTGATTCTGATCTGTATTGTATTTTTATTGGTTGGCAAAATCTAAAAGATTGTGGATTTGGGTTTGACCATAAGACAAAACCATCAAGACTTTTTATGCGCAACGGAATGTAGGTAGTAGCAAAGAGGCAGTGTTCGTCATCAATTTTATCAGAAAACGTTTGCTTATATGTTGACTGTCCTGTGCTACCATCAAAACCCCATGAACCCTCAAAAACGCAGTGAAGTGTATCTAACTGTTTTTGATTGCAATATTCCGAAACCCTTTGGTCGCAAGAGTCAATGATTCGTCGAAACGTGTGCATAAGTAAATCATTTAAAGGTACTTTGGCTTCTCGTTCTGATATTTCAATTTCAACATCAAGATAACAATGTTTTTTAGCTTTTTGTATCTTATAATAGGCAGGGTAAATATTAAATCATCGAGATTTGGCACCTTGTTGCATGTAGATATAGTCCTCCACTGATAGTTTTATATCAATCATTAAACAAAGAGCTTCATCAGGAGAATAGGGTTTGGGTTCCGATTTTGACTTTATGGTTCCTGCGATTTTTTTAGGCCGAGTTGGACTTTTCAAGCATTCCTTTATTATAAACTCAAACTCCTGAGTAGAACTTTTATTTAGTTTTTCGCCGGTTTCGTCTGTTACTATTCTCGACATAACTTTAATTAGTTTTGAATGAGGTTCTCCGTCAAGCGATTCCTAAAGATCTTTACGTGCACGGCGCTTTTGGCGATCACTTAAATTTTCATAAAATGTAGATGTGGAACTGGATGAAGCATCAAAATTAGTTTCAGGTTTCGGATCTATTGAAGGTTAGTCAAAGCTACTAGTACCCGAAGTCGAAGGATTACTTTGTAATAAATGTGTATTTGATGTGAAACTGGAATGAGCGCCAAAAGAAGTTTCAGGTATCGGGTCTTCCAAGTTCTTGGGGTCTTAAAGTTTTTTGTAAGGCATAGCTACTACTTCTCGAAGTTGAAGGATTATTTTGTAATAAAAAATGTGCCTCATCCAATTCTATAATATTTTGTTGTGGTAAAGGACTTTCCTCGATATTCACTTTTGGTATTTCAATATCAAAAATAGTGGAAAGCCAGTGTTTGTTTTTATTACAAAATCGTTTGAAATTCCGTTTACTACTGCAATATAAAGTTCCACATTTACTTAAAAAATTTGAAAGATTGTAATTAAATTCATTGTTTTGGCTATCGATATTGTTCGGAATTCCATTTGGATATAAAGCGTTTAACACGATTAGGCATCGTTCCTCTGAATTGAGATCCAAAGGTCTTTTATGAACCCCGTGCAAATGTGCCTTATCTACCAAAATTTTATAAATTCCCAATTTCGTGAGTGATTTCTTCAGATCCGTGTTCGTGCTTTCGTTGTTAGTCGTTGGAGTTGCCACTCGCTGACCAGCATGAGGGTTGGCGCCCTCATGCCCCCCTTGCATTAAGTCCTCTGGTCGGGGCCCAGAAGGACATCCCCCAGCAGGACGGGTCAGTACCTGCTGAGGCAAAGCAGTGCCATGGGTCTTTGACGGCTCCATGACACCTCACCCCCGCTTCTCCAGATATTATGTATGGAAATTGGGTTTTGACATTCTATCTAACGAGGGCGGACCCCTTCCCAATTCCACATAATATCCTTCATCGAAGATTCATTTTGATGTAAGTGCATGCACTTACAAAACAAAAAAGAATAATAAACAAGATTTGTTACATGATTTGTTAGTTACAGGTGAATCTAATAAAATCGTGTTTGTGAAGACATGATTAGACCAAGGATAATGCTTCAGAAATAGTAATAGGAAATTATAATAATTGAAGAAGCAAATTTATTCCGAGCGAAATTGGTCGTTTGTTAAAGGCGCCTACATTAGTTGACAACCCTAAATTAAAACTTTAAAAATGAATATCTCCGAGTTCCTGTGTTCGTTGCTTCTTATTTTTTTTGTGGTTATACTTAGTAGTGTACTAAACATTTACACACAAAAATAAAATGCGACCATGTTAAGAATGACCATAAATAAAATTATTATGAAATCATGGAAAAAATAAAATTGACGCCTAGGAGAACGCATTTTTTTATGATAAAATAGATGTAATGATGCATTAAGTTAATGGCTAGCGTGCCATGAAACATTTATTGTAAAATGTTCATTATGAAAGCCTAAAACACGTTTCTATGGTTTCTATGGATTTTTCTCGATTTTCGAAATATTTTGAAAACTATGACACTTAAAACCACGGGGGTTTTAATAGAAGTTTTGTTTGGTTATTATCTTTCTAAAAGCCTCAAAAAATAAGGATGGCCGCAACTAAGGCAAAATAACAGACTGTGCTATGCGATGTAGGCGTCACTGGAGTACGGGACGGGAGTTAATTCGCAGACACTTCTATACCACGAAGTCCCGCAATACTACACATATTTTTTTGCCATGGGGAAATTTCATGGAAGCACTCCGTCCGGGGTAGGCAAAGCCAGTGTCGGACTCTTACCGACTAAAACCACCACGGTGTTCCTTCAACTACCTTAGCCGGGGGCGTGGGAACCCGTGAGTATTCAAACAACCACCCCCGACCGCCTAACGTTGGGAATACTGCACGCCACCTCACCTCACGGGCCTTTACCAGCTACGCAAGCTGCGCCAACAACGCCAGCTATGCCAGCTGCGTCAGCTACGCCAACTGTGCCATCTACGCCAGCTGTGCCAGCTACGTCAGCTACGCCTGCTGCTGGTCGGGCAGCAGACTACCCTGTGTCTAATGCTCGCAGGCCCCATCCTCCCATTTTTTTTTATACAGGATTTCTTCCTCGCGGTCCGGGCGGTGAAGCCAAGACCCTCGGTCCCAAGAGGCGCGAGAACACTACTCAGCAGGCACTCCCGGGGTTACGAGATCGACGGGGGCAGGGAAGGACAGTCCCCCCGCTGCCTGCCGAGTGGCAGGGTGAGTGCACACCGGGCCCGCCTCTGCTCCTCCACTGTGCCCTCTGCTGGGATTAGAGGGACACGTGGAACAACTCCCCATTTGCCCTCATGGGGACTCCCGTACCAGAATATCCGCCACAGGCAATAAGATCCCCCAAAGGTTAATCCCTCGAAAGGATTCTATTGCCCGTACCTAGGATGCATCGGCCTAACAACTGCCGTTCTCTCCAGACGTGTCCAGAGGGACAAGCAGCCGTCAGACACACGTAAAGGTTTTCTGGCCAGCACCCCCGCAATACTACACATGGGCCAACTTTATAATGTACTCTTTTTTAGTAACCCGACGCAAAAAGAAGGGTGCTGTGTGTGAGTGTGTATGTGTTATAATTTATCAATCAACTCAGCCTATCGCAGTCCACTGCTGGACATAGGCCTCTCATTATAATTTATAATTTTGAAATATTTGTTAAATACCCGTGCGAAGCCGGGACGGGCCGCTAGTGTATTATAAGTATGTATTTACAAAAAAAAGTATATACGTATTATATCCATTGTCTAGCACCCATATCACAAGCTCTGCTTAGTTTGGGACTAGATGGTGCTGTGTAAAAATGTCTCAAAGATATTTATTATTATTAAACGGCAACTTTGGTTTTAGACTTTTTTTATCTTTAGTATTTTTCGTCATAACAACACATATTCTGAGATTTTCAACCGGCTACCTATTACCTTTCAAAAGATACAGCCCTGTTACAGACAGACGGGCGGACAGCGTAGCGAGAGTAATAGGGTCCCATTTGCACTCTTTGGGTACGGAACCCTAAAAATAGCTAATGAATTAAAAATAACCCAGTAATTAAAACGTCTTGTTTTTTCTGATATTTTTACACGCAGTCGGGCTTTTTGGTTTTTTAAACTAACTTTTTTTCAAAAAAATTACCACACAAAATTCACTAATACTCTTTGTTGCGGACGCAAGCCTGAACTTAATTAATGTAACTGAAAACTTGTGCTAACACAGCTGAAACGTTATGCACAAAGTAACAAGGGCATGAAATCTAGCTATAATCACACTATAGCTAGGTACAGATCATCAGCCAATCACAGTTTGATGAGTCATAAACCATGAACCAATCACAGGTCATAAGCCATACATAACTACAACTAGCTATGACTTGTAAAAATGTTGGAAGAACAGAGCAGCCGCAGGGCGCACTACGCGCCACTTGTGCCCCGCTGAATACTACTTAAGCGGGTGAATAAGCGGCATTCTCTAGGGGTTTACACCCATTGCACACTAGAGACTTAGGGACCTGGTTGCACATTAAGACTGGCAATCAGGAGTGCAAGCTTAGGGCTCACCAGTAGGCACACAACCTCCCCGTCTATACCCGACGGGGAGGGTTTGAACACACTCCCGGGAACACCCACCCGAGGAGCAAACCCCCATGTTAGTACGCCACTAATTTTCTCCCCCTCTCGTTGTTGCTAGGCTTGGCTTAGTCACCATCTATATGATGGTGTCTGATGCCGAGTTTCTCAGCATCCTAAAAAACGTCCTCTTCAAGGACCCCACCTTTATCGCCAACTATGGCGACTTGTTTGGCAGCGCTTTTGCCGCCAAACAACCTGACGTCCCCGACTCTCCAGAGTCGCCCGATACCCCCCCGCCCCTAAGGAGGAATAGGCGCCCCGCCCGTTCCGACAGTGATGAGGAGAGGCCGAGGTCTCCGCGTGGTCCGCCTAGGCGTTCAGCCAGCCTGGACCATAAGGACCGTACCCCCTCACCTCTCCCCACCCCAGCCCCCACTCAATATCCTGATCGCTCCCCAATCCCATCAGACCAAGAGATGTCTTCGGACAGTGAGGTCAACTCAGACGAGGCCGGTGCCTTTACCACGGTAGTGGGCAAAGGTAAAAAACGCGGCCGAAAAACAAACAAGGCCGAGGCTCTCGCCTCAAAATCTTTAAAACTCTCCGAGGCAAACCCTGCCCCGGCCCCTACCCCCCGGCCCCTACCCCCCGTCCCGCCTCTCACTCCTCCTCGCAGGATAACAGGCCCCCCTCCCCTCAGGAACATACCTCACCTTCCCAGAAGAAGGTGCCCATCCCGCCTCCCTTATTCATCCAGGATAAGGAATATTGGACCAGGATATCCGACTGGTGCAATCAAAATAAGATAAATTTCACTAGTGCCCGCCCCACACAGCAGGGCATTAAAGTAGTTGTCCCCACCCCCACTGATTACCGCAACCTTACCAGGTTGCTACGCGAGCGTGGTGTGTCTTTTCACACCTACGCACTCCCAGAGGACCGACTCCTTAGAGTTGTGATCCGAGGGATTCCGTCCGAAGTCAGCTGCACGGAAGTGCACGCCGACCTCGATCGTCAAGGGATCCCGGTTGCAATAACCCACCGTATGTTCCGTGGTAAGCACGGGGAACCCTATAACATGGTCCTTGTCATTTGCCACCCTGGCGAAAACGCCAAAAACATCTATAATATAAAGACCGTATGCAATTTATCAGGCATCACGGTCGAGCGCCCCCACAAGTCGAACCAGCCTGGTCAATGCCACCGTTGCCAGCTGTATGGTCACTCCCAGCGTAACTGCTACGCAAAGCCCAGGTGCGTTAAGTGCCTAGGCGATCACGGGACTACCGAGTGCGAGCGTCCCAAGGAGAGGGACCAGTGCACGGAGCCCCCTAGCTGTGTCCTTTGCCGCAAAGCCGGGCATCCAGCAAACTATCGCGGATGCCCCAAAGCCCCCAAAATGCGCAACGCCAAAACGGCAAAACGCGCCTCCGACCGCGTTGCGAGGGAAGCCCCCTCCTACGCAGCCCCCTTCCATTACCAACCACCAAACCCTAGAGGCCCACTCGGGCCCTCCCCTAATTTCCACGGCCCACTCGGGCCCAACCCCTGGTTTAAGGGTAATCAAAAGCCCCAATACCCACCTCTTCCGACCTCTCGTCTCGCGCCCCCGGCCTCAGAGCCCCCCGCGCTGATGAACTTACCCATCCCCGCACCTTCTCTCAGGCCCAAAACTGCACCAGCAGCTAAAGCCCCCCCCCCCCATGAGAACCCCCCCTCCGGTAAACTACCCCGGCCTTCTGCCGAGAGAATACCTCGAACCCCAGTCAGGGGAAACCCGTATTGACGCCTACTCTAGACTCTGGGCCTTTACCCAAGGCATCCACGAGCAGCGCCTTCAGGTACTTACCAAGTACCAAGACATCTATAGAATACTTAATTCCAATTATAATGTATAATACGGCCCCACCCAAAAGATTCAAACCCCGTTCCCTAAATTTAGGCTTCTTTAATGCCCGAGGCATTAGTGGTCAACGCGATGACATAGCTGTCTTCTTGCGTGAGCACCAACTTGACATATTACTCGTTCAAGAGTCCTTTCTCAAGCCCCACTGTCGTAATCCCAACATAGCCAATTATAGGCTGATTAGAAACGACAGAACGTACACCGCACTAGGCGGAACGCTAATCTATTACCGCAATTCTTTATATTGCATCCCCATTGATCCCCCAGAGCTAGCATGCCTGGAGGCTTCAATCTGTCGCCTAGGCATGACAGGGCACCAGCCCATCACCATAGTCTCGGCCTATAGGTCCTCAAACAAACCCGCGAGTCTGCTCGAGGACGACCTAAAATCCTTACTCGATCTTAGTAATTCTGTAATTATAGCAGGCGATCTAAACGCCAAACATTGCTCATGGAGCTGTGTCTCCAATAACACCGCTGGTGTTCAATTAGAAGCACTTAGCGACAGACTTTCCTTTGACGTCATCGCCCCGATGCGTCCCACTCACTTTCCCGACACAGTAGGGCAACGGCCCGACATCCTAGATATAGCCCTCTTAAAGCGCGTAAACCTCGGTATTCGCTCTATCGAGGTAATTCAAGAATTAGACTCAGATCACCGTCCTGTGATCATTCAACTGGGTCCCCGAGGTGGTCCCTCGGATCCCGGTACTCCACCCTTAACTAAAACAATAACCGATTGGAGGAGACTAGAGGACCGCCTCAAATCTACCTCATCCCCCCAACTAGATTCAATCCCTGACTCCATCGAGACAGTCGCGGATACGGTGGCCGCGATCACCTCGCTCACCAACCATGTGCAGTCCGTAGTGGGCGAATGCTCACGGCAGGTTCCGATGCTGGATGACCAGCGTCTGAAACTGCCGGACGATGTAAATGAGTTGAGGACCGAGAGGAACGCGGCCATCCGTGCCTATGACGCTTTTCCCAACGAAGCCAACCGTGCCCATATGCGCTCTTTGCAGAATACTGTAAAAAGACGTGTAGCTCAGGTACGGGAGGATCGCTGGGACAAGGAAGTCAGCGAAATCCAACCGTCTCATTTAGCCTTCTGGGCACTTCAACGCAAACTCAAATGCGAGACCACGGCAGCTATGCCCCCCCTAAATCGACCCAATCAAAGGCCGGCCTTTGATGATGACGAAAAAGCCGAATGCTTAGCCGACAGCTTGGAGTCTCAATGCACTCTCATTACGCTTCCCGTAAGCCAAACCCACCTTGACAAGGTTAATTCAGAAGTAGAGCGTAGGTCAGCCCTCCCCCCCCCCCCCAATAGATGACCCTGATGACCCGCTCCCACCGATCACCCCTGACGAAGTTCTCTCTATAGTCAAGGATCTTAAGCCCAAAAAAGCCCCCGGCGCAGACGGCATCACCAATAAGGTGTTGAAACGTTTCCCTGCCACCCTAATCGCTCTAATGACCGTCATCTTCAATGCGGCATTTAAAAACAACATCTTTCCCCAGGCTTGGAAACAGGCTACGGTAATCGGTATTTCAAAACCGGGCAAACCAAAAGCCGAGCCGAGTAGTTACCGGCCGATTAGTCTCCTCAATGTCTTCGGTAAAATCTACGAGAAGCTTATTTATAAGCGACTCAAAGATTTCGCCGACTCAAATAAACTCCTTCCCGACGAGCAGTTTGGCTTTCGTACAAAGCACTGCTGCGTTAATCAACTGCACCGCATTGTAGAACACATCAGTGCAGGCTTCGTACGCGGTCAAATGACCGGTACTCTCTTTTTCGACGTAGCAAAGGCTTTCGATAAAGTGTGGCACAACGGCTTATTATATAAGCTGTACACTATGCATGTGCCACATCGTCTCGTGCTCATCATCCGAGACTACTTATCGAATCGTACCTTTTGCTATCGCATAGAAGGGGCTCTCTCCTCCCCCCATCCCATTCACGCCGGTGTGCCACAAGGCTCCGTGCTCTCCCCCCTACTGTTCACGCTGTACACCAGCGATATTCCAAAATGCGGTGCAGCCCGTATTGCCCTTTTCGCCGACGACACGGCAATCTATTACTCCGGCAGGAGCCATGTCGCTATTTCTCGTACCCTCCAATCCGCGGCCAACACCCTAGGTGACTGGTTCCGGAAATGGAGAATCGAAGTCAATCCCGAAAAAAGTGCAGCGGTCCTCTTCGATAAGAGACCCCTGTCACAGTATCGTAAAGAATTAAGCGTACCAGTCTCAATGTTCGGAAAACAGATCCCATGGCAACGAGAAGCCAAATACCTTGGCGTGATCCTTGACCGTAGACTGACTTTCAGACCGCATATCCGCAAGGTGAAAAACCGTGCCGCCTTCGTCCTCGGACGTCTCCACCCCCTACTCAATGCGCACAGTAAGTTGCCCACTCCTCTCAAAGTAAGGATATACACCACCTGTATCCGCCCCATACTCGCCTATGCTAGCGTTGTGTTCGCACACGTTAAGCCGGTGAGAATTCACATACTCCAAACCCTCCAAAACCGTTTCATGCGAAGGGCCGTAGGCGCCCCCTGGTACGTACGCAATGTCGACCTCCACCTAGACCTCAAACTGCCGACCATCAAGCAGTTTTTCAAGCGTGTCTCAAAACGCTATTTCGATTCCGCTCCCAAGCACCCCAACCCCTTGGTCGTGGCGGCCACCGTCTACCAGCCATCTGCTATTAGCAAAACCCGACGTCCCAGACACACACTCATTGAGCCCGATGACGCTATTACACTCCTCCAGGAGTCAGATAAAAGTACAAGCACACTCCGACGCCGTCGTCCAAAATATCGTCCCCGCCGGCGAGGACCGACGCGACACACACACAGAATCCGAGAGTCCGACTCTCGAGAAACAGAAACACATGCCGACGCAGCACCGGCTGCTGGGGGGATCAGTGGCGGGGTCCCCCTGCTGCACCCTGAGTCGAGGTCCGAGCTCCCCCCTGGGGACGCCCTCACGGTGTAAGCAACCGGAGATAATCTCGTCACGCGAGACCGGCCCTATGCTCTAGAGTAGTTCCTAGGAGCAGGCTATTGCGTAGCCACTGGTTAGGTTTTCTAGGTAGGTCTTAGCCTCGCCGGCGAGGCTTGCCGCTTCACGGCGTTTAGCACGTCACCCGATAGGGACCGAAAGTCCGCTACTTTCGAGGAAACCAATTCGATGCAGCAACGGCTGCTAGGGGGACATAGGAACTGCGGGGTCCCCCTGCAATGCCCCAGCGAGGTTCGAGCCCCCCCCTCGGGGGGCGCCCGCTTACGCGCGGTATTGATGCCGCGCGCATCTAGTTTGTAAGTATGTAGGGAAAAAACCTTCGGCGAATGGAGTCCCACATGGGACTCTCCGCCAACTAAGTCCGGTTAAGCAGAAATGGGACTTCGGTCCCACCTGCGAGAGCCCATTCGAAAAAAAAAAAAAAAACGGCATTTTGTGTGGGCAATATTTCATTCGATCGTCACTCGTTCTACGCTTCAGATCAAGACCTCAACCTATGAAGAACTGATCCTGACGTCCTGAACCCTGAAGCCTGAAGAAAGAATAACGTATTAGTCGCCTAGAACAGAGCTACGTAGGAACGAGTGTACTTGGGGTGCTGGCCAGAAAACCTCCACGTGTGCCTGACGGCTGCTTGTCCTTCTGGACACGTCTGGAGGGATAGGCAGTTGTTTGGCCGGTGCATCCTGGGCACGGGCAATAAAATCCTGCCGAGGGATTAACCTTCGGGGGATTTTATTGCCTGTGGCGAATATTCTGGCACGGGAGGGGCCCGTTCTGGGCCAGTAGGGAGTTGCTCCACGTGTCCTTCTGATATCAGCAGAGGGCACAGTGGAGGAGCAGGGGCGGGCCCGGTGTGCACTCACCCTGCCACTGGGCAGGCAGCGGGGGGACTGTCTTTCCCTGCCCCCGTCGATCTCGTAACCCCAGGAGTGCCCGCTGAGTGGTGTTCTCGCGCCTCTTGGGACCGAGGGTCTTGGCTTCACCGCCCGGACCGCGAGGAAGAAAACCTCTATAAAAAATTACGGGAGGTAGGGCCTGCGAGCAGCAGACTCGGGGTAGTCTGCTGCCCGACCAGCAGCTGGCGTAGCTGGCACAGCCGGCGTAGTTGGCGCGGCTGGTAAAGGCCCACGAGGTGAAGTGGCGTGCATTGTTCCGTGTGCGCCACCTAGGAGGGTGCGTCCGACGTTAGGCCGCACGGGGAGAAGGGGCTCGCCTGCTTGTGGCGGGCCAGGACCTGTCGGGGGTGGTTGTGTGAATACTCACGGGTTCCCACGCCCCCGGCTAAGGTAGTTGAAGGAACACCGTGGTGGTTTTAGTCGGTAAGAGTCCGTCACTGGCTCCGCCTACCCCGGGCGGAGTGCGTCCATGAGGATTTCCCCACGGCAAAAAAAAAAAAAAAAAAAAAAAAAAAAGGAACGAGTGTACTTTCATTTTTAATACATATGGCAAGTGCCTTTCAACAGATCGTTCGTTTCTTTTATCATATCCTTGGGTTGTCCTCAACAGCCCAAGTTTTCTGGTCCTTCAGAAGCCGGATCGAAGAATCAATAGCAAGATCGAAGATTCAATAGCAAGATTGAAGATTCAATAGCAAGATTCAAGATCCAAGACCAAGAACGAACACGGTGCCGGGAGCTCAAGAACGTGAAGATCAAGTCAACGTTCGCGCCGGGAGCTCAAGAGGAAAGACCGTGTCTGCGAGCATCAGCTGGTGGTCTTCGAACGTAAAGATCGTCTAAAACGTGTCACTATTTCTTAGCGGGTGGACCGCGACTCTGTGTCTCTGCCACCTAACGGTGTCAAACGGTGGAGGCCAGAGTTAACGCCGAACAAGGCGGTGTGGTATTGTGCGATACCACCGGTTCATCAAGAGCGCCTTTTTCAAGGCGCGAACCGAACCAGTACACTACGCCGGTAAGGTCGTGCGTGGTGTGGGGGCCGGACTGTAGGCACTGCTGACGGGTCCGGGTATTCCCACCGGCCCTGAGCACCCCACAGTGCGCACGATCCTCTGCTGGGTAGATCCCACCTGTCCAATCCTGCACGTATCCATCCCTGGCGGAGCATATCCTGGTTAAACCCGGGCCCTCCAAAAGGATTGATAGGGCTGTTAGGGGCGTCAAATGCCGAAGATGCCGACTACAAGAAGCCAAGCAGCTGAGGAGAGGACAGCAAGAGTGTACGAAGACCCCCCCGCGTCCCCGTCCGCACAAGCATCCGCGTCCGCGTCCGCACAAACCGCTACCACGTCGCGCGCGCATGCCGAACCGAACCCCCGCGTGCCCGCGTTACCCGCACAAATAGACCCCAGCATAGCCGCAATAAGGTCACGCGCCGCCGCCGCCACCACCGCCGCCGCTGCGCCTGATACTAGAGAAGAGAGGAGATCGAGGGCGCCGTCCGTGCGCTCTCAGAGATCGACTGCCAGCGCTGTTGCCCGAATAAGATTAGCTGAATTCGAAGCCCAGGAACGTCTAGCCGAGATCCAGAGAAAAGAGCTGCAATTAGAAGCAGCACTTATCAAGAAAAGGCTAGCTTTGGACGTCGCCACTATACGGGAGGAGACTGACCGCGAGAGCGTCATCGCCCGTGAAACAATAGAAGTGGACAACCGAATCGCTGATTGGCTAAATAACACACAACCCAAAAGGGAAGAACGACCCCACATGACGTCATATGAAGACATGTCATCAGCGGTCCGCGTCTCGGCCCTGTGCGAACCACAGGGGGAACGTACCGAGCGCGCACCGCAGAACGAACGACGACGTATCGAACATGACGACAACGGAGCCACATTGTGTTACCAGCGCGAGAACGAAGGGCAACGATCACACCACTCTTTTTATAGATATGCGCCACCGCCGCAAGAACAAAGAGGAGTCACGATCGACACTCCGCGGCGCAACCGATCACCTACGCCCAATCCGAGACGAGACAGATCACCTACGCCAGCACGGTCCCGAGAACGAGGAATAGATAGATTAGCCGAGGTCTTAGAACGAATGGCCTTGAAACGCCCGCCGCCTAGACAAGCGCAAGAACTGCCTGTCTTCAACGGCGCGCCGAACGAATGGCTACTATTCCAAGCAGCGATGCGAGATTCGACCAAAATGTATAGCTATACAAAAGCTGAGAACCTGGCACGTCTCCGAACATGTGTACGAGGTGAAGCACGTGAAACAGTAGCAGCTTTATTGTGCACAGCTGCCGATCCCGCAATTATAATGCAGACACTTGAACAGTATTACGGCCGCCCTGAGATCATTATTGATAAAACGCTGGACGACTTAAGAAAGTTACCGCGACCCGGAACAACAGCTAGCGAACTGAACGCGTTTGCGATACGGCTTCAGAACATAGTCAGTGTACTCACTTGTATAGATGAGAAGGGGTACCTACAGAATCCTATGTTGGCCCGGCAAGTTACAGAAAAATTAGGTCCGCATATTAGAGCGAGATGGTGCGACTACGCAGAAGAGTATGGAAGTCGCAGCGAACCTGAGATTGTTACGCTGTCTCGTTTCCTCATGAGAGAGGCTGACCGTGCCGTACGATTCGCGTACTCCGCTGCAGGAAGCTCAACAAAGGAGCCAGCACGTAATGCGCCAGCAGCTAAGACCAGTAGTTCGTCTAAACGCCAGGAAGGCAAGAAGCGAGGCGGTGCTGCGTACACTGCAACCGAAAATAAAAACGTAAAGATGTGTCTATGTTGCGGGGCCGAACATGATACGGTGAAATGTAGGAAACTGGAAGCGATGACATTACCACAGAGGTGGGAATGGGCAAAAGAAGCACGCGTATGTTTTCGTTGCTTGAATAGCCGTCACCGCCGTGCCAGTTGTACCGCAAAGAAATGCGGTATAGATGAGTGTCGCCATCCTCATCATGTATTGCTACACAGCGCACCGCAAGCCGCGCCAGGAGGCGAACAGAACGATCAAGAGATCACCGCCTCGGCTAACACCGTAATGTCAGCTGGCGCGGTGTTATTAAAAATATGCCCTATCACGATAAGAGGGCCCGATGGACTGGAAGTTGAAACTCACGCCCTACTCGATGAGGGATCTACGATAACCTTGATCGATGAGGAAATCGCTAGAGCAGTGAACGCGCAAGGAACGAAATGCGCGCTGCGTTTGCATGGATTAACTGCAACGCGGCAAGAACCCGAGAGTCAGAGCGTGTCATTGGAGATACGGGGAGCACGAACTAGCTTCCATCCAATACAGGCGCGAACCGTCAAGAGTCTCAACATTACCAGTCAAGCGATCGCAGCTGAGTGTTTGAACTATGAACACTTGAAACAGCTACCACAGAACGAGGTCTGCTATGGACAAGCAAGACCGCGCATACTAATAGGTGCAGACCATTGGCACTTAATAGTATCGCGAAAACTCCTGACCGGAGAATGGAACGAGCCGGCCGCATCACTAACTATGCTAGGATGGGTAGTGCACGGTACGGTGCCACGAACGATAGTGGCGAAGGAAGACCCGATAGATGGCGCCACAGTACTGCACATACGTGCGCCTCAGCATAGAGAACGATTTGATCATGATGATGAACTACATGAACTAATCACAGAACATTTTAAGATCGATGCGCTCGGAATATCATCCAAAAATAAACCTGTGAAGGAAGACGAGCGCGCTAAAGAAATATTCAATAGAACAGCGCGATTGGTCGACGGACGTTACGAAGTCGGCCTGCCATGGCGTACAGACGATACTCGCCTGCCGCCTAGTTATAATATGGCCCTAAGCAGATTGCGCTCGATGGAACGTAAAATGGATCGAAACACGGAATTTCGCAGAGCATACACGTCACAAGTTGACAACTTGTTGGCGAAAGGTTATGCAACTCAAGTCGAGGACACGGACGACAGCGCAATTGATTGGCTCCTCCCACATTTCGCTGTGACCAATCCGAACAAACCAGGAAAGGTGCGCCTTGTCTTCGACGCAGCCGCGAGTACAGGCGGGCGCTGTCTGAACGACGAACTGCTCGCCGGGCCCGATATGTTGAACACGCTTTACGGAATATTGTTCCGATTCAGAGAGAAGCCAATTGCTATAGCGGCAGACATACGCGAAATGTTCTTGCGAGTCAAAATACGACCAGAAGACAAAGCAGCGCAACGATTTTTGTGGCGTGGTGATGACCGAAAAAGCCCGCCTCAGAAATACGTGATGAATTCTATGATATTTGGCGCTCGGAGTTCACCCTTCCTAGCTCACAGCGTTAGAAACAGAAACGCTGAGGAATGTCAAGACGCGCACCCGCGCGCCCTCTATGCAATAACAATGAACCATTACATGGATGATTGGGTCGACAGTTTTGAAACGGAAGAAAGCGCCGCCCTCACGATCAAAGAGGTGCAGCGTATTCATGAGCGAGCCGGCTTTGAACTCGCCGGGTGGAATTCGAATCGTCCACACTTACTCGCTCATATCCTAGAACAGGATAAGGCTAACGCCCCGAAAGAACTAGGTGCGAATGCACACCCATATGGCAAGACGCTGGGTATGATGTGGGTGCCAGAGACCGATGAGCTTGCATTCAACACAGCTATGCCCCGTGTACCGAACGAAGTACGCGATGGAACGAGAACGCCCACTAAACGTGAAATGTTGGGGGCTGTAATGTCGATCTTTGACCCGTTGGGCCTGTTGAGCCCTTTCACGATTACGGCAAAGATCACTCTACAGGAGCTATGGCGAAACAACATCGGCTGGGACGAGCAACTACCCGCCGAAGAGGCTATCGCGTTTCTCGAATGGATAAATGGTCTGACGAGCGTGGCGGGCTTGCGAGTCCCCCGATGCTACGCGAATCACATGACCGTAGAGCGATCGCTGCATGTATTCACCGACGCTAGTGAACAAGCCTACGCCGCTGCAGCATATTGGCGATTAACACGGCCCGACGGATCGATAGACGTCGTGTTAGTAGCGGGAAAAGCTAGAGTAGCGCCGATGAAAGCGCAGAGTATCCCACGCATGGAACTGCAGGCGTGCCTGATAGGCGCACGACTCGCCTCCGAGATACGCAAGGAGCATAGATGGGAAGCCGAAGTAACCTATTGGAGTGACTCTAAGACGGCATTACATTGGATAAGAAACGACTCTGCGAGATATACGCCATATGTTGCGCATCGACTGAGCGAGATAGCCGAACTTACCCCCGCTGAACGATGGCGCTGGGTGCCGACCGCTCAGAACGTAGCTGATGACGCAACTAGATATGGCAGAACGAGCCTCAATAAACACGATCGATGGTTCATCGGACCGGCCTTCTTACGTGAACCGGAAGAACAGTGGCCGAGCGAAGAGAACCAGGGCGAGGAAGAAACAGTAGCCCATGTTAGAGGCGAGGAGAACGTTATGGACCTGAAACGATTCTCCTCATATGATCGAGCATTGCGCGCTATGGCAAGCGTGTTGCTCTTTATAGAAAAATGTCGTAAACGCGCGACAACGATGGACGTGCGTCATCTCGAAGAAGCCGAACTAATGCTTATACGAGATTCACAACGTGACAGTTTCTCTGAAGAAATTAAGAGATTGACGTCAGGAAAAAGCGTTGAGAGATCGAGCCGGCTCAGCAAGCTAGACCCGGTGTATGAAAATAAAATTATTCGACTGAACGGACGAATCAACGCAGCGAATGTACCAGAGTACAGGAAGAGGCCACCGATCTTAGACGGCAGGCATCCACTTGCGCGCCTACTTATAAAGCGTGAACATGAGAAGAATGGGCATGCAGGCCGAGAGCACGTAGTCAATAACCTGCGTCAGCGATTTTGGATATTACGATTACGAACGAGTGTGCGCGCTGTGCTGAACGAATGCATCGTGTGTCGCATGCGACGTAAAGCGCCACCTATACCGGTGAAAGGAAACTTACCCTGCGAAAGGCTTGATGCATACGCTCGCCCTTTTACTCGCAGCGGTGTTGATTGTTTCGGTCCCATGACGATCACTATAGGAAGACGTAGAGAAAAACGCTGGGGCATGTTATTTACCTGTTTGGTAACTAGGGCCGTGCATATAGAACTGTTACCGAGTCTCAGTACTGACAGTGCGATCATGGCCCTTAGAAGAATGGCCGCGCGCCGTGGATGGCCACGCACAATAATGTCAGACAACGGTACGAACTTCCGTGGAGCTGACGTCGAACTAAAAAACGCTTACAAAGAATGGGCGACTGAACTTAAGGATTACGCCCTTAATAAGGAAACCGATTGGCGTTTCATCGACCCTGGTGCACCAAACCAGGGGGGAGCCTGGGAGCGGCTCATACGTAGCGTGAAAACAGCCCTCGCTGTAATATTGAAAGAACGAATGCCAAAGGAAGAAACATTAATAACGGTAATGGCTGAAATAGAGAACATATTGAACTCGCGACCGCTCACTCACGTATCTGTGAACCCGGAAGACGCGGAAGCGTTAACGCCGAATCATTTCCTGTTGGGGTCATCAGCAGGGCTACCGGTCACTGGAACTTGTGACGTAGCTGATAAACGCGCTTGGCGAGCGGCCCAAGCGCTGGCAGATCGATTCTGGGCAAGATGGATGAAAGAGTATCTACCGACACTGACACCGCGCGGTGACGTCAGATCTAATCACGCTGAACAAATTAAAGAAGGCAATGTCGTCATAATCGCTGACGGCTTATTACCGCGGAATGTGTGGCCGCGGGGCCTTGTTGTGCGCGCGATAGTAGGTACGGACGGTGTTGTGCGGAGTGCGGATGTGCGAACTCGGGGTGGCATTTTTAGAAGGCCAGTAAGAAGGCTTATCGTCCTCGACCAGAAGGGAGAGGCTCGCGAGGCTATGCCGGGGGGAGACTGTTGCGGACGCAAGCCTGAACTTAATTAATGTAACTGAAAACTTGTGCTAACACAGCTGAAACGTTATGCACAAAGTAACAAGGGCATGAAATCTAGCTATAATCACACTATAGCTAGGTACAGATCATCAGCCAATCACAGTTTGATGAGTCATAAACCATGAACCAATCACAGGTCATAAGCCATACATAACTACAACTAGCTATGACTTGTAAAAATGTTGGAAGAACAGAGCAGCCGCAGGGCGCACTACGCGCCACTTGTGCCCCGCTGAATACTACTTAAGCGGGTGAATAAGCGGCATTTTGTGTGGGCAATATTTCATTCGATCGTCACTCGTTCTACGCTTCAGATCAAGACCTCAACCTATGAAGAACTGATCCTGACGTCCTGAACCCTGAAGCCTGAAGAAAGAATAACGTATTAGTCGCCTAGAACAGAGCTACGTAGGAACGAGTGTACTTTCATTTTTAATACATATGGCAAGTGCCTTTCAACAGATCGTTCGTTTCTTTTATCATATCCTTGGGTTGTCCTCAACACTCTTTATGTTTACTGTATACACATTTTACATTTCCTATCTAAACTACACTCGCTACCGTTCATACCTTGCCCCAGAGTAACACGATACTAGTTCCCGCGGCTTTACATCCCGACCCTAATTTTACGGCTCATTACCACTTTTGCTCATCCTTTTTTGCAACCCGATGTGTCGTGAAGCCTCGCTGATTTTACGTGTGTACCGCCCTTTATGTCCGAACCACCGTAAGCCTCGGGTATCGGTTACTACGAGTAATTATAAAAGCATAGAATTGTTTAAATGAGCTATTATTCCGTATGTATTGGATGTCAGAAAATTGGTGTATTAAGATTTAAATGCTGTATTGAAGCGGAAGACTTTTAACTGCCTTTTTGTTTGCCAGCAGAAAGAAAGAATAAAAAACCGGCCAAGCGTGAGTCGGACTCACGCAGTAAAGGTACCGTACCACCCATCGACTTGATACCCCACAGAAACTGATTTAATTTACGAGAGTGTATCAAAAGACATCAACGAACGTACGTGAAATGTGAAGTTTTACATCTCTCTCTTTCGTAGGTACGACCACATATGTCTACGTTTGCCCTGTTTTTGCGCTAAACGTTACGTTTTGTTGCTAAACTACATAGTATGCACTATAATCCCCCTTACGCCAAAGTATGTCCCAACTGACTTTGAAAAAGCATATCACTAGAGAACTTTTAGTTATTCAAAAGTTACCGTAGCAGAAACTTGTGTCTGTCGATCTCGTGTGGGTGTTGTACACATACATGTAATTGTGACTATATCGTGTAATGCTTAGCTGTGTTATAGGTGATTATTATTGTGCAATGTGTGATGTTCGGTTGTCGTCACTTAACTGTTTCAAAAACTTTTTTTTTTTTTTTTTAATGCCTTTTTGTTTATTTATATAAAATACAACTTGTATGTACCAAATGCACAAAATTATTGTGACTTATTAGTCTATAAATACTAATATACGATGTTGTAAAATACACATAATTTGGTTAAATTTAAATTCGAATTAAATTCCAATTTTTTTGTATTAGGTATTTGATGTCAGATGTCTTCTTTCATTTACTTTTTTTTTTTCTTGTGCGCGTAAATTTCACTTTTAAGATATACTGATGGGAGGGGCCAGCTGAAAATCAGTGCTGTGCATACCTACATGCACAGCAAATACTGAGCTGGATCCCTTGCCACACATATTATGTGGTATGCATGATGTGTTCTCATTAATTTGTCCTGTTACCTTTGCATGTAATATGTATATTTTGTGTATGTGTGGCAAAATAAATGGTTTAAATGGTTTAAATAATCAGACCAAGTTTGACGCTGGTATGTATTACCGTTTTGAAGATAGAGCAGAAACAAAAACGTTTATTGTCCCAGTATAGAACAGTGCAGTACAGAACTGACAGAACTACAGTTTAATGTGTCCTTGTAAGTAAGCTCACATTCCAATTTCAATTTTCAATTAATACAATTTATGACAAAGGAACATCATTCAAAATTGGTCTCTGCTTCCAGAAAAAGAGGGGTGGGCGGTGTGTTATGGGATTAAGCAACTCAAGCAAGAGATATCTCCATAATTGTGATGAAGAAAAACTTTTTAACAAAAAATAAAACCGACTTCAAAAACCTTAACTAAAAAGTAAAAAACAATCTTTGTGTGTATTTTAAAATCTTAACATAAACCAACATTTTGATTTTTTTTTATCGTGATTGACCCTGTGCGTCATGTAAATATAATGTATAGTCGAGCGCATATCTATAGTAAATAAAAAACAGTTTATGTGAACGTACATGAAAATCACGCGCCGCCTTCAAAATGTTGGTTTATGTTAAGATTTTAAAATACATACAATGATTATTTTTTACTTTTTAGTTAAGGTTTTTGAAGTCGGTTTTATTTTTTAACCGACTTCAAAAAAAAGAAGGAGGTTATGTATTTGTTAAAAAGTTTTTATTTCATACTTTTTAGTTGATAATTGCGAGGGTTGATTCATAAATGTTTATATAACCAATTTGAGAAAATATTTTTATTAACCTTTGCTATCCCACTGCTGGGCAAAGGTCTCGCTGATGTTCTTCCAAACGTCTAATCACTATCGTGAAAAAAAAAACACGCATATCGGCCAAGAATTCTCAGAAAAACGAACCAATGTGCAATGAGCAGATCATCTAGATAGGCGAAGCTAAAATAAACTGATTTATTGAAGCTGGTTAAAAAACTGCTCAACCTAAGTCAATACAATTTATATGGGACCACCGCGCGGGCTTCCTCTATCAAATAAAAAAACAACCACGTAAATCGTCCCAAAAATCTCGGAGTAATAGGGTTACATAAATGAAAAAAAAGAAAGAAAAAAAACCCGCCGAATACATAACCTCCTCCTTTTTTTGAAGTCGGTTAAAAATGATTAAGATTGATCTGTATGCAAAAACAGATTCACTGTATACAAGATAAAATTAATACAAATATGAGGTTATTTGAGTGAGTATGGGTACAGTGTGGGTGGGTGTGTGGGTGGGGGTGCGGGGGTGTGTGTAGGCAGTGGCGTGCATTGGCCTACTTCACTTGAATTTAATTGTGGTATAATTTATTGTTTTTTTTATGTATGAAGATTAATTTAGCATTAATAGGTCTATTTTAAGATAAATAATCATCGTACTCTGAAAAAAGGATAATTATTTACACCACTATTGAATTTGAATGAGGAAGGCACTAGGTATTGCCTAATTGCCTATATGCAATGCACGCGCCTGTGTGTAGGTAGGGGTGTGTAGTGGGTGGGTACATGCTATTTTCATGCTCCATCAACAACGTCTAAAACCAAGCCACTGAGTCTCGAAACTTGAAATTGCACAAGGGCTCGACCATACATAATAATAGGCAAGCACCAAGAGATTAATATTTTTAGGTACTGAATACGGGATATTTACCATGTCCACTCAGAAATCACCACTTTCGGTGAACCACCACTTAGGCCAAAATCCAAAGTTCTGTAAGAAAAGCGATTTTAAAAGTAATGTTTTAGACAGAAGAAAGAAAGAAATATTTATTTGACACAAAGGACATAGATACACAGACACAATTCAAACAGGAACACAATTAAATATAAAATCAATTTAGGTATTACTAGTGACGCCCCCATTTTGAGTCCTCTTATGTCAAACTGTACATGGCTGTAAGTGTTGACAACAATCAGGGCATGCGCGTCTAACGGCGCCTGTGCATGCCGCGATAGTTGTGCAGAAATGTTAACAAGGAATGACGCGGCGGCGCACGCGGCGGTGAGGGAGCGATTAGCGCAATAATGTAGGCCATGTGTGAATACCTAGGATGATTTAGTAAAGAAGAACATATAATAATAATATGGATGTAGAATGGTAGTAATTGAATAGTGAGAAGAAGGGGAAGGCTAAGATATGTGAAAATAAAGGGAAAAGTGGGAGTTGAGTCGTATCAAGAGGTCAAAAATAAGTAGAGAATAGAGAGCACTGGTAATTGCTTCGCCGACAAGAGCTAAGATCCTAAATTAAATAAGTAGAAGAATAGTTAGTAAGTTAGTTAATAGTTATTGCTTTATAGGCCACACTACCGCACTAGGCCAGCGTGGTGGACTAAGGCCTAGGTGTTCTAGTACTGAGAAGAGGCCCGTGCCCAGCAGTGGGACAGTAATGGGCTGGTTATGGTATGTTATGTTATTGCTTTATGCTCGGACGAATAAAAAATGGCGGATAGAATGTCGCTAAGAAAAGATTGAAGCACTTCGTTTTTTACTAAACCTACTACTTTAATTTAGACAGAATTTGAACACACGAGATATATATTGTTATTTTATTTGTGATACTATGACAATGACTACCGTCACCACTGAGGTAATATGTACTACGACGTACTAGAGAAGAACAAAATGTTTGTACCACGTTTTAGAGCTCCTGCACTCTTACTCGCTTAGCCACGCTCGCCCCGCGCGTGCTCCGCGGCCAGCAAATAGCGCGATATTTTTTGTTCGTAATGTCTACTCTAGTACGTCGTACATATTACCTCAGTGACCGTCACATGATTTTTGTTGCGTAAACGCTGCTTTTTGTCCTACTATGAGTGTGAATGTGTGCGTTCCAGCCCGTACTTTTAAGCAAGCCTTCTTGCTATGGGTGCTTAATTTTTTGATTAGCGAGATTCCGTCCGACTTTTTTATTCGTCCAAGGCTTTATGCACAAAACACGCAACAGAGACAGGTTTAATGCCTTGGGCATTTTACCAGTAGACCTTAGGATGATGCAGGGTATGGGGTGTGTCCACTGTTCGGCAAGGTCTTCTACTCAGCTTCAAGATTCAGGCCTTAGTCAACAATTCATTATGCTGGCCTTCTGCGAGGTGACGGACTACACACACCATAAAGAAATTTATCAAGCACTCGCAGGAGTGCAGGTTTCCTCACAGTGTTTTAGTAAGAGAAGTAATTAATCTGCTAATAAATTTAAGCTAAAGAATCTAAAGGAAACTATTAACTTTGTAAATTATACTTCGCTGTAGTTGTAGATAGAAAAAGTGCGAAAAACGGCCACTTTTGGCATTTTTTCTATCTACAACTACAGCGAACTATATTTTACAGAGTTAATAGTTTCTGATTAAACTACAATACCTATACTTCCATTGTTAAAAACAAATTTTCGATAAATGATGAATTCAGCGAGTAATATTTTTTTTACTTGCACAGAGAAAAATGAAAAGTGAATTCACTTTAAATTTTCCACCATTTTACCACAGCCTGTACAAAAGCACAGATAACGTAGAGTAAAAAGTGCGCGAATCCCCGCGGATCTGCGCGTAGCCGGATTGCGTTACACGCTAATGGAGCGTGCACGCGATCCGACCCACACTCGTGTACCTAGCTCAAGTATCGATGCTGTTTTTTGGAACTTAAAAAAGTCTTTAAAGGTAAGTAGATACACTTGGTAGGTGATCTGCATACCTAACTTTTCTTACCTCACACAGAATTTATTTATTTTTGTTCAAGTACCTACCGGTACGGCAAAAACGTGTTTTTTCAAGCAAATTAATGTTCATTCCGTTTTGCATCCAGTATTACTAAGTCCAATATCATGTGCTTCAAATTATCTAAAGCTTATATTGAATCACTTTCATTGACACTGAATGCTTCTAAAGGACCTTGAGCCCTTGACCTTAAGTGTAGGCCGCGAATCGGTAAACGTAGGATAGGACGCCCTCAGGCTCGGTGGAGCGATGCTATTGGCAAGGTGGCTAGTAGCAACTGGATGCGAGTATCCGAGGATCGGTGTCAGTGGCGTACCATTGGCGAGGCCTATGTCCAGCAGTGGACTAATATAGGCTGATGATGATGATTACGTTGCTCATGAAGGCCTCGATGTAAATATTTATGTCTAGTTCTTAACTCGGATTTTCCAAGTTTTGTCCATTGATAGTGCTTTTTGCTCGTCATAGATTCGTTTCTTATCGTCCACCCAAAATCAAACATGTTAATCAAGAAATAGGTGTTGGATATAATACCTTTCACACTTCCACTGGACTTATTTCTCTAAACATAGCTCCCCTCAAATCAAACTTAACCCAACAAAGCCGCGCTATCAACGGCGTGATTAGTAAAACGTGTAGCGTATGTAAACAGACAGTGTTGGTATTGATGAGATCTGGCCGAGTGGGCGACGTCGCGCGCAATTACTTGTCAATTGAACAGTAGGCGCGGGCACACGCGACTGAGATCGATAGGTGATCTGCAGAAGGTCAGGAAAAAGAAAAGATCCTACACAAAAGTCGTGCTTATTTTTTTTTTACTTTTAACTAACTAACGGCTGTAATTTATATCCTATCTATCCACGATTTGCCCTACTAGAGATAGAAATATATGACATAAATTATGTAAAATTTATATCTCTAGTGGGGCAAACTGTGGATAGATAGAATATTAAAGTTGTAAAATATTGTTATTTTTTTTGTAGTTCTGCGTCGCCTTTTTGTCGCAAATATAGAATTTTTCTTTCTTTCTGTGATCATGGGAAAGCTTACATCGAGAAGTGTATGCTGTGTATGGTTACAGTGTCTGAAAAATAGCAGAAATCAGCCCCCCTAGCCAAGTTGACAATCTACAATATTCTACAATCGTCAACGCTATAAAAATCAATCAAAATGTATGGGAATGACATATCTCAACGAATGACTTTTTCGTTGCGATATGTCATTCCCATACATTTTGATTATTTTCTATTAGCGTTGACGATTGTAGATTGTCAACTTGGCTAGGGGGGCAGATCGTAGCAAACTCTACAGTCATTAAGATTTTTTTTATGGAACCTTTGGCATTGATCAGTCCCTGTCAGTTCAAAAGTTCAAGTGTGTTTAAAAGCGCTTGTTATCTATCACGAACAACAAAAAATATTAATTATTAATTATTCTAATTGAATAGATGACAATTTTAAAAGATCAGTATTATTTTGCTTGATTCCAAGCAGAGCATTCAAAGTCCGTTAGGTATTTAGCCACTTGTTGATCAGTCCTGTTTCAGAGAATTCACAGATTTTATAGATCATAATTTATCGTCTTTAAGTATGAAATTAATCATACTAATTCTCAGAGCAAATAGTTCGACTTCCGCAGGATAATGAGGTGATGTAATCCTCTCATGACAGACCGTCATGCAAACCTTTTATTTTCGTTCCCTGTGGTGAACCTATTCATTATGCTTTATTTAAGAGAAGAGTTAAGAATTAATCAATCTTGACTTTGAAGGGTCAAGATTCGGAAAGTTGCCTGTTTGCCGCTTACATGTTATGTCCAATGATTTACATTTCTACTGAAGCTTAGACTTTCGTCCAAATCTGAACTTCTGCGCCTCATCTACCCAACACTTCCCGCACTGTCGCCTCGGACAAACTAATTAAACGTCAAGCATCGAGAGCCGAAACACAAACAAGCATGTTTGCCGACAGATCGAGACGATCCCGTTGTTCATATTTTAAACTGGCAACATTTAGCGCGCCCTCATTGGTCGGCGGCCCAGCAGTGGCGCGAAGCGCACGTCATTTATTTTAATTTGTCATTTGATTTGACAGGCGATGTCAACTTGATGTTAATTGAAGTTTGAGATTACAGGCGTTAGGGGCACTGTCCAATTGCTGCTGCTTGTGCAGTGATTGGAGGCCTACTGCGTATGAGCATGGAGCAGATAAATATTTATATTGCTTGATAATTGTGTTTTCTTTTGCTCTAAAGGACTGTACTAGTAGCTTAGAACGTGGCTTTTGGTTGGTTTATAACTCAATTGTAACTAAAAAACGCCACTTAAAACCCAACCAAAGACGAAATCTTGTAGACGGTAAACTTGGCATGTCAGTCAGGAGTCCACAATCTGTATTGAAGATGTTTCTATGTATACAGCGCCATAATCTGATAGGTCGGCCCGATTGAGGTATAGACAGTGTATATTGACATGATAGAAATCGAGCCTATTAGATTGTGGCTCAGAACAAAAGAAAACTAGCTACTCAAACTAAAACTAAAAGAATAAGATTATACGCTCCCGACCGCCATTTCATACACCTTTTTCTGGCTTTATTCGCTAGTTCTACGCGCTCCGTCTATCTTATTCTTTTGGTCTGAGGATTTTCGCATCTGTGGATTTAAAACTTAGGTACGATAGGTACACGGTAGGTTTGACTAACGTGACATTTTTTTTGCTCAGAATGATATGCCTGTGTTTTTCTGATTTATTTCATTAAATAAAGCAATTTTTTGTCGTAACCTGTTTCTTATGAATGAATTCGGCCCCTACCGTGTTTTCTCCTTAGGTTACCTATTGCGGTGTAAAATTACCGCAGATTTTGAAATAATTCAATGATTAGTTTCAATCATTAGTTTTGGTGAAAACGGGTCAATGGCAACACTTTCGAGATACCGGGACAGACAGCTTGAAAATAGGACAGTCCCATTCAAAACGAGAGGGTATGACCGACAGCTGATAACTACAACACTGAAAAAAAAATACCGCTTGGTACCTACCCTTTATGAATTTCCTAACTGCATGACTTGAAGCGTAACTTTTGCAAGACACAATAGTTTTTGCAACCCAATACCTACTATACTATACGTGGTCAAAACGGCGTGAACAGCTAAAAGCCTGCTTACCCCAGTACAGTGGGGCGCGGCACCCGACGGTACGACTTACTTATGGATGGGTGACCGCATGAGGGCTCATGGTGTTTGTTTATGGTTGTTAATAGTTTTAATTCGATGTGCTTTTTTCTTGCAGATGGGAAAATCTGCGATCTGAGTTTTTTGTTTGCGGGAGTTGTTTTATCGCATTGTGTTATATGGAAAAATTGGTTCTATAATGAAAAGGAGGCATTTTTCACCTCGCCACTTTTTTTTTTCTTTTTTGTTAATTATAATTTTATTGCAATGTTTACAAGGAACACTGCTGGGCCCCGCACTAGGATTCCCTGTGTCGTGGGGACCTCGCCACTTTTAAACGGTACATAATTAATAAAAGATTAAAGAAAATCAATCAAAATAAAAGAATACTGAAATCGAAGCCTTGATTAGTCATTGATTCAATATTAAAATAATATGACAAGTTTTGTTCCAAATTACTACCAACGTCTAAAAAGTAAAAACTAATTGTAAAATTACAGCGAATTTTCCCTCCATACAAAATGAATTTGAAAATCGAACAAATAAAAAATGCTCTTTGAATCGCTGCGTTCTATAACGTCACTTTATTATCAATCTCGCAATATTCAAAGATGTTGAATGCACTATGTTTATCAATTTTATTCTCAAAGCATCATAAATCAATGAAAAGCATGGAATATGACTCAGTTGGCATAAAAAGCCACCGTCTTTTGTACCTTTGTGGAGTTTCAAGAGCATTTCAAAGGGTTCGAGTGCTTAATGACTGCGTTCACAATAAACCAAAACATATTGATGTAACGCGTCATTCATGTATTTTGTTACAAATATAATAATGTTTTATATCAATATGAGTTGTTTTTATATTTTTTTGCGGTCGATGCTTGTCCTTCGTATTTCTGTAACGTGAAGTAGCGTATCCTATTCATATATTTTTTTAAAGGAGTATTTTAAAGGCTTACAGTTCACTTGACAATGATTAAGATGAAATGATGATGTTGGGTGGATCTCAATGAGTCATGAGAGCGGTACACTTTTATAAATCATCGTAATTCTTACAAGTTTAGGTAACAAGTAATTATAATTATTAATCTAAACGGTTTCACTCACGTTATTCCATCGGGTGTGCCCGACCAGTTTCAAGCTCGCACGGAGCCCTTAATCATGAGCTGGTTGCACGGCGGCGTTGCGCACCAAACTGTGGACTTAGAGGCCACAGCGCGCCGCGTAGCGCTGCGCTCGCGACGATGGAGCGTCTGGCTTCGGTGGTGGGTGTGCATCTTCGTGGCTCGTCGTGTCCGAGTCTTCAGGTGGATTATCACCGGTACACACACTGCTGACCGTGTCGCACTCCAGGCTCAACGGGACATGGCTGTTTGATTTTGACCTGAGAGCTGGTTTCCAGGCAGGTGGCAGTTTCCAACCTCCGTCTCTATTGAAACCAGCTCTCAGGTCTTCATCAAACAGCCATGTCCCGTTGAGCCTGGAGTGTGACACGGTCAGCAGTGTGTGTACCGGTGATAATCCACCTGAAGACTCGGACACGACGAGCGACAAAGATGCACGACCACCACCGAAGCCAGGCGCTCCATCGTCGCGAGCGCAGCGCTACGCGGCTCGCTGTGGCCTCTAAGTCCACAGTTTGGTGCGCAACGCCGCCCGTCGCAGAACCAGCTTGGAGCTTGAAACTGGTCGGGCACACCCGATGGAATAACGTGAGTGAAACCGTTTAGATTAATAATTATGAATTTAACTAACAATAGTTATTATTAAAAAAAAGTAATTATAAAGTAATTCTCTTCGTTATTTTTGGGCTGTAAAATTGTATTGTATTCATCACAAGATGTTTTAAATAAAATTCGGTATGTCAGTGGCGAAGGGTGAATATTTCCAGAAGGGAAGCCGTAGGTACCTAAAAATCCTAAAATAGCTAAGATCGCACTTCAATAAAATAAAAAAACAAATTTAATTTTACATTATTTTTTCGTACTTTAGAACAATAAATTTGCATAGAAATGTCGTTGATTTGTATTTAAGTAATTCCTAAAGGGAAACCGGTGGGAATCGTGTTATATGGACCCTTCGCGACTGGTATATATTAATCATAGCATAGCCTCAGGGCAAGTGCAGTAGGTAAAACCGAAAGCCGACGGCTACTTTACTTCACCTGCTTTACTCATTTTTAGGGTTCCGTACCCAAAGGGTGCCAAACGGGACCCTTTTACTCTCGCTACGTTGTCCGTCCGTCCGTCCGTCCGTCCGTCTGTCTGTCACAGGGCTGTATCTTTTGAACTGTAATAGATAGCTGATTGAAATTTTCTCAGAATATGTGTTGGTATGAGGGGTATCACGACAAATACTAAAAACAGAAAAAAAGTCTAAAACCAAAACCTCAAATAACATGCATTTTTCAAAATTTTTGTTCCTGCTATATCTTCAAAACGGTAATACATACCAGCGTCAAACTTGGTCTGATTATAGTGGATATTATGTAGTTTAGCAACGAATACTAAAAATAGGACAAACATGGACATATGTGGTGGTACCTGCGCAAGAAAGAGATGGAAAAATTCTCTCACTGTACGTTGATGTCTTTTGATGAACCTCGTTAATTAAATTAGTTTCTATGGGGTTTCAGGTCGATGAGTGGTACGGAACCATTACTGCGCGAGTTCAACTCGCACTTGACCGGTTTTTTATAAATATCGCAACTATTCACAACATTCACAACCCATCACATAGGCATAACTACTTACCGAGGAGCAGTGTGACTGACGCTGACAACAGCCAAACACCCCAAATAGGCTTCTTTTAAAAACATTTTTAGCTGTATATATTCAGTTTGTGGCAGTGAAAAAAATGTATGTTAATCTTAATCGTATTTTCTAAAACTGTATTGTGCCCAAAACACGTTTTCTTGAAGTTTTTTCGATAGAAAAGAATTGTAAACTAACCTCTTAAAACATGCTTTAAAGCAAACAATCTCTATTATTTACCAAATATTATAAATGAAATTAAGAAAACATTTAAGAAAGACAATAATCTAAAACACTATTGTTTCTGTTTTTGAAATAAACTTTTAAGTTTTTTATTAAAAAATATATTGTTAATTTTCATTCAAGTTGAGCGACGCACCCGACGTCCCTCCGCTCGTTGCCTCTCTTTCTTTTCTGTACAAAACGACAGTGACCGCAGAGGTCTGATTTTTTAGGTGTTGTCAGCGTCTTAAATTGCGCCTAATATCGAACATGGTTTATTCCTGTATTGAATTATTTTTAGTTATTTTTCTGTCTCTGTATTTACATAAAATTCAATAAATAATCATTTTATTATTTTAACGCATTTTACGCATGCTAAGCGAATTCTAAAGATTTAAATTGTGGAAAGAAAAAATCGCTCACGAGCAGGATTCGAACCTGCGACTCCTGGCTCAGTACGCCAAAAATATATATATTTTTTTTTTTCAATAAATAAATAAATATTTGGGACACTTTTTACACAGTCCCATCAACTCAGCCTATTGCAGTCCACTGCTGGACATAGGCCTCTCCCAAGTTCGCCACAACACTCTCGGTCCTCTGCCTTCCGCATCCAGTCCCCCTCAGCCACGTTCTTCAGGTCGTCGGTCCACCTGGCGGGGGGGGGGGGGTGCTATGCTGCGTTTGCCGTTTCGAGGTCTCCACTCAAGGACTCGTCTGCTCCAGCGGCCATCTGTCCTTCGACAGACATGGGCAGTGCACTGCCACTTCAGCTTACTGATCCTACAAGTTTTGCCGGTCACTCCGGTTCTTCTCCGGGTAATCTTGATACGGATTTTATCCTTCAAAGAAATGCACACAGCACAACACAGCCCCATCTAGTCCCAAACCTCCATCCTGCGGGAATCGAAACCACGACCTCGTGATCGGCAGTCCGACACTCGAACTACTAGACCACAGACGTAAATGTACCTATATACCTGGTGTTTCTAACTCGTTACTTTTTAAATAAGTACAAGAGACAGCTACCACCAGGTGATAATTTAACCAGTCTCCCATGTCACTTCCACACACTTCTAGTCGTACAGAACACAATTATCCTGTACAGATAATTTAAGCATAACACCTGACGACTTTCCAGCTCACCATTATAGGATAAAAGATAATACTCTACTAGCTCTATATTGACCATAGATTATTGAGAATGCGATAACAATCTTGAAAGCAGGTCTATAGTCTATTGATTTACATATTACATTTTAACAAATAAGTCGGGTTAAATAAGGAAATTATATTAGTTATAGGCTTTGACTATATAGTCAAAGGTTATAGGCATCGAAATATAAATGTACTACATACCTTATAGGTTAAAATAACATTATAATAAAACAAAGTTTAACCGGATTAAATCGCGTATATTATTTAAATTGGTTTCCCTGACGTTTCGAAAGCTTTGCAGCATTTCGTGGTCGCAGGTAGACTAAGATGACAAGCGTCGTTACAAATATTTCTAAAAAATTATTTTAATCTACCGTACAATATTATTAATTAAAATCGTTTCGATGCACGCAGTAATCACTCACAATATCATTATCTTTTACAGTGTTGCGTGCTGTTTGGGACTTGATTATTTTTAGGACTGGGTTCCAAACAGGTGGTAGCTGCCAACCATCTTCTCTATTAAAATTAGGATGTTTTTTAATTTCAATAGCCTCACGGAGCATTCTAGGTACATATCGGTTTTCCTTCGCCAGAACTTGTGGTTTATCAAATCGAAGAAAATGGTCGATTAATGTCGATTTAATCCGGTTAAACTTTGTTTTATTATAATGTGTAGTGATCGCGAAAACCTAAGAAGTTAAAATAACATGTTTTTACAAGGGATTTTATGTTTTCCTCGTAATTAATAGATTTCCATAAAATACAAGAAGAAATTAAAGGTATATACATGTAATATGTGTACAGGTGTGTTTATAGGGGATTACAGGCTAGGTTCATAATTATTATTCTTTCTTTGACATATGACATGTGATTCAAAATAATTATTGACTATGGGCTAAAATTAATACCCAGATACCTATTCATCTACGATTTGCTACTGGAGATAGAAGTTGACATAAGTTATAATAGAACAAGTATAACCGGATTACATAGCGTACCTACATTCATTAAATTGGTTTTCCTGACGTTTCGAAAGCTTTGCAGCGTTGACGTCAGTTGTATGGAGCTTCATCATTTCAGCCGAAAGACGTCCACTGCTGGACATAGGCCTCCCCCAAGCATCGCCACAACGACCGGTCCTGTGCCTTCCGCATCCAGCGGATTCCCGCGACCTTCACCAGGTCGTCGGTCCACCTTGTGGGGGGCCTACCTACGCTGCGCCTTCCAGTACGCGGTTTGGCTTGTTTGGTGTATATTTTAGGCAACTGTTCTGTTACATCTATTTATTTGAATGAGGAAAGCCCGAAACGGCCAAAAACATAAACACGAAAATTTCGCACTCGCTTTGCTCGAGCTGATCTTAAATCTTCATTTCCTTTGTGCTGGCGTATACTTGACGTCATGTTTTTCAAAACATCCCAATAAAACTCACGCTTGCTACGATCGCGCACTTTCTGATTCCATTTCGGACTGCGACTGTAGGGCCAAATCCATGTACCTATATTGTACAATGATATCAAAAACTAGTATAATTTGCTATGTTTTTCTTTACAATATGTACCTATTTGAAAAAGAAGTTTTCCCGAGACAGACTAGTTTATTTATAGAAATCACCATGAAAATTGCCCCCCCCCCCCCTGAGCGGAATCCTGGATCCTGACAATAGTTTTTTTTTTTTACCTAATTACACATGCAGAACTAGTAATTATATTTTATCAGTAGTTATTTGAATAAAGAGACGTACCAGGATTGTTTACTACAGCGGTACTCTAAGTGTGTTCCGCGGAACCCTAGGGTTCCGCGATACCCCTGTAGGGGTTCCGCAAGAATTTAGAAAAAATAAACAAAACACCTCTCTCTGGTCACTGGTCGAACGTTTTGAATCCGCCCGCCGCGCGTATACTTGTGAGCGCGCAGTCCCTTTGATAAAAGCCGCCTCTGAATTAGACGCTATAGTTGTGAACAAGCGACTTTCGGCTCTATCTTCAAAAGCATAAAGTCGAGATTGTTTACAACGCATTTTTTTGTATTTATATTTTTATTTCCGCTTTTTGTTTATCAAAGGCGCCGACTCGAGTATTTTTGAGAATGTTCGAGTTCGAGTCTAGGACTAAGTATAAAAGCGCTATTATATAAAAAAAGTCGCGCCTCGTCAGTCAGTTGACGATTAGCGTTCGGAGCGATAAGTTCGTACCTACCTACTTACAAGCTGGCTAGCCTGCTGCCTTCTTGTAAGTTCTACTGCCCGCTGTATTCTGATTGTATCAGTTTTGTACATTTCTTCTTTGGACTAAACTTTGTCTCATAAACGCAGTAACGATTGTGCATTATTTTGACCCTACCATCCTGACGTGTAACATTATTAATAAAGAAGAATGGAACGTTGGCTTAAAGGTGTTAAACGTGTTGCAACGACATTTTCTAATGACGCTGAATGTTCAAAAGCAGTACGCGCGGAGAATACAGCAATTACCGATCCAGACGATGATGCCACGACGTCAAGCTCCACGGTTTCAAAGACGAAAAAAAGGAAGTATGATGAATCATATATCAGTTTCGGATTTGTTGATTCCAACGGCTCACCTCTCTGCATGTTATGTAGTAAACTGCTTCCTAATAGTTCCATGGCACCTGCCAAATTACGCAGACATTTAGAAACTGTACACCCCGAGTCTAAAGACAAGAATAAAGAATTTTTTGTTCGTAAAAAAGAACAGTTATTGGAAAGTCAAAAAAATATGATGCATGTAACACAAACTATCAATGAAAAGGCCACGGAGGCATCATATTTAGTTAGCTATCGCATTGCACAAGCAGGTGAAGCGGACACTATCGCTGAGAATTTAATAAAGCCATGTGTGTTAGACATAACAAAATGTATGCTCGATGAAAAATCTGCAAAGCATCTTTCTACTGTACCGCTATCAAACGATACTGTTTCACGGCGAATCCATGATCTGGCAAGCTACGTCAAACAAGAACTAGTTGCACGTCTACAAAAAACACGATTCGCCTTGCAAATGGATGAGTCAACTGATGTCACTGGTCTGGCTATCTTGCTGGTTATCGTGAGATATCCATATGAACGTTCTTTTGAAGAAGACATGCTTATGTGTTCACCGCTGCCCACAAACACTACCGGGGAAGACATTTTTAATAAAATAAACATATTTTTTAAAGAAAATAATCTTAGTTGGAACGATTGCATTGACATTTGTACAGATGGGGCCAAGGCGATGACAGGTAAAACAGCAGGAGCAGTATCACGAATAAAAAGTAAAGCGCCTAATTGTAGTTCCAGCCATTGTATTCTGCATAGACAAGCACTTGCGATGAAGCAAATGCCGTCAAATCTAAAATTAGTTATGGATGAAGCGGTAAAAATAATTAATTTTATCAAATCACGACCACTACAATCCCGATTGTTCTCATTATTGTGTGAAGATTATGGCAGCAAACATAAAACACTGCTGCTCCATACAGAAGTGCGATGGCTGTCTCGGGGTAAAACTTTAACAAGGCTATTTGAACTTAGAGCCGAGTTACAAATGTTTCTTTCAGCAGATACAGTTTCTTTTAATTTGAAAGACCGTTTGTATGATAAAACTTGGTTGTTCCGATTGTCTTTTATGGCGGATATCTTTCAAAAACTGAACGAATTGAATTTATCATTGCAAGGTAAACAGACAACAGTGTTCCAGGCCTATAACAAAATAACTGCCTTCAAAAGAAAATTAGATTTTTGGATTATTTGCGTTGGTAAGAGAGAAATAGAAAGCTTTACGTCACTCAGTGAGTTTGTTAGCGATAACGACTCGGAAATGTTTCAAGATGATGTGTTTGAAGAATTGGTCCAATATCTCACTTCGATGCGCGCATCTTTTGTAAAGTATTTTCCCGAAGAACATAATACAAAAATGAAGCTGAATTCATGGATTCATAATCCTTTTTTACCCAACTTGCAAAAGCCCGAAAGTATGTCAAACGAGATATATGAATCTCTTTTAGAAATGTCATCAGACACAAGTATGGAGTCACTGTTCAAAACGACGCCTCTCAACGATTTTTGGTGCAGAATCCGTGATGAATATCCAATGCTTGGCAGAATGGCTCTGAATATTCTTCTCCCGTTCCCAACAACATATTTGTGCGAAACAGGATTCTCAACCTATGCAGCCACGAAAACAAAATATCGCAATAGACTGGACGCCGAACCTGATATGAGACTTCAAATGTCTTCTATCAAACCTGATATCAACCAATTGATGAAAAATAAAAAACAGTTTCATACCTCCCATTAGTTAAGATTTTTTCATTTTTAATATCTTCTATTATTGTACTTGGCATGTGGTTAAAGTAAGTAATAATTAGTAACTGTTACATTGTACTTTTATTATGCTTATATAATAAAGAATACACTTTTAAAAACTATTGTTTTATTGTAGGGTTCCGTCAAGTATTTTGCTTGTCAAAAGGGTTCCGTGACCAAAAAAGTTTGAGAACCGCTGGTTTACTAAATAAGACATGAGAGGAAAAACAGACTTTACTTGACTTTATGTAAATATATCTTAACTATTATAAAATTGTAAACGTCTGTTTGTTTGTTTGTTTGTTTGTTTGTTCCAGCATCACGCTAAAACTACTGGACCGATTTTGATGATTTTTTTTTTGTTTGAAAGCTGATGATCTGACTTAAAAACTGGTATGGGTTTTGAGAAAGAAAGAAAGAAAGAAAAAAAGAAAAAATTAATTCGTGGGTTGCGTACTCACCCGACAGATCGAAGCTTCTATGCATTTGCACGAGCGGATAGTAATGTACGATGGAGTGGAGTGGAGTGGAGTGGACAGGGGATAGGACTGGGGATGGGACTGGAAACGGGACAGGGGACGGGACTGGGGACGGGACAGTGGACGGGACAGGGGACGGGACATGAGACGGGACATGGGACAGGACAGTGGGACGGCACATGGGACTGGACATAGGATGGGACATGGGACAGGACATGGGACATGGGACGGGACGATAGTGATATAGTGAGATAGTGGGACAGTGGGAGAGTGGGATAGTGGGACAGTGGGACAGTAGGACCGTGGCAGTGGGACGGTGGGACGGTGGGGCAGTGGGGCGGTGGGGTAGTGGGGCAGCGGGGCAGTGGACCAGTGGGGCAGTGGGATAGTGGGGCAGTGGGGTAGCGGGGTAGCGCGGCAGTGGGGCAGTGGGCAGTGGGGCTGCGGGGCGGGGAAGCGAGGCATCGGGGCAGCGGGGCAGTGGTGTACTAGGGCAGCGGGGCAGTGGGATAGTGGGGCAGTGGGGTAGCGGGGCAGCGAGGCAGCTGGGCAGCGGGGCACCGGGGCAGTGGGGTAGCGGTGCAGCGGGGCAGTAGGGGAGTGGGGCAGCGGGGCAGGCAGTTGGGCAGTGGGATAGATGGGCAGCGGGGCAGTGGGGCAGCGGGGCATCGGGGCAGCTGGGCAGCGGGTCAGTGGGGCAGCGGGGCAGTGGATAAACGGGGCAGTGGGGCAGCGTGGTAGCGGGGCAGTGGGGTAGCGGGGTAGTGGGGCAGTGGTGTAGTGGGGCAGCGGGGCATTGGGTCAGCGGGGCAGCTGGGCAGCGGGGTAGTGGGGCAGCGTGGCAGCGGGGCAGTGGGGTAGCGGGGCAGTGGGGAAGCGGGGCAGTGGCGCAGCGTTATAGTGGGGCAGTGGGGCAGCGAAGCAGTGGGTTAGTGGGGCAGCGGGGCAGTGGGGTAGCGGGGCAGTGGGGCAGCGGGGCAGTGGGGCAGCGGGACAGTGGGTCAGCGGGGCAGCGGGGCAGCTGGGCAGTGGGGCAGTGGGGTAGCGGGGCAGTGGGTTACCGGGGCAGCGGGGCAGTTGGATAGTGGGGCAGCGGGGTAGCGGGGCAGTGGGGCAGCGGGGATAGCTGGGCAGCGGGGCGTTGGGGCAGCGGGGCAGTGGGGCAGTGGGGCATCGGGGCAGCGGGGCAGTGGGGCAGCGGGGCAGTGGGGAGCGGGACAGTTGGTCAGCGGGGCAGCGGGGCAGTCGGGCAGTGGGGCAGTGGGTTACCGGGCCAGCGGGGAAGTTGGATAGTGGGGCAGTGGGGCAGTGGAGCAGTGGAGTAGCGGGGCAGTGGGGCAGCGGGGCAGTGGGGCAGCGGGGCAGTAGGGCAGCGGGGTAGCGGGGCAGCGGGGCAGTGGGGCAGTGGGGTAGCGGGGAAGTGGGGCAGCGGGGCAGCTGGGCAGCAGGGCAATGGGGCAGCGGGGCTGTGGGGCAGCGGAGCAGTGGGGCAGTGGGATAGTGGGGCAGCGGGGCAATGGGCAGTGGGATAGTGGGGCAGCGGGGCAATGGGCAGTGGGGTAGCGGGGCAGTGGGACAGTGGGGCAGCGGGGCAGCGGGGCAGTGGGGCAGCGGGGCAGCGGGACAGCGGGACAGTGGGACAGTGGACTGGACTGGAATGGACTGGACTGGACTGGACTGACGTGGGTTAGCAGAATTTAACGCGAGCGGAGCCGCGGGTAAAAGCTAGTACATATAATAAAATTGTCTACACTAATCTCATCATCATCATCATTTCAGTGGGGAGCTGTGGGGCAGTGGGGTACTGGGGCAGCGGGGCAGTGTGGTAGTTGGGCAGTGGGGCAGCTGGGCAGCTGGGCAGCGGGGCAGTGGGGCAGCGGGTTCGTGGGGCAGCGGGGCAGTGGGGCAGTGGGGTAGCGGGGAAGTGGGGCAGCGGGGCAGCTGGGCAGCAGGGCAGTGGGGCAGCGGGGCTGTGGGGCAGCGGAGCAGTGGGGCAGTGGGATAGTGGGGCAGCGGGGCAATGGGCAGTGGGGTAGCGGGGCAGTGGGACAGTGGGGCAGCGGGGCAGCGGGGCAGTGGGGCAGCGGGGCAGCGGGACAGCGGGACAGTGGGACAGTGGACTGGACTGGAATGGACTGGACTGGACTGGACTGACGTGGGTTAGCAGAATTTAACGCGAGCGGAGCCGCGGGTAAAAGCTAGTACATATAATAAAATTGTCTACACTAATCTCATCATCATCATCATTTCAGCCGAAAGACGTCCACTGCTGGACATAGGCCTCCCCCAAGCATCGCCACAACGACCGGTCCTGTGCCCGCATCCAGCGGAGTCCCGCGACCTTCACCAGGTCATCGGTCCACCTTGTGGGGTACCCACCTGGTCTGGTCTTTGGATGACGTCAGCGATATCTTATTAAGAAACATTGTTCCTTAATAAGATATCGCTTAGTGGCTAAAGCACTGGCGTACTGAGCCAGGAGTCGCAGGTTCGAATCCTGCTCGTGAGCGATTTTTTCTTTCCACAATTTAAATCTTTAGAATTCGCTTCGTATGCGTAAAATGCGTTAAAATAATAAAATAATTAATACAAAGATATTTATTTCGCAAACTGTGCACATAAATATAGGTATTTATCAAAGTTTGGTATCAACAGCTTACCCAATCGGGTGTAGCAATAGTAGGTTCAAACTATGAAGTCGGACACTACAATAAAATATTTAAATATTTAACTTAATACAATCAGTTTATACCAAAATATTTATTTATAGTATAAAATACTTTTTGGATTAACTGCTTTTTTAAAACTCTCTTAAATGACTTACTATCTAGTTTTTTTTTTATGTTTATTATAATGAAGTTGTGACTAAATTGCAGAATTATAATGTTACTAATATAGTTGTTTAAGCAAATAAGTCCGCTGCGCCTGGGCTCTCGCAAATATGGCCACGCATTTCTGATATACTCATTGTATGTATTTTATGCATAAAGCATGAATAATAAATACAGGACTCGTTAAAAGCCTGACGAAAGTCTAACAAAACCGTAGAACAATATAGTAAGAAAAACTTTCACGCTACACCAAACAGGAAAACAAGATAATAAATAAAACAAACATTAAACTATAAATTATACATAACATGCAGTTTGTCTTTTGAACGACAAGTGTAAACAAATGGAGGAATTATTGCTATATTGGTACAGTGAAGCGCACATCGATGATAAAAACCAGTAACTATAAACAGACTCTATCTTCTATAAAACTTGCAAAAAAAGCTAGTTCCGATAATAATGGCTTTGTTACCCTTGATATGAGGTAGACTGTACCTTGTAGCAAAGTTTTTGTGGTCTGCTCACCCTTCTGTGCTTAACGATACGAATGAAATCCATAAATAAATAATAGCTATACAAATATTTAAATTCTTAGAATAATTAGGCTTAGAACCGCAAAAGTCGCCCGCGGAGTGAATCAAATTCAAGTTGGCCTTAAAAGGCTACGTTCAGTAATAAACTTTACGCGCGCTTAATGTGTGTTTCAGCGAACATTTCACGTGACGCTTGCGGGCACACATCGATCGTTTTAGTGCATCAACTTTGAGCGGAACTATGAATGAAACTATCACTCTGTCTTATTCATCATCATCATCATTTCAGCCATTTTAAGGGGGGGATATGCCATAATCGCCATATTTGGCAGGCGGGTTGGTGATCACATCGCAGCGATCTGTATTATTAGTTTATTGTATTTATTGAAACTATCACTCTACTCTGTTGTATTTATTGAAACTATCACACTACTCTGTTGAATTTATTGAAACTATGACTCTGTCTTATTACTCTATTGTATTTATTGAAACTATCACTCTGTCTTATTACTCTTTTGTATTTATTGAAGGAATGGTGGGTGCTCGGTTTAGGTATTAAACGTCGCAATCGTGATCGGAATTTCTAGACATAATGCACGTAATTTGAATTTGCTTCTTTAATTTATTGCTTCCCTTGAACATGATGTAAAACACTACGTAATCTATCTATAGAGAATTGTTTAGGGACTATGTAATTAAATGGTCTTCTTGTTTATTATCCTCCTAATATTATTAATATGAAAGTATGAATGTTTGTGTGTTTGTTTGTCCTACAATCACGTTGAAACGGCTGTACGGATTTGATGAAATTATGCATATAGATGACCATTAACATATACCACGGGTTATTGAAATAGCTGAAACCCTTTTAAGAGGTAATTGTACTCATCAGTATGAACAACTTTTACTATGGGACCAACCCGAAATCGCGACAAAAATATCAGCTGTTCCCTACATTTGTGTTCATATAAATCGGCAAAATGTTGGGAGCACCTGATATTTATTTTGCGATTTCACTGTTTGTCCCATAGTAAAAGTTGTTCATATTGATGAGTAAAATGACCCTTAGGAGGTTTTCAGTTATTTAAATAACACGTTGTATAGGCTACTTTTTATCCCGAGAAAATAAACAGTTTCCGAGGGATGCGCTACAACATCTTACGCCGGCCATAAGCTGTGTAAAATAAAAGTCACCTAATAGGTATTCTGCTTATCCAGTGACAGATCAATTATAAGAAAATACAGGTAACTACTTTAAAATTTGAATTAGTAAGCCATTAGGTAGTTATCATATTACTTATAAAATATAAACAACATCTCAACCTGTCGAAAGGAAACCATTTTATTCTATTTAGTTTTTAAAATAATCGTCCCGAGACGCGACGGATGCTCGAAAGCTTTCGGTGCTTTTGGTCCGAATCCTGCAAGTCACTGCCGACATGTGGCGACTTTAAAATTGGAACGCACCTCGCGAGCGCGCGTATTTACTTTTTAATTCTTTTTTTTTAATCCAAGGAGTCATTAGATTGTAACTCATAACGGTCAGCGTTTTTTATCGTCCGACCCAAAGACTTGTCAGGTGCCTTTTTAATATTTCGACGTAACTTATTTGGTGCAAAAACTTACAGGGACATTAAGGAATGCAACTGTCTTTTACTTCAATCGTTTGTACGAAAAAGGCTAGGTACATTTATATTATTGTCTGGAACTGTCGAGCACAGCCAACCTTACAACATGAATTATAGATTTAAATCGATACTTTGTATATATAATAATCTTTAAATCAACAGACGTAAAAAATGTGATAGGTACAAATACAAACTAGTTCATTAGAAATTACTTTGTATGACTGTAAGTATATTATGTATTCTAAAGGTGGACTTATTTTTAGAATATGAATAAGAACCCATCCACCTGTTAATGTCCAATAGGTTATATTAAAACACTAGTAAAGTTTAGCGACACGAACTATTCTGAGCTTAATTTTAGAAATTCAGACATAGTTTTACCAGTCTGCCACCAAAAGCATTATCGCGTGATAAAAAAGCAGCGGATTCAATAAATTTTATTTTTTATTTTAAGTGAGAACTTGTTAATTCGATAGCTAACCAATAAATCCTTTTTCTACAAAAATAGATAAAACATGGAACATAACTGAAAATTAATTTTTGCATGCTTATTATGGCACCTTAAACAATCCTGCCATGTTGAAAGTATAAAGCAAAAGATCACACAAATCGCAACGGTATCCCATCAAACTCGTGCCAAAACTTCGCGTTCCGTTTTATTAAATCGAAATTCGACCGTCATTTCTTAATATCAGATCAAAACGTTCGAATCTATCGGGCTAATATTTCATAACAAATTACAAAGACGGCTCAATACATGACACGGATTCATCGGGCGCCCGCCGCGCGTCCGTCCGACTCTTAAACAAAAACAAGCCGTCATCTCACAATGGACTAACAAAAAAACCAGTATATCGGTAACACAATCTATACATATTAAACATACAATACAAACAATGCGATGCTGATTGAAACGTCAAGCAAATGACGTCCCGATTGATTCAGATCGCTGCATTGTACTTATTAACAACGTAATTACGGCACGCTGAGATATAACTATTTATTTTGTGTCCAAATTTATTATTGAGACGTCGAAAAAAACAGATCACGAAGCAATGATTCGTGATTTTTGTACGTCCGTCCCTTTCTATCGATTTTTATATCGATTTCCATATTGAGATCAGTGATGTATCAAAAAAAGTTGTTTGTTCTTTTTTTAAATCGTAATTGTTTTATGATGTTGGCATTTTGTGCGTAGCTTTTTTAAATACGTTGTAATAAAAATAAAAGTTGCCAGTGTGGGATGTTTTTAACGGGTCTGTGGACAATACGGTTGTAATTGTAATAGACTGTGGTAATAGTGAATTTGATACTTTGTGTTACGTGATAGAGCAATTGTTATACCTACGTGTTTTCACAGACGAATAAAAGATTTTAGATTATTACGGTGTAGTAAACAGTTACTATAAGGTAAAGTAAAGATGGATTTCCAGGCTGATCAGTGATCATATATCTGTTGCTTGCCTGGCATACCTCTGTTGCTTGCTGTAGCTGTTGCTCTTAGTCAACTCTTACTCAGAAAAAGTCTGAGAAGATGATGATCTTTTACGTCTGCAAAACAAGATGGGCATGTTTGAATCGACGTTGTAGATGTGATGCTGATCAAACGATACGTTATTAGAATTCAACCGCGCCCCGTGAGACTTGATGCGGCTGTGACATGGCTGGCTCTTACACCGTAACGTAATATAATATGTACGTAACGTCGAGTTTTGAAAATTGAATCAGCATCAAATTGCAAATCATTACTAAAATAGAATAGAATATAGGTAAATCATTTATTTGCATACACCTACATCATCATCAGTAGCGTAACTATACCGTTAGAGGCCCGTGGCAAGTTCATCGGATGGGGCCCTCCATAATGATAATAAATCGTCCATAGTGCTTGAATGTCAATTTGGTCAATGGTCGGTTGGACATTCAAGCACTCAGGCGACGAAATTTTGGGATCCTCCGGTGCTCGTGGCCCTAACGGGCCGGGGTCTCCTCGAGCCGGGACCCCTGGCATTTTACCTGTCTTGCCACCCTGTTGTTACGCCACTGATCATCATCATCATTTATTTGCTAGCTACCTATTCAACGCCAACATCAAGAAAGCATTAGAAAAAACTCTTACGCTTACTCAGAGCTGATGTTGGAAAAAATTTAAAATGCGGAAAATTATAATATGATCTAATAATTTCTTAGGTGTTCGCGATTACTACACATTAACTAAAAAACCAAAACCATTTCAAATAATATACGCGATTTAATCCGATTAAACTTTGTTTTATTATAATAATATCATCTATTTTTGTCTTCCTATTATAATTGAGGAATATGCTAATCTTCTTTTTTTTCCTATTGCATTGTCATCCAGTGGTAATAAAGCACAGTACAAGCAATGAGCAGTCCTTTCGCTTAAGGCAATATCTTACAGACAACCAACATTATTATGTACCCATTTTCTTCTAAGTTCTCAAATTAATTTCTTCTGCTTTTTTGTTACATCACCATGTAAGCTACACACTTGATATAACAAGTATCACGTCCAAATTAATGTCGATTCAATTCTCAACTTTATTTCTAAACTGTTAAAGGTTACCGTGTTTCCAAAGTAGGAGTTGTGTTGAAGTTTGTGTGTTGTGTGAAATAAAAGCAAAATGTGGTTGGCGCCATTTGATAGGGCTACCAAATTAGCCATTGAAAACTGGAAGAATTTCTCGAGAAATTCTTGACAAGCTGTGGTTGGAAGGGTTAACAGAAACGCTTGAAATGTATAAGAATCATTACGATTATAAAAATATCCACTCTAAAAATAATTACCCTTAATCATAATTTTAAAATACAAATGCCTATTTTCAATAAATTATTTAAAAAAAATTGGGAGAAGACCTATCAAGTCAACAAGTATTTGACACTTCGAGCTTTGGTAAAGCTTATTTTAGATCGAAAACGAACAAACGTTATTTAGGTACCTAATTTTATATCAAAATCTCATTGATAACCCTAACAATCCCACCTGTTAATTGAAAAGTCGATCAAGTGGACCGAGACATGTCGCCCATCACACGAGATATCTCGACTTTTAGTAAACGGTGCCATTACAACTCCTGCGCAAGCGCCGTATGATATCAACTTATGAAGTCTTAGGCCCGTATTACAGAAGGTTCCTCAAGTACAGTTTAAACTTCAATCACCTGATCACTACTTAAGGATAGAATCGTTACTTGAGTATCGGTCTTATTCCAATACGGTAATTATAAACTTTAATTCAACAACATAACACACAAACTGCCTCGTTGGTCTAGTGGTTGCAAGCGCGACTGCTAAGCGTAGGGTCCTGGGTTCGATTCCCGGGTCGGGCAAAGTGTTATTGGGTTTTTTCATTAGGAAATTCTCAGTAGCAGCCCGGAGTCTGGATTTGTGCCCGGTCAATGGCAATAGCCTCGCCCCCTATTACATGCGACTATAACATAACTGGCGAAATGTGGGAGTACCTCTGCCTACCCCTTCGGGGAAATACAGGCGTGATGTTATGTTATGTTAACACACAAATTTGACATGAAATAGAAAATAAATCTTTACTCAAGCGTAGTTTGGACCACATTAGAGTGATTACAGATCAAATCTCTGCTCAAATACCGAAACAGGTGACAGTATAAAATAAAGCTAAACTCAGCTGAACTGTGATCAATAAATCTCTGCTTAAGGCATGTTCTAAAATTGAATCTCAACTCAAAACTAATTTTAAATAGTGATCAACGCTTGAGTATCGTTCTGTAATACGGGCCTTAGTTAGATATCAACTTATGAAGTCTTACTCGTACTTAGATCGATGATAGCGATTTTTTATTAAGACTTAATTGAATTGTAGAAGAATAACGGCATGTTATCAATTTTCACTCAGGATTAGTATTGATGTGCTGGTAACGCCTACCGACCAAATACTCCGACCTAAGGCCCCAGGGCATCGGGGACCTTTTTTCTGATGAGAGAAAAAAAGGAAATTAAGTTGAAAATAAACGATCCACGATTGCAATTAAATGTATATCGAATATATGTAGGTATATATAGTAATCTTAATACCTATTACATCCAGGATAAATAGGTATTTGTAGACTTTTTAGAGTTCCGTACCCATAGGGTGCCAAACGGGACCCTATTACTCTCGCTACGCTGTCCGTCCGTCCGTCTATCTGTCACAGGGCTGTATCTTTTGAACGGTAATAGGGAGCTGGTTGAAATGTTCTCAGAATTTGTGTTGCTATAACCCCCTATCACGACAAATACTAAAAATAAAGTCTAAAACCATACAAGATACTTCGAAAAACGCATTTTTTCCAACGTTTTTGTTCCTGCTCTATCAAAACGGTAATACATACCAGCGTCATCTCGGTTTGATTATAGTGCATGCTATGTAGTTTAGCAACAAATAATAAAAATACGATAAAAATAGACAAATATGGTGGTACTTGCGTAAGAAAGAGATGCAAAAATTCATATTTTGCTCACGATGCATCTGTGTCTTTTAATGAACTCTCGTAAATTAAATCAGTTTCTATGGGGTATCAGGTCGATTGGTGGTATAGAACCCTTAGAGCGTGAGTCCGACTCACAATTGGCCGAGTTTATCGAGAGTTTTCATTATCGGGCACACCAATATTTTCTGGATCGATTGCACTCAGCAATACTTTGGTTGTTTTAACCCGACAATTTCGCTGCTTTTCGCTGTTTCCGATCTCCAATTTCTTAAGACAAGAAAGTTGACTGTGATAGGTTTAGGTATCACATTTTATTCAGTTATCTTATAAACTTTCATGGTTACAAATCGTTCAAATCTCGGTCCTAATTAAAATGCTGTCAGTCGGTGTGTGTAGGCGCGGATAAGATCGGATCTGTCGATATTCGCGCTGCCCCAGTCCAAATGTAGTGCTCAGCGTGGCGGGACAAGGTTTTACTGAGAACTCAAGATATCAGCAAGATTTGTGTGATATAATAGTTTCCTGTTAATCTGGATTTAAGTTTAAGAAAGCTTTATACAAGCTGAAAAGATAAATCTAGACTTGTGAGCTATCCAAAACGACCCCATGTATGTTCCGCGGTATTATGTAGTTTTCGAGAAATTCACGTTTTTAGGGTTCCGTACCTGAAGGGTTCCAAACGGGACCCTATTACTCTCGCTACGCTGTCCGTCCGTCCGTCCATCCGTCCGTCCGTCTGTCTGTCACAGGGCTGTATCTTTGTAACTGTAATACATAACCAGTTGAAATTTTCACAGAATATGTGTTGCTATGAGCTGTTTCACGACAAATACTAAAAACAAAAAAAAGTCTAAAACCAAAGGGGGTCCCCATACAAGAAACCTCGAAAAACATGCATTTTTTTCAACGTTTTTGTTCCTGTTCTATCTTCAAAACGGTAATACATACTATCGTCAAACTTGGTCTGATTATAATGCATACTATGTAGTTTCGCAACAAATACTAAAAACAGGACAAACATAGACATATATGGTGGTACCTACGGAAGAAACTGATGTAAAAATTCACATTTCACGTACGTTCGTTGATTTCTTTTGATAAACTCTCGTAAATTCAATCAGTTTCTATGGGGTATTAGGTCGATGGGTTGTACGGAACTCTTACTGCGTGAGTCTGACTCACACTTGGCCGGTTTTTTATATGTTCTCTCATAGAAGTTCTACTAATGTAAAGAACTAATAATGTTTGTCTTGATATCAAACTTATTTTAAAAACTTCGACGGAATCTGTACTCTTAAAACCGTACAAAAAACAAGTACTTACTTTACGGGTAATTTTTCCTTGCATATTTTCAATGAAAATGTACCTAATTACAATTAGGTAATAAAACTTCTACGGATGGATCGGGTGGATATTTAAAACCCTAAAAAACGTGAATTTCTTTAAAACTGCAAATATTTGCTGAACTTACATGGAAACATTTCGGATGGGGCACGACATGAGAAGTCTTGATTTTTCCTTTCGAGCACCACGCTAAAACTACTGGACGGATTTTGACGAAACTTCTCGTGTTTAAATGACTACGGTTCCTGTGGGGTGAACTAAATAACCACGGGAGCAAAGCAGCGGGTTTAGGCTAGTTTAAAATAAAATTAAATCACAATAAAAGGCTAGTATGTGCATATATTCAACTTCTACGAGGTACCTTGTTACGTTGATACCTACTACATACCTCCTTAATGCATACTTTCCTGACCAATTTGTATCATACTTACTCCTTACTCAAAATAAGTTGAATTCCTCTTGGCTATTACTGTCGTCTGGTCGCTGCTCGTAATGACGTCGATCGCAGCGGCGCCGGCGCATACTGCTGCGTCACTGTCTGATACAGTCAGGATTAGACAGTAGGATAAGTTGAAAGGGTGTATGGGAAATAAAGAACGGAATGCTTTACTTACTTTACTTTATTTTCTAAAATCAAATTAATGTCAAACTATGTATATTGTACACTGTCATGATGTGTATAATTTTTAACCGACGAAAAAAAGGAGGAGGTTCTCAATTCGAAGCGTATATTTTTTTTTTTTTTTTTTTTTTTATGTATGACCACGCATAACTTTTTACAGAGTGGTCCGATTTTGATGATTTTTTTTTTAATGGATAGGGTATATCTCGAAGTTGGTCCCATTTAAATTTCAAAATCAAAATCCACCCCTAAGGGTAGTAAAACAGGGGATGAGTTTTTGTTCACCCACTGAATTCTTACCTGTTAACCGATTCTGTTGAAACTTGACACACATAAATATAGTTCTAGACACTACGACATAATGGAGACCTGGAGTTAGGTTTTAACCACAAAAAAATGAAAAATAAAACTTTTTAACAAAAAATTGAACCGACGAAAACAGAAACTGAAAAGCGAAAAATAACTAATTATGAGTCGGCGCCAAACAACCAATCAACGAAGATCATTAAAATACTTTAAATAAATAATAATAAAAACAACGTCACATCAAATACAACGTGAAATTTTCAACGATAAACAATAACTTTCCAAAAATGCGTTCTCCGCTCGGCCACTTGCAACTTACACGCACTTTGCTTGTTAAAAGTTCGTTCGTTCGTTCGTTCGTGATGTGTATAATTTTACTAAGGAAGGTGGTCCCCAAGATACAGGTTAACCTAGTTTGGGGATCAACGTTCATCTGAATTGTAACAAATTATTTTGGAAAATAATTAACGATTAAATAAAAGATTATACAAAAAAAAAGTATATAATTATTATATCCATTGTCTAGTACCTACCCATAGTACAAGCTCTGCTTAGTTTGGGACTAGATGGTGCTGTGTAAAAATGTCCCAAATATTTTATTATATTGAAAATAAAACTCTTTCTTTCGTTCCTAGAGTAAAAGTACTTAAAAGCTTGCCAGAATTTTTATGTTGACTGATATTCAGAGAAGTCCACAAACATGTAACTGATAACTAAAATCAACTTCAAATTAATGTTCCTAAACCCATAACTATACAGGAAGAAGTGAGACTCTTTCTGACTTGATTCACTGCACTCTTATGCACTGTGTCATAACCCTCGTTCACTCACTTACACATGATCGTTGTTTCCCACATGCCATAGTTTGACAGCCCCAAATATGACGTCACGACGGTATGACAGGCGCCACCTTGGAACGAAGAAAATGCCCTTCTGACATGGTGATAAGTGTTACCAGTCACCTTAAGGATGTCTTTAGGAAGGTTTTAGTTGTTGAAGTTTTATAGAAATTAAGAAAGCCAGCTGAAATAACAAGTACTTTATTTTTTTTAATTTTTATTCAAGTTATTTATTTAGTTATTTTGTTACTTCCATGCACCATGGTAGCGGCTTTCTGTTATAATGCCAATTAAGATTAAGTAAAATAAATTTTTCAGCCAGTTAACGATTTTTTAACCAGACAATTAATATTGATAGGATAGGGTATGCCACTCGTCAAATTTCTTTGTCCAATGTGACTTTGATCAAAGAAATTGGATGATTTTCATCAAATGTTGTATGTATTTTAAAGTTCTTTGATCATCAAAGAAATTCGATTGGACAAAGAAATTTAACCAGTGATATACCACTCTCAGATACTGATAAGTACTGTAATTGACGTCCAGGAAGATGTGAAGATATTGTTTTTCATCTTCTTATTTTTATTTTATTTATTAATTTATGTACACACAAAAATTTATACAATGTAATTTAAAATAGGACTTAAGATACAAACTGCTTATCTCATAAAGAAATTGCGATATGCTACTTGACGTTTTTCCGTAAGTAGTCGTTTTATCAAAGTTCTTTAGCAAAGTTCTGGAGTGGCGACCGCGTACTGAGAGGCGCAGCGTGGGTAGGCTCCCCACAAGGTGGACCGAACTGGAAAAGGTCGCGGGAATCCGCTGAATGCGGAAAGCGCAGGACCGGTCATTATGGCGATGCTTGGGGTAGGCCTATGTCCAGCAGTGGACGTCTTTCGGCTGAAATGATGATGATGATGAGTCGTTTTATGAGAACCCACGGGAAGTGAAAACTGTTTAGTTTAAACTGTTGTCATGTTTAGTGTGTTTTTTTATTCTATGTCCTAAATGAAACTGATGTGTAACAATTCACAATGGCCATAGCCCATAATTATCACTACCGTACTAATCATATCCTACTACATAATATAATAAATGCGAACGTATTGATGTCTGTTTATTACTGACTTCAAAAAGAAGAAGGTTATTTATAGAGATGCGCCGAATAGTGGTTTCACCGAATAACCGAATTCCGAATATTATTCGGTTTAACCTTTACCGAACCGGATATTCGGCCGAATTATTCGGTTCACCATTACATTGTTTTGCTGCGTGAACAGGTTCTAACATGTACGCTACGTGTCGCTGCTGGCTACAAAATATGTTGATTTTAAGTTTAAAAATAAATATTGTTTTGAGGTTTAAAAATAAATGTTGATTTAAGGTTTAAAATAAATATTGACTATACTAACTATAGGTTAGGAATAAATATGTTTTCTTTGACTTATATAACATAAATCTTACATAAGAAGTTTTGTCTTTTAGTTCTACACAATGTCATGTAGCCTAGAAAATAGAAATGCTTGAACAGAATATGTTCGGCAACAAAACCGAATAATTCGGCCGAATACAAATAGTGTAAAAGATGCCGAATACGCCGAATACCGAATACCAAACGAATATTCGGCGCATCTTTAGTTATTTATCCTTTATCCTTCAATCACGCTGAAACGAATAACGAATTTGGATAAAATTGTTTACACAAATAAACCATTTCCTGGATTAAAACATAGCATACTTTTACGGAAATATGACAGAGCGAAGCTACGGGCGACAGCTATTTAAACTCTTTTTCCTCGGACGAATAAAAAAGGCGGACAGAATCTCGCAAAGAAAAGATTGAAGCACTTGATTTTTTCTTAAACTCACTATAATTTCGTCAGCATTTTAAAACACCAGATATATTGTTAGAGCTTGAGAAGGTATTGAGAAACTCAGTGTTTTTAGAACATAGATATATTTATTAGTAAAATATATATTAAAGTGAAAAATAAAAGTATTGACAGAAGACGTATAGTTTTTCATTGAAGTAGACTGACAGTAATAAAAATAAAACAAAAGCTGACACCTATCAGAAAAACATTTTTTTAAAATAAACTTATCAAAGAGGTTGTATTATATTCAACATATATACTGGTATTTTATTTGTGACACTACGACAATGACTACCGTTACACGAAATTTGTTGCGTAATTGGGGGTTTTTTGTCTTACTATGGGTGTGAATGTGTGCGTGCCAGCCCTTACTTTTAAGCGAACCGTCTTACTATGGGTGCTTCACTTTTTGTTTAGCGAGATTCCGTCCGCCATTTTTTATTCATTCATGTCTTTTTCACTTACACTTACGTACGTTAGTATATATTCTATGCTTACGGTGACAGGCAGCTGAAACAGTCTATGTTTTTGTTTCATTATCTACTTACACTAGATTTACATACATAATACAAATTTACATAACTGAAGATTACATGGATAAAGCTCTACGTGACATTACATACATACATAAATAGACATTAAGCTATACATTAGTATACATATCTTATTCTGTATGACTACCATAAAATTACCGATTAATAAGCGTTAGTATTCAATTATTGGGTTTTTTAATAAGTACTAATTTGTATGAAAAGTAAAAAAGCCGTTGGCATTTATAAATCATGTCAATGCCATTGCTTTTTTACTGATTTTGGTTTTTATTGACTATACAGCTATTTGCAAGCTTCACTTTTATTTTTATAGAATTGGTAATCCGTTTCAAATGGTATTTTTTTTAAAGAAAACATTGAGAACATTTTGGACCGATAACTTAAGAGCAACAAACAAATCTGGTAATATTATATTCCAAAATAAATATAAAATCACTTATCCAACAGAATTCTGATACAGCTTAAAAGATTTGTAACTACACAAACAGCTTTTAACATCCCCTTAAGTCTCAAAAAGTCCGATATTAAAACAAAACAAAATCGAAACCGAACAGCCAACTGTCATTTTCACACAGTTTTTTTTTTACAACACCGCGGAGGGGGCCTTGCAAAAACTAAGAGAGCCTGATTACAAACTTTATTATAAAATGACATTGGATTAATCGGAGGCCACCTTGCGGCACTCATTAACACAAATGGATTCACGACTCGTTCGCGGACAATAAAAATCGCATTTACACACAAAAAACGAATTGATTAATGACATCAGTGAGTTTACTATAATACACGAGCTGCCGTGATACACGGTCATCACGAGCGACACGCGAATCGTCCAACATTTTACATTTTTATTGCCAAAAAAATGTAGTTCCATTGATTTATTGGCGCGTGTTACATGTTTACATAATTTACTGAAGATCACCACGTAATTTTACATTTCAATAACCGATTTGAATTTCAATAGAAATTCATAAATATTTGTTATTGTTGACAGCTTTATTGCTTTCAGTTTAAACCTGCTTAATGTTCCGTTAAAGACAAAATATTGGCTACCTAACTGATTTAATTATTAATAAATAGTTACTAGAAAGTATATAAGATTCGCATGCTAGTGAAAACGAGCCATTTGGACAGTCGATAATTATCATAAAGAGTGGGGAGTAATTTACTATAGTACAAGTTTTACACGCAAACTAATTTTATCATTAACATATTATTTATTACGATGATGTTAAAAATATATTATTATAATATTATTTGAGACGAATAAAACTGAAAATCGGAATAAATAAGTAGTAGATACCTGCAAATTTTTCTTTCGTTTCAAATAAGTTTCCTACACTCGTACTGAATGCTAGAAATTTTTGGTACATGATAGTCTACACATACATGCATACTTCTCGTCAATCATCTTTTGCCACTTCTTACCATCTTGTCTAACAACGTCTAGTCCAAAACACGTCTACTTGTGACTTAGTGGCAAGCATCGTCTATAAATTAAACCTGTCATCACTGCAGCAAACAGAATACATTATTCATTTAATTTTATTACCCCGTTTCTTCGTCAGTGTGTCACGCGACAATCAGTCACACAACTACAAATGCACTATACATTTATACTACAGACTCATTGCTGATGTAACTGCCGCGATAAATATGTATTTCGTTTGCTTCCTATATATAAAAACTATGTTTTGTTGCTAGTATAACCTAAATTGCTCGAGTTAACTACTAGAAGCTCTCGCTTTACGATTCGGTCGTGAGCTGGATAATGTATAAGTTTTTTTTAACCTTTTTTTGTTTTAGAATACGAGTAGAAATGTGATGTGCAGTCGATTGCATTATTCTATACATAATTCCTTGCCTTCATGTTGAGTAAATCTTCCAGTAGCAATTTATGTTCATTGCAAATTCACGTAGTTAGAAGCAGTCAAATATTTGTATTCATTTATAAGAAAAAGTTTGAAGATAAATATCTTCAACCAGTACGTCCTGCCTGTCATGACTTACGGGTTACGGTGCCGAGACGTGGACACTGACAGTTAGTTGTGGCTACTCCACAAATTCAAAGTCGCTCAGCGAGCTATGCTTGGAGTTTCTTTGAAGGATAGAATCCGTAACGAGATTATCCGGAGAAGAACCGGAGTGACCGACATAGCTTGTAGGATCAATAAGCTGAAGTGGCAGTGGGCTGGCCATGTCAGTCGAAGGACCGATGGCCGCTGGAGCAGACGAGTCCTTGAGTGGAGACCGCGAATCGGCAAACGTAGTGTAGGACGCTCCCAGCCAGGTGGACCGACGACCTGATGAAAGTAGTTATGAGGGACTGGATGCGGAAGGCAGAGGACCGAGTGTTGTGGCGCAATTTGGGAGAGGCCTATGTCCAGCAGTGGATTGCGATAGGCTGAGTTGATATAAGAAATCTGCCAATAGTCAAGATAACTCATTGTCACTTATAGGGAATTTTCTCACATGATTTCAGCCAGTACAAAGGTAAGAAAAGTTTCAAAGATTCAAAGATTTATTTTGCCAACTAAGTGTACCAATATTGGTTGTAGGTTATAAATATAGTTCTTACAAACATAGGAAAAAGAAAGAATAAGAATATGAGGAAATTCAAATTAGCAAAGCTCTCAGACATAATTATTTTGTAACGGCCAAAATTAATATCCAATCTATCCACGATTTGGCCTACTAGAGATAGAAATTTGACATATTTTGTATGGAGCTTGTGTCAAATTCTTATCTCTAGTAGGGCAAATCGTGGATAGATTGGATATTAATTTTGGCCGTAAGAGAATAGTAAACACAAAAGAGTAGATAGCATCTGAAAATGACGTTGAAAGTTGTTAAATTCATTATATTGTGAAAAATCAACCCAACACACAGATCAATTTTTTCATAAACTTCCTCGTTGGTCTAGTGGTCGTAAGGACGAGTACTGAGCGTGGGGTTCTGGGTTTGATTCCCGGGTGAGGCAGTGTTATTGGGTTAATTCATCAGAAAATTCTCAGTAACAGCCTGGAGTCTGGATTTGTGTCCGGTTAATGACAATAGGCTCGCCCCCTATTACATGGGACTGATAAAATAACTGGTGAAATGTGGGTGTACTATACACCTCTGCCTATTCCTTCGGGAATACAGGCGTGGTGCATACGCATGTATATTTTATAATAAACATGAAACAAAAACGTGTTTGAGGAAGATTGTGCCTTAGATTAAATTTGAATTTATAGAGTATGTTTGTTTTTGTTTTCTTTTACCTTATTTTTTTATAATATATATGGATTATCATCGTTGACAGTGCAATACCACATAACTTTATTTTACTATATCTACTTGAATAGAATAACAGACGGCCTAAATAAGGCCGCCTTATAGCTAAATGAAGTTACGCTTCACCTATTGGACTATCAACGACACGATGTTATATTTATTTATTTATTTATTTATTTATTTATTTATTTATTATTATTAATAATAATACACCAACAGTTATAAACATCAGACATTATCTTATTCTAATGTTACAGGTACATTATCCGATGCTTAAACAAATTAAAGGCGTACATAACATTCATAGGAGCTGTTTTATCATTATGCTTACCCGGTCAAAAATAAAAATGAAGTTTTTAAAAGAAGTACAAAAATAAACGGAACCTTGTTTTAAAAACTAAAAATCGTTATATTAACTACATAATACAAAGAAACCTATTTAGAATGTGTGAAGAGAAAGTCGTGTGAATATACTTTCTATATCTCATAAAAAAGATCACTTAGTGCTAAAAATAGACAACATTTAAATCTCGTCATAAAAAGCTACCGGGCAAAGATTAGACTTTTTGCGATGAGCACAAAAAATGCTACCAGTTCAGTATCTATTGGAATCTACTCTCTCCCCGAAGTCTACAAACGTCAGTATCACAATAAAACTAAGTCTAGAATGATAGACACCTATAGTAAAACTTACCTACCTCACTGATCGTTTGATCGGCTTTATTTCCTGAGTCCGCTTCTCTTAAGGCGTTGTCCTAATACAAATTGACTACGCGTCCATCGCAAACTGGCGCGAATTTTGTTCGTGTGAGCCCGCCATCAAACGTACAGAGGCCATACTCCCGACAGGTTCGAGCTCTGAACCGAATCGAGCTAATGTCAATTCCTAGAGAAATGCAGTACGAATCGACACTAAGTTGAATTCAAATTCGATTAAAACAGAACTCGATCAAGTCGGGAGTAAGGCCCCAGGTGTCAAATAGGTGTCATAATTAGCATTCGTGCGATCACGAACAAAGTGCGCGAAAGGGATTCGCGCGAGCTCGCGTTGTCGCTTTGTATTAGAACAACGCCTAACAGTATTGGTCGTGCAATCATTAGCAAACATATTTTATTCGACTAATTACCTACTTCATTCATATTTTTTTCGCTTTCCGGGCCTTGCTGTTGTTGGGGCTGACTAGATCCTGCAGTACATCAGGAATGTTTGTGCTAGCAGGTGTACAGTGTCCACTGCTTTTATGCTTTACATTATTCGCAAACGATGCGCGTCTATGCCCTGCAGAGTGCGAGCCAGACCCAACCGCGTCTTGATTATGATAACAGGCCATCTGGATTATCTGTTGATGAATCATTGTACAGCGGTGCATGTATAGCAAAAATTCAGAAAAAACGTAGATTTTAGTTTGTTTTATTAAAATGTTACTAACAATAGTTTTTAAGTCTTCAGTGTGTGAACATACCCTAGACAAACGCAACCATTTTTTTTGGTTTGTTATACCACAAATCCTGGCGAAGGAAAACCGATATGTACCTAGAATGCTCCGTGAGGCTGTTGAAATTAAAAAACATATGAAGATGGTTGGCAGCTACGCACCAGCCAGTTCTAAAAATAAATATAATCAAGTCCCAAACAGCACGTTACTCTGTAAATCATAATGACACTTTAGGTTACTACTTACACCGAAAAAAAAATTGATACTCTTCCAAATACGATCATAAAGCGCTCAAGATTCACAGGTTATTGATTTTTTGAAGAGAACAGCTAATAAGGAAAAAAAAAAGAAAAAGTAAATCAATATAATTATAACGATTTAAATTGTGGAAAGAAAAAATCGCTAACGAGCAGGATTTGAACCTGCGACCTGGTATTTTTTCACGGTAGCTTTAGCTTGGCTAGTGCTTCTTTAGTGGCTTTAGCCACTAAGGTACCGTGAAAAATATAATTATGTCTACTCATGCTATAATAATATGCAAAGCTTATTATTATACCATGTGTTTATTGATAGAAGGTAGTTGTCAGACCTCTATGTATATATCAATGAGTAACATAAAGGTTTCTCTTAATGTTATCAGTAGGTACACAGGTAGATAACAATGCCGACGGAAAGTTAGGAATGGATTTTAAACAAACTTTAATTTCTAGCGACTAGAACTAAATTTTTACATTTTGATTACAAGTTGACTTAAAAAAACTTAATATCTTTCTTTTAAAATCTTTGAAAAAAAGGCTACTTTTAAATCCACAGACTCCTTATTAAAACGTTCCATTTTCAAACCATACCAAAAAAACAATAAAATGTTCTGTGGGAGGATACAGCGCTGATGCGTCTCAACAACATAATGAGGATCACTCGACTTCTGTATAATGGACGCTTTTTGTTCTGCAAACCGCAACGTCTTATTATCTTCTGAATTCTGACCTTGTCTAACTTGAGTCGGTAACTTGCATAGGTACAATCTTTTTGTATCATAAATTTATAATATAGCCTCCTGCCTACATCTGTTCTACTATAGAACATTAAAAAAATATATAGATTGTATTGAAATGGCATTTAAATAAAATCTATGAATATTTAGTTTATGTTCTACAGGTAGAACGGTAGGCAGGAGGATAAAGAGTAAATATACTTTATGCTGTTTATAAATGGCATATAACCTAAAAGAAGTTCTACTGGAAATTATTATAGAATCAGATATATTATCGTACTTTACTTACATCTAAACTTAGAATAAAAATAATAAATAAAATAAATATTTTTCGGACATTTTTACACAGTACCATCTAGTCCCAAACTAAGCAGAGCTTGTACTATGGGTACTAGACAATGGATATAATACTTATATACTATTTTTTTTGTAAACACATACTTATAATACATAAGAAACACCCAGACAAACACAAACACTTATGTTCATCACAAAAATATTTGTGTCCTGTGGGAATCGAACCCACGACCTCGTGATTAGCAGTCCGACACTCGAGCCACTAGACCACAGACGTCGTCGTCGTCGTCGTCGTCGTTGTCGTAGATTGATCTCTAACCACCTCTAACTAACAATCATAATTAATGGATTTGTCTGCAGACTGCTACAAATATTCTGTCTCTTTATTGAAATAAAATTATTTATAAATTTATGAACTCAGAAGAAATATTGTTATTCGTATCCAGGATATGAAAAACAAATGTGTAAACAATCTAACCATGTATTTATTTTTGTGAAATATAAAATTACGTAATTAAATAATCTAAACTTCATAAAAAGTTTTTAAAGTAAATTTTATTTTAGTACCTTTATTTTAAGAAATATTATGACAATTACTTTATAAGAATAAGAATAAGAATAATTTATTTCATATTTTATTTAATATAAATTTTTATTTTTATGAAATGTCTGGTTTACATGTAATTCAGCTAACTTTTTTTATCCTGGATAGAGTATAATCACCACAGTATGTTTTGACAGTTCATAGGAAAATGCTGCAGCCTGACTTCATTAGATAAAGATAAAGATAAAGATTTTTATTAGCAAGAAACATAAAATAGAATAGAATTTTCATTTCCTTCACCTAATATCTGTTAAAAATACTGCGAAAATCGATTTCCCAACTCTAGGTAATTGACATAAAAAGTAAAAGCTCCACATTTCTCGTCAAATTAAATAATTATTACTGAGAAAAAAAAACAACACGTTTCATTCAATCTTCAAGTCAGTTATCAAAACGACGTCAAAAGGGAACGACGACAAAGAATAAAGAATTTGATAAGCAAATAACCATCAATTCTGATACAATATAACATCTATATTGAATCCGCTAAATCCAATCAATATACTGTTGAGGGTCCGGACCAAGTGCAAGCGGATAGCGGATTGTACGCACGGCTACACAACAAGCTGTACATTTCCAGTATAAGATGATCTCGCATTGTAGGGAAAGCCTATACAATGCGAGGTCAGCTTATACTGAAAATGTACAGCTTGATGTGTAGCCGTGTGTACCTCTCAGCTAGTTATGGTTATCGAGTCATAAAAATAACATGTTTGTGGTATGGGCAGATAATATGTGTCTTGGTGCTACTTGAAATGGGCCTATGCCATCGTGGATGCCTTGAAGTACCCGAAAAAAGGCTAATCAATCCAAAATCATGAATAAAATTCCATAATTCGCCGTTCATGATTTTCAGGCAGATATTCTTGACGCCTGTTATATGGAAGCCACAGAAGTACTTACAAAAGAACACACGGCGTTAATAAAACACCACACAATAAACACGACCAATTACTGAGATCCACAATGTCAAAAAAGTAGCTTAAAACGCAGATTTCTTGTGTTGTTTGTAATATGGCTCTTAAGTTTTATACATATATTATGCGAGCGTGCAACTCAATTTGATATTACATACATACAGTGTTTTTTTTTTGCTACACGCGTAAACCATTTTAGAATCGAATAGAATCAAACGTTTATTCGCAAGAACAGTTGTTTTACAAGGTCTTATAATATTACAGTGTTCCACCTTATGAAAAGGCAGGCAGATATTTAATTACAATGCATGCAAATCTTGAATACATATATCACATTCTCATTACCGTTTACATAATCATGTCAACTCAGACTTAAATTTAATAGATGGATTTTATAGCCGTTAAACAGATTTGGCTTAAACTCGGCAAAAAGGTAGTCTGAGACCTGGAGAAGGACATAGGCTACTTTTTTTATCCCGGAAAGATAAACAGTTCCTGAGGGATGCGCGATAAACAACATCCATGCGGGCGAATCCGCGGATGACCTGTAAAGTTTACATGAAAGCATGACCTCATGTCATACCGCATCATGTCGTCTTGTTGTTTCAATAAATATTTTTTCTTTCTTTTCTTACCAGTAAAATTTACATATAAGCACCATCGCAACGTTAAATACGCACCGCACCTACTTTGAAAACCCGACGGCAACCGCTCCGTGCAAAATAACAACATTCAACCGAATCTGCTTACACTGAAAGTTGACCTCAACTCACTCGGGAAAAACCAACGATGATGATGCTATCGATTTTTACAGCTTATAAAACCCCAAGATAATCCATCCGCTAATCGCTCCCAATCTGACCCCCGTCGGGGGAGCAAGATGCGTGGGGTCCCGAGGGTCCCACTCCTCAACCCCTGTTATTGTTTCAATCTCCAAGTTCTAAGCGAAATGAAAAAGTTGCTACAGTCGCAAAACGTGAATATTTATACAACCACATGTTATTGTCAAGTTTTGATCTCAAATGTGAAGATTCGGGAGTTGAGAATGGAATTGTTGCTGTTGATAAAAATATTGCTTTGGTTTTGACTGTTTCTTTTGTGTAATGTAACTTTTACATTGTGTTGTAAGTAATGGCAAAAGTTTACATTTTGTATGTTACACACATACATATACATTACCATGCCTGTTTCCCATTGGGGTAGCGGTAGGCAAAGACTATGGATTTCCACCCGCTACGATCTTGACATATTTTTTCGGCTTCCGTAAGCTTAGAGTGCTGTTAATTTGGCCTTTTTGAGAACTTCCACGATTTGATTGGTTATCTTATCTTATATTCTGAAATGTGACTTCATGATTATTCTTATTCAAATTTATTGATTGGTTAGGTATCTTATTTTATATTCTGAAACATGACTTCATGATTATGTTATAATAATTATAATGTGTAGTGATCGCGAAAACTTAAGAAATTATTTCATGATTATACTTATTCAAGTATATTGATTGGTTATCTTATCTTGTATTCTGAAATGTGATTATACTTATTCAAGTTTATACATTCTAGCATTCTTCTCTGCCGAGGATGATCCTACAACTATTTTCAATTTAGGTACCTAATTTAATCTAGGAAATTGCTCTTTACAAGGCAACATAAGATTAAATTATATAACTGCGTTAGTAGACTGAATAGTTACATCGACTTTTGATTATGTATATCGCTCAAAGATATCACAATTAAAATTGGCATCATTACTACAATTGGTAGGCAAACGTGTTATATTAGTGACCGAGTAACACACAGTAAGTTGGTATAAGCTGACTGTTATATGGTCAGCTCCTATCCTATGTATTTTATTTCCAAAACCTTGACATAGTTACAGTAAAGTTACACATTAACTGAACCGTTTTATTCGCCTTATGAGCTAATTTCTAAAAATATTATCTTCACCGTAATGCTTCTGCTAATACAGTCATTAAGTCATTAATCCTAACCTTGTGTTCGATAAAAACTTTTATATAGTTATATATAGTGTATGTTATGTACCGTCACGATCCTTCCCGGTGATACATTTTGTCGACAAAGTCACTTGAACGAATCCTGCAACATTACACGTAGGTATCTACGGCTGCCGTCGAACACTGAGCGCAAGCGATTATAGCCTTAGTGGTGGTTCAGCGGAAAGTTTGCTGATAGTTTGCTGTATAGTGTATATATCACGTGGCTTTTAAAAGGAAACTTTTCATTTAAGTTTCTTATATTTGTAAATCGTGTACCTCAATGTATGGCGCCCTTGGGTACCTAATTCCTCAAAGATTAAGTACGCTATGCATGTAATTTGTAAAGTATAGTAAAAAGCGTGATAAAAAGTAAAGTAGGCGTATTACTTTCGGTCATATAACAGGCAACATCATGCTGAGCTGGTGGCCCTTTTTGTACTAAGGTACATTTTATTTTATTTAAAATATACCTAAATATGCATAAATGCATTTTCTTTATTTCTTAGATAATTTCCCAGTGAAAAACTTTAATGAGGTTTACTAATTGAAAAACGTCCATTTGTTATTACCTATTCAAAAAGGCTGCATTTAAAAAACAAACTTAATTATCGTAAAAAGTTAGGCCGAAATAACCTGAACCAAGCTAAGAAAAATGAAAAACGAATAAGTGAAAACCGTTACACTAAAAACTGAAATCCTTTTGTTTAAACAAATTCTTCTTTTCCATTTTTAACAAACAAGTAATCCACACAATAATAATCCTTATTACATAAAAAATATTCTACAACATTAAAAAGCAATAATTTTCTATAACCGCTGCCATTTTTATTGCTCCCAACATGTTGGCGAACATATCCGTCGTATCGGCTCGTTTCCGTGCCGCCGGAAGTAAAGTGCCGTCACCGGAAATCCAAGAGATTGGACAAAAATTGGCAGCTCGCGCCTCCGTTATCGAATAACGCGCTGTGATTGGCGAACGACATCATGTTAACGATATTCTAACTTTTATGCTTGTTTTAGGTTATTTCCTTTATAAAGATAGTGCGTCATGTGGGAAATTGACTGATGAGCTTGTAAAATGAGTTTTTATTGCTGTCATTTTCAGATAGCTGGGCTCGATGTTGTGAAGGTGTTATTGTAAAAAAACTTAGAATAATTAGGCTTAGAACCGCAGTAGTCGCACGCGAAGTGAAGCAAATTCAATTCAATTTAATTTATTCAGAAACCATTTGTGCTGAATCACTTCATTTAAAATTCAATAAATCAAAATTATTAGGTAAATACATTAATTTAGAAAATACTCAATAATATAACCACCAAATATACATCATCATAATTCATAATTAATAACAATATTTTATTATGTCACAGTAATAAAATCAATGTCTAGTAGCTACACCATAAAAATCCTAGTAAGAAGTTAATACACTAAAATTACCAAATTTTTTTTTTTGTGTAAAATCGATATTTACCTAGAATGCTCCGTGAGGCTATTGAAATTAAAAAACATCCTAATTTTAATAGAGAAGATGGTTGGCAGCTGCCACCTGTTTAGAACCCAGTCCTAAACATAATCAAGTCCCAAACAGCACGCAACACTGTAAAAGATAATGATATTGTGAGTGATTACTGCGTGCATCGAAACGATTTTAATTAATAAATATTGTACGGTAGATTAAAATAATTTTTGGAAATATCTGTAAAGACGATTGTCATCTTAGTCTACCTGCGACCACGAAATGCTGCAAAGCTTTCGAAACGTCAGGAAAACCAATTTAAATAATATACGCGATTTAATCCGGTTAAACTTTGTTTTATTATAATGTGTAGTGAAAAACTTTGACTTTTTTTTAAAACATTTTTGTTAATTCGCCTTAAAGTTAGCCTCAAGTTAGCCTTAAAAGGCTACGTTCAGTATAGATTACGCGCGCCTATGTGTGAATCGGCGAACATTCTACGTGCCGCTTGTGGGCACACTTCGATTGTTTTTGTGCTTCAACTTTGAGCGGAACTTCGAATGAAAATATCACTCTATGTCTTATTACTCTATGGTAAAAAAGATGTAAGCTGCGTTTGGAGAACTTGAGTTTATGCACAACTTCGTTATCATTTCCTGCCGTACCAACCATTTATTTATTTATTTGCGCGCCTGTGTGAATCGGCGAACATTTTACGTGCCGCTTGCGGGCACACTTCGATTGTTTTTGTACTTCAACTTTGAGCGGATCTTCGAATGAAAATATCACTCTATGTCTTATTACTCTATGGTAAAAAAAGATGTAAGCCGCGTATGAAGAACTTGACATTATGCACAACTTCGTTATCATTTCCTGCCGTACCAAGCATTTATTTATTTTCTAAATAAACATACAAAACGACTAGATGACAACAAACTAAAAATGGGATATTACAAAAGAATATGTTTATTTATTTTTCTAATCCTACCACTACACATTTTATTCAAAACGCATCAATAAAACTAACTAAAAACTTTACTGAATTAACATACTCTTCTATACACACAAAATAAAACAATGCAAATGCACCCACATTTTCAACTCCAAAAAACCCTAAAAATAAATTAGAATTAATACCATTGAATACAAATGGTAACACCAAATAAGTACGTACACACTTTCTTGATTCGAGAAACGCCATAGATTACAAAAAACCAACACAATCCCTTTAAAAACCATAAGATACATTGTCGCATTAATAATAGTTAATAATAGTAGTTGTTTTTATCAACAAAATAATGATGTTTTATGTGAAAATTATACGACAAAAGGTCTCAAATAGGTCCCGCATACCAATACAGGGCAGTTCATTCAATTTAATACTTCTTTGATGTAACTTGAAGCAAAAAGTATTTTTTATTTATCAAGTGTACAATAATTTCAACCATTATCATAAATGTCAGGATAATAAACAGTTTGTCGCTAGTTGAAGGGATTATGGGATGGTTTATTGCTTAATCTACTGTGTAATACCCATAAATACCCATCGGCATAAGTCAGCAAGCGCTAATTTGGACCATTTTACTCCCACTAAAAGCTATACTGCCTCGTTGGTCTAGTGGTTGCAAGCGCGACTGCTGAGCGTGGGGTCCTGGGTTCGATTCCCGGGTCGGGCAAAGTGTTGTTGGGTTTTTTCATTAGGAAATTCTCATTAGCAGCCCGGAGTCTGGATTTGTGCCCGGTCAATGGCAATAGGCTCGCCCCCTATTACATGGGACTATAACATAACTGGTGAAATGTGGGTGTACTATTACACCTCTGCCTACCCCTTCGAGGAAATACAGGCGTGATGTTATGTTATGTTATGTTAAAAGCTATGCGATCGCGGGACGTGCTGGACATAAGTAGATATTCACAATACTGACGTGCCGCTTGAAACCCTAAGCTAAGAGGTAGCCTGCTTTGTGTTGAGTATCTAGCCAACCATCTGCGATCGACAACCCGCCTGCCAAACGTGGCGATTATGGCATATCCCCCCAACATGACCAGTGTGGCAATGCTTGGGGGAGGCCTATGTCCAGCAGTGGACGTCTTTTGGCTGAAATAATGATGATGATGAAGTCTTTGGCCCCAATGATAATATCTAAACAAAACAGCCTGCCAAGTTAAATTCTAAAAGTGAATTTCTTTCACTATTTATCCAACTAATGTAAAGTAAACAACAATAATAAATTATTTGATACAGTTATAGATTATGAGCTACAATTTCTACTGTTAGTCATAATTTTATATGTAAACCACAGATCATGTATTGTTTATGTCCAGTGTTGTCAGTTGTCAATTTAACTGTAACTATACTAATTTGTCATGAAATTGTAAAGTATTATGTATTTATTATTAAGTATTATATATAAGTTTTGTAGTGTGTGCGTCAAATGGAGCGCAAGGATAAAATCTTTTTCTTTCTTTTTTTTGTGGTTAAAATCTAACTCCAGGTCTCCATAATGTCGTAGTGTCTAGAACTATATTTATGTGTGTCAAGTTTCAACAGAATCGGTTAACAGGTAAGAATTCAGTGGGTGAACAAACACTCATCCCCTGTTTTACTACCCTTAGGGGTGGATTTTGATTTTTAAATTTAAATGGGACCAACTTCGAGATATACCCTATCCATTAAAAAAAGAATCATCAAAATCGGACCACTCTGTAAAAAAATACGCGTCGAATTGAGAACCTCCTCCTTTTTTTCGTCGGTTAAAAACATTATTTTAAATTCTGATCGCATTATTTAATGTTTATTTATATCGGTTTAACATTAATTAGCTATACTAATCCATAAACCTATAACACGCTTGCAAAAATAGGTAGGTACTAGGTACTTATTTCAAATAAATACCTAGTACCTACCTATATTTGTTTTACCTTTAATTAGGTCAAAGACGTATGTATAACAGTAAGCTTCTGCCTTTCCCTAAATAATATATTCTTATCGCCTTTTACAACACCTATATAGAGAGAGATCGCCTGCCTGCTTCGTTGGTCTAGTGGTCGCAAGCACGACTGCTAAGCGTGGGGTCCTTGAGTTCGATTCCCAGGTCGAGCAAAGTGTTATTGGGTTTTTCATTTGGAAATTCTCAGTAGTAGCCCGGAGTCTGGATTTTTTCAGTTAATAGCATTACATGGGACTTTATAACATGCGAAATGAGGTGTACGATACACCTCTGCCTACCCCTTCGGGCAATACAGGCTTGAAATTATGTATTAGAGAGATAAGCCACATTATTAATCAGGAACAATATCAATTTAATTTTTTTCTATTTTATTTTTACTTGTATTTTAAATTTGTGTTGTAAATATTGTACATTTATATCAACATTAATTTATATTAAATTCATACACTGATGACTAAATCCCACAGACCAGTAAGCTTCAAGACTCCGCATAAACAAAGTTTTGTATTCAAACGCAGTCGTAAAACGTTGGTGGGGTCAGGGGGGCGGACGGCGCGTTATGATTGGCCGGCTCAAAAGTTCGGTGGTATGATTCCTTATGATTGGTGCCGCTCGCTGACTGAGTGACGTTCCGATTGGCGGAGTGACGTATGATATGCAGTGGTAGAGCATATGCGTTGTGACCGGGGGTGTCCAGCTAAGCGGAGTCTAGAGGCTTACTGGTCTATGCTAAAACCTAAACTTGTCGTAGTGTCGCTCACCAACTAACAGTCACGGTGTCTGGACAAGCGCTTACCAATCATCTTTTTGCGTCGCGCTTCAATAAAGGAATATAATTGCATTAACAAAGGCGTGCCATCAATTCACTGAATTATTGGCCCAATAAAATTTGAAGCACTCCATATATCAGCATTGTTTTTATTCAAGACAATTTAGTGGGTATAGAAGGTTCCCAATAAGGCGTTAATATCATGAAACTAATAAGTACAGAAGGCCTAGCCCCCATAGAATCGCCAGGAATAGAAACATCAATAAAATGTTAGGAATTCACATGTACGGATTTTTTATATCCAGTACGTTATGTTAGTTACGCTGTACATTTTACTGACATTTAATTCCTTGACAATAAGAAAATGACGAAAATGGATTGATTAAATTTAAACATAATAATCGGGACGAAAATATGTTCGCTCCTTGACAATACAGGAGAAATATTTAGAATACTACATAACATAACATCACGCCTGTATTTCCCCGAAGGGGTAGGCAGAGGTGTATAGTACACCCACATTTCGCCAGTTATGTTGTAAGTCCCATGTAATAGGGGGCGAGCCTATTGCCATTAACCGGGCACAAATCCAGACTCCGGGCTTCTACTGAGAATTTCCTAATGAAAAAACCCAATAACACTTTGCCCGACCCGGGAATCGAACCCAGGACCTCACGCTCAGCAGTCGCGCTTGCAACCACTAGACCAACGAGGCAGTTAGAATATTAATTTATATAAATATCGAATAACAATAAAAATTAGCTATTATATTGTATCCGATTTTTGCTCCGTTTTGCCACCCCGATATGCGAGAACTTGACTTCGCTCGTTGGCGTCATGTGAGTCTTCAACATCATAATCCTTGTAAGAAGTGGTCTTTCTTTTTCCCTCTTTTTTGTGCCAGTATTGTCAGTGTCAGCTCAATAGTAACATTGTATGTTCAAATAACTTACGTGTAAAGAATTACAAAGTAATGGTAAGTTAATATTTCTTGTAGAGCCATAGATTACTGAAGTGTACACACGGCTACACATCAAGCTGTACCAAACCAGTAAAGGCTAACCTCGCGTTGTAAGGAAAACCTACACAATGCGAGGTCAGCTTATACTGGAAATGTACAGCTTGATGTGTAGCCGTGTGTACGTTAGGAATGCTGATCCGAATCGTCATTGATGTTAACATACCCCCCGTGAGCTGACTGACTAATTTAGCCGCTGAAGTATTGATGATTCCGATGTTATTCGTATTTTACAACATTACTTGTAGACGAAAAGCATTGTTTTGATCGAAACTTAAGGTGCTGCATTGAATTTGCAACCGTCCCTTTCTAACATACGGCAAATTGCGCGTGTGAGAACTGAGCGGAATCGCGCTGTTTTGATGTTTTTTTACATTTTTGCAAATATCTCAGCCATAAACATTTAAAAAAAAATCTGTTACACCATATATATCTTATTCACAAAAAACAATAGTAAAAACTATTGGAATTTCTAAATGCAATGCGAAATAGTGCAAAAACAGACCTTACTTTGGAAAATAAACCTATCCGGCAAATTTCATTAAATCGTGTTTTCCCTATACCAAAATCTAGTAAATGTAATGAAAAATCTTAAATATGAAAATTAGATCAACGTCGTATCCACAAATGAAAATATTTTGATTATAAAATCCCTATTTTTCCCTATGCCGTACAAAATATTTCTACATGTGTTTGACACACATATCGCCTGTACTTACTGTATTTTGTCCTGTCTGCTAGCCGCCTGGCCAATTCACGTAACTAAAGAAGTGCAGTTGCAGTGAAGTTTCGATCAAAACAATGCTTTTCGTATTCTCTTATCTTCGGCGATCGCTGTCAGAAACGAACTGCAGCGTCACTGCAACTTGATCGGCGCGTCATGAAATTACGTGGATTAGGGCCCTGGCTGGTGGCAGCCTATACAACGTGCTTTTGAAATAACTGAAAACCTCTTAAGGGGTCATCAGAATGAACAACTTTTACTATTGGACCAACCCTGAAATCGCGAAAAAAAATCAGCTGATCCCTACATTTTGTCAGTTTTGAACACAAACGTAGGGAACAGGTGATATTTTTTTCGCGATTTCAGATTAGGTCCTATAGTAAAAGTTGTTCATACTGATGAGTACAATGACCCCTTAAGAGGTTTTCAGTTATTTCAATAACACGTTGTATACTATCATTATATGTATATGCGATAGTATAGATTTTGTGTTTATTCTTCAATCACAAGATTGTAACAATACCAGAGTGTAGGATATTTTGTATCGACATACTATGCGAGCAAAGCCACAGGCGGCAGGCTATATAGTTTACAATAAACTCTCATATCAGTAAGAGCTAATTGAAAAAGCTTTTGAAGACTGAGATAAAAAGATTTGCTAGTAGCGGGCCTAATACATAGAATACCATCAATGGACTCCAAAACAATACAGCATTGTAACATAAGTCTATTATTATTATTTTAGCCTATATTGTCCCACTAAAAAAAGCAGTGATAGCCTGGTGGTTGAACGCTTGCCTTCCATGCAGGAGGGTGTGAGTTCAATCCCGGCCCGCACCTCTGACTTTTAGAATTGTGCGGATTTATATTCGATTATCACTTGCTTTAACGGTGAAGGAAAACCTCGTGAGGAAACCTGCACACCTGAGAGTGATCCATACAGTTCTCATTGGTGTGTGTAGTCCGCCAAACCGCACTAGGCCAGCGTGGTGGACTAAGGCCTTAGCCTTCTCGTACTGAGAAGAGGCTCGAGCCCAGCAGTGGGACAGTAATGGGCTGGTTATGTTATGGCAGGGCAAAGGCCTCCCTTTCCTTTTTCCATTAATCTCGGTTATGAGCCAGTGTGGTCCAAAAAGCATGAGTCTAGTTGCAGAAAAATAATATGCTAAATAAAACCAGTAGTTGAACAGTTTCCATTAAGTACCTACACATAAATAACCAGTTGAACTATCAAACGAAAAACACGAAACTATTCCACAGGCTATCAGCACACTATCAAGCTCAAATATCCGTGCTATAATGAGAATGGCGAATTAATACATTATGATCGACGTTGCCTTGCCTGTCGCAATATCCTGCACAGAGCCGCCGGCACTAGGCCACTGGGGAGAACCACCGCCCATCTGAAAACCAACCCTGTTCCTCGAAAATAGAGGGGAAATTCAAGTGGCAGAGCATATCAATTAAGTTGTACCAAAAAGGTTTCGATCTATAGGTAGCATGATTAGATACTTTTGAAATTAATAAGGTTGTGTATACGTTTTTTGTGTGATGAGATAGTTGTAGTTTTAAGGATGTAAAAACAGTAATTTAAATACTAATGAAACGGTGTATGATGTGGGAAAGAAAGTTGTAGCGTAGTTGAGAAACAATCATCTTCGAAGCGTAGCGTACTCGTAGAGAACGCTTATCTAGTTTTTTTTAATAGCAAATACATCAATATCGTTCGCAATTATTATGTTACTCAGGAAATAAAATTCAGACGCTAGATAAAATCTAAATAATTTTAATACTTTTCAGAGGTCCGTTTACTCAAAAGGTGCCAACGGGACCCTAATTACAATGCCCGCTCCGTCCGTCCGTCCATCTGTCTATCACAGGTCTGCATCTTTTTAACTGTAATAGGTATTAGGTAGCTAGTTGGAATTTTCACAGAATATGTGTTGCTGTGGTCTCTAACATGGCAACATTAAATACTAAAAATAACAAAATATGGTACTGTAGCGTTGTGGATCTCATTAGTTTAGTCGAGTGAACGATATAAAACTTAACCGGTGTTGCGCATCCCTAAAATTTGTGCACAACACTAGTAATCGCGTTGGCCTCTGTCATTTTCAACACAGCAGCTTCCAAGGAAGTAACTATTCCTTCTGGAATACATATTTTATCCCCAATCTCGGGTGAGTTCTTCATTAATCTAGCTAATATATTATAAACAGTGTATTAGGGAACTGATTCTATCATACGATCTTGTTAATGTTTAATTTCTAACATTTTCATGGCCGGCCACGCGGTCATGCTTACTTCCTGTCTCAAGAAGCTAAAATATGTGTAATTAACTGCTGCATCAGCTCTATGCTATGCCTTACAGTGTGCTGCAACCTATTTCATGTGCCATCAGCGAAGATCACTGTCCTTCTATATGTTTTGCACACCTCGTGTCACTTAACCTACAATTATGCACCTGTCACATACTATGCTGTGACTGCACCCTTTACTGCCTGTTAACCGCTGTGATGTGTGAGCTTCCACTATCCTCCTTCATCACCGTTCCTTATGTCACTAGAGGGCGGAGAAGCTACCACATCGCACGCGGTTGTATTAACCTGGCCGCCACTAACATGCGCACCCTTCTGCACGCTTCCAGGGTTCTACCTTCCGGCTGGACTTCTACCTTCCGGCTGGACTTCTACCTTCCGGCTGGACTTCTACCTTCCGGCTGGACTTCTACCTTCCGGCTGGACTTCTACCTTCCGGCTGGACTTCTACCTTCCGGCTGGACTTCTACCTTCCGGCTGGACTTCTACCTTCCGGCTGGACTTCTACTTTCCGGCTGGACTTTTACTTTCCGGCTGTACTTCTACCTTTGGGCTGTACTTCTACGTTCCGGCAAGAGGCGTACCCGCTGCAACCACGAGGCAGCGTCTACCTGCTGCCCGCCAGCCTGCCGTACCATCCACGTGGCGGAGACGAGGGACGGTACCCTTTCTACCTTCCTTCCGAAGTGTGCGAACGCTCAGTGAACAATAGCCTTACCCGCGACCTAGCCGAGTGTCTTTCAATATATGTATTAAATATCTAAGTGTTATCTAATTATCTCTCAACACACTTCCTTATGTCACTGCGGTGCCTAACACCGTAGTGACACCTTTTCTTTTGTAGCGGTCTGCGCAGCTTACCTGCGTAGACTCTAACTGTTACAAACCCTTAATGCCCGGGTCCGACTTGCAATTTAACGATTTTATATACCTTAGCCCAATGACAATAAAAGCACAGCCTTAACAAACCATTTCATAGTGATACGCTACTTCAAAACCATGTTTTTAGTGTTCCGAAACTACCTACAAGGAACCCTTATAGTTTCGTCATGTCCGTCCGTCTGTCCGTCTGTCCGTCTGTCCGTCTGTCCGTCTGTCCTAATCCTTTACAGCTTAATAACTTCTACATTTATAAACATAAGTGAATGAAATTTTGTTAAAAAATAGTCTACATACAGATCTCAATTTTAAAAGAATAAAAAAATAGTTTTTCCGTATTTTAGGGGTGGCGTCCATACATGTGAAATGGGGAAAAAAAAAAATTTTTCGCTGCACACCCTCTTGTGGGATATCATTGAATAGGTCTACTAAAATGAAGGTAATGTTTGATACACCACTTTTTTATCAGGTGTACCATCTGTGAAATATAGCCCGCCAAAGTGGCTTGCAATGTGTCCCCCCCCCTGCCATTTCTAAACTATGCAATGTAGAAACTTATAATCTTCCACATTGATAGACCTTTGTGAAAACTCTCTTTTAAAATTATTTCGAGTATAATGTGATTATAATTTTTTGAGTTATAGAGAGAAAACTGAAAAATACTTAAAACGTCCTAGTTCAAAGGTCATTGACCTTAGAGAAAAATTATTAGAGCAAATAATGCTCCTTTAGCTACTTTCTATTTGTAAAAATCACAAAAAGTTACTTTGAAATGACACACTTCTTAAATTTGGCTTCTTGAATTTATCGCTAGATGGCGCTACTAACAACACGCTCTGAGTCGCGAATGCTGCCGATTATTGCAAAAACTAAAATAGCCATGATTAATATTCGATTTGATTCGTTTGTAATTACACCTACTTAAGGAACCCTATAATACTGAGCATGGCCTGACATGCTCTTGGCTGGTTTTTTTTTCTATCATCATCATCATTATTTCAGCCGAAAGACGTCCACTGCTGGACATAGGTCCCTCAAGTATCGCCAAAACGACAAATAAATGTTTTTTTTTCTACTAAAGCAAATAAATCAAATAGTCTTTAAAATTAACTAAATAAAGCATAAAGTATAAAATCTGTATCTTCAAGGCAGTCTGCAGGAGGGTGGACAGCAATCAAGTTGATTGAGTTTGGAGGCTGCCCTGCGAATCATTTGACTATAATGGTACGAGGGTGAGTAGGGGACCGGCTGCGGGACACAAATTGTTTTTTAAGGTTACCACGCTTTTTGAGAATTGATTTGGCAGTTTTAAAGAATGTTCTCCTTTGTTTTAAATTGAATTTTGTTTATTTTGTGGTTTTCAATGTAGTAGTAGTTGTGTTAAAAAATATAACTACAGACAGACTATTCCATCTTTTATTTCGTGTAACAGAATAGAAAATGAAGCAATATTTAAATGTAAGTATTTGGAAATGCAGGGTGCATTGCATTTGCTAAAAATAGGTATACAATGCACTGAGACAATGCATGTTCGTTTCGATCGCAAAATTGTTTATGGTCCCAGTTATAGGCGTACAATATTAGCATCATATCACCATAGCAAAGCCTCTTTAAAACCGCTCTAAACTCCATTATTTAAAAGATAAATAGAGTGGCCCATCAGTATTATCAGATTGTTAAAGAATTTTACAAAGCCAAATGTAATAGTAACATTATGATACAAGTGAGCTAAGTTGACTGTTATACTCGAGGCTGGATTGCAGCCCGAGACAAAGGCGAGGGCGTAATGGAGCCGAGAGTATAATAGTCGATGCTCACGCGTGTCATACTACGTTTTACAACACACAAATTAATATTAATTTGTTGACAAAAATTAATAATTTGATGAAATGAAATGTTTATATAGCATATTTTAATGAATACAGTTGATTTATTCCCAAAAATGTTTAGTTCAGGCATAACAATTATTTGCTGCGATTTAAAAATAAACTGTAAAGTAAAAAGCACTAGTATATAATGCATATACACAATAATACAATAATATAATGAAAAAAGCACGTGCGTTATAAGCCAAATTATGAACCTAAAAGCGATGCAATAAGAGCCACTTTACGAGCAAGTGTGTTGAAAAAATATTAAAAGAAACATCTTGTCAACAAAAGCGATATACCTATCAACAATGTTTGTTCAGTGTTTTCTATAATAAAATGTGTAGTGTGTAAATAAATAAATAAATGAACCTTGCAATTTCTCTAAACAATAATCCTCTATTAGCGACTACTCTTCATCATTCATTGATGATGCAGTTCCCACTTTGATCGACATCTAACACAAAGGAGGCAATGGACGTTGAAATCCATAGGCCAATATTGACTGTACCGATAACCTTCCCTCCAATAATTCCCTCTACCGCAAATATACCACAGAACAAGAAAGCAATAAGCAGGGACAAGTCCCCGAGGTGCTCGAGTGTCGACACTAAAGACACTAAACGTCGGTGTCTGACACTCGGCCTGCTTGACAAATAGCGGGTAATTGAAAAAGGACCCCTGTGAGTGGCGCAAGTTGGGAACTGATTGATGTTATTAGATTGTGACACTTTATCAAATTTGTTTTCGTGGATTGTAAAATAAACATACTAAAATATATACCGATTACATAATATCATCATCATTATTTCAACCGAAAGACGTCCACTGCTGGACATAGGCCTCCCCAAGCAGTTTGGGGGACATGCCATAATCGCCACGCTTGGCAGGCGGGTTGGCGATCGCAGTTGGTTCGTTAAATACTCAGAGAACGCTGCTGCCCATCCTCTGGTGAATCCCTCAGTCGCCTTTTACGACACCCATGAGAAGATATAGGGTTGGTTTTGCAATTCTTTACGTCCGGCAACACACGTATAATACGTTTTAATATAAATAAATAAATAAATAAACTTTTATTTCATAAAAAGAGATTGTAGTAACATTACACATTTCTACAGAATAGGTGGGTACATTAATATCTTCAATCCGGTGGGTGAAGTGCTGTTCTCCTAGCCAGGTTATACAATAACCTGTATTAAGGAGTAACAGTCCCGATCCCCTTTTCAGTATTACATTTTTACTGTACTACATTAAACAATAAAATTTGTACAATGTTGTTTTGTATTTATTGCTATTTTAAATGTTACTTTTATAATTAAACTTAAAACAATTAAAAATTTAGATAATTAATTTATTGTTTCGCCACCGACGTCACTGTCATCAAATCTACATGTGCGTAGAGTAGTTTCAGCTGATTCAGCTCCCGACTCAATCAATCAACTCAGCATATCGTAGTCCACTGCTAGACATAGGCCTCTCCCAAGTTCCGCCACAACACTCGGTCCTCTGCCTTCTGCATTCAGGCCCCCGCAGCTACCTTCTTCAGGTCGTCGGTCCACTTGGCTGGGTGACCTACACTGCGTTTGCCGATTGCGGTGTCCACTCAAGGACTTGTCTGCTCCACTGGCCATCGGTCCTTCGGCAGGCATGGCCAGCTCACTGCCACATCAGCTTAATGATCCTTAAAGCTAATTCAGTCACTTCAGTACTTCACCGGACTGCCGATTAGTCCTCCCGGCCGAATTTCGGTCACGGCAGCCAATCTTAACGGAGACTAGCCGTCTGCGCGGAACATGTATCCGACACGACCGGAGAGAGAGCAGGTGCGACCAGCAGCTTTACATGCTCTCCGAGGCATGGGGGTGTAGCACCACAAACTTTATGAATTCCGGCTGCTACCGAGAAATTTTCTTGACAGAAAAAACCCAACAAGACTTTTTACCCGACCCGAGAATCAAACCCAGGACCTATCGCTTAACAGTGTCGCTTGCGACCACTAGATCAACGAGGCAGTCCCAACCAACTCCCGACTTATTGATAAGTAAAGGCATAGCACTAGAGGGGCACCGGCGCGTTCCAACGGAGTTCCCGGAGCTCCTCTATTTTGTGCAGAGGATACCCCTCCGCCGTCGCAAGTCGGAGGGTATCCATGAGGAATCCACCCGAAATCAAAAACAAACAAAAAAAAGTTAACCTGGAAATAAGATTGATAGATTAAGAGACAACTGGATTGTCTTCAAATGTCTATTACAACCCTTACCTATATCACCCGCTTCCTCTCCTCCCTTACCCCACTTCTCATCAGTCAGGGTACTCACAGGGTTGACACGAGTGTTGCTTGTAACAACAACATTACAACACCCTGAACCTTAGCCTTTTACGTCGCCGGCTAAATAGCCCTCCGACTTCACCACTGTTGTTCCGGGGACTTACGCCTGGGAAAACAAATGAAAACATTCGGGAATTTTAATGTAATACCCCTGTTAATGGGGAGTCAGGCTAGGGGACGATGTACTCGAATTAACGAAAATGAGTGGAATTTACCTGTTTATTAAAAGGCTGGGTCAAGAAAAAGATCAGTGCTTTGAGTCTAAATCTTTATTGTTGAATGTTTTCGTAACGATTTTTCACATTACGAACTTCGAATACAAAAATAAAAACCTTAAAAGTACTAACTTCCCGTACCTATTTCTGCCGCCAAAAAGTGATGCTTGCATTGCTGTGTTCCGGTGCCGTGTACGGGTGCCGGTGAAATTAAAATCACACGAGACTTTCCATCTTCATGTCTCAGTTTGGTGAACTGACTTGCGGTACCATTTAGGCAACAGCCTAGGTGGTATTGCAGTTGTTATGGAGAGCTTAAGATCAGGTGGGCGTTTAGCCTGTTTCGCCATCCTATGCATAAAAAAAACTTGACCGGGATAAAATACTGCAAAGAGAATTAACTTTTATAGCTAAAGACAACATCAGATGACTAAAGATAAAGTAAACAACAATTACCTACGAATTTGTTCCATACCTATTGTAAATTCTACTCATTATTTTATCTCTAACTAAGTTTTTCTCGATCAATTCTCACCTTTTCTTCCGGCTCGAAGGACCAAAAATGTAGGGGTGATCCCTACACTATGCGATGCTTGCTTGATAGTGCTTTGATAATGCTAGATGCTTGCTAGACCCGGTGTTCTAATTACTGTATGTAATAAAACAACCGAAGTGATTGACTGAGTTTATTCAACTGTTTGTAAAAATAATAACATAGATTTATATTGATTGAGGTGACAGAGTCAGCAAGAAAACCTCGTACGTTTGCTCGTACAGTTTCACTAAAATCGGTGGAACTGTTTTGAAGTATTTAGGTAATATACATACCCAGACCAGACTTACAAGCTTGTTTCACGCCGTTACCCTAATAGGGTAATCTAAACTCCTGGTGTTGTCCATATCGGATACCGGGATATCGGCACAGTTCAAAGACATGCTGGTATAATTGGTGCTAGATTTATATTTTAGGCGAATATAATTAAATAGGTATTGGTCGCAATATTTCACTGAATATGGACAAAGATTAGATAAAATGTAAAACAAGAATTGACTAACGTTTCTTTCTTAGGAAAACTGTGAGTTAAAATAGAAGTATTTCTTTAGCATTAGCAGCTGAGCTATTCTTATCATCTCCTTTATTTTCATAAAATTAAATATACAAAAAAACGGCAATTTTTTTTATTATAAAAAAATGGCGAAATGTGGGTGTACTGTACACCTCTACCTACCCCTTCGGGGAATATAGGGGTAATGTTATGTGTTATGTTGCTATTAATTATATATTTTAATATTTTCATTAAAAAAACGAAAAACGTTTAAAAATATAAAAAATAGTTGTCCACCGGTATCGGGTACAGGGACCAAGCTACCGGCGGTCAGGGCTCCAGAGAAAGGAACCTCCTAACAATACGCGCCGTATCAAGGAGAACCGCTTTCTGCATCAAGCCCCTGACCCAGCCGCCTAACGAGAGCCTCTGGAGATGGTGGTCGAGGCTGTCTGCCACAAGGCCATTAGCCGCAACAACTATCAGCACAATGATTGCTGAGTCCACATCCCACATGTCGACAACCTCGTGTGCTAAATCAAGATATCTTCAAGATCTATCAAGTTTAGCAGGGGGCCGGCTAACCCCACCCCCCCTAAAGACTCGAAACTGGAAGATTTGTATTTATTTTACCTACAATTCATATCCTCTATCTATCATCTTACCTCCCAGGCCCATTGGCTGGCGACACCCTTGTTTTCCTGTCTTGAATTTTGAGATTACACGTAGCATTTTGACATGTATTGTGTCCAGATTGTCTCAAATTGCGCCTATCATTTTATGGCACATTACCTGGGGTATGACATAGTTCATATAAGATAACTAAGAATAAATTGAACTCCTGAAACATGAATGGGTACATACATAGAATAGGTAATAATACGAGGTACATATTAGGTACGTATGTAGTAGTAAATAAATCTGTGATTTAGGATGTACCTAAACTAACTTTTATCATTTCTAACACGCCTGTTACGATATCTACTTAGTTACAATTGGGACGGGATGTGTTGTCTAGTGGTTACTTTTATCAAACAAACCTAACTTTTCATCATCATCATTTCAGCCGAAAGACGTCCACTGCTGGACATAGGCCTCCCCCGAAAGGGGGATATGCTATAATGCCGCTTGGCAGGCGGATTGGCGATCGCAGTTTGTTAACCTTTACCTTAATATTAATTTTATTTTACTCCACCAACCAGCATTAGGCCAGCGTGATAGACTATGGCCTTAGCCTTCTTGTACTGAGAAGAGGCACGGGCCTGATGGGCTGGTTATGTATGTATGTATGTATGCTTTTACTGAGTTATTCTAAGAATCACACATTTTTCATGTCAAATCTATCACCGGGCCGTGTCATTGTCCCGGCGTGTCATAAACACGCCATTTTGTTGGCAGCGTGACAGGTCAGAGCAATTTATGCGAGGCGTGACCACCGGGACGACGACGTGACGTGTGGTCAGCGGTCAGGCATCTTTTATCTGTTGCCTTTTACGAATATGTACCTATTGTATCGCTAACTCATCTCGCTCTTAGGAAACGATTTAAAAAACTGGCCAAGAGCATGTCGGGCCATGCTCAGTATTATAGGGTTCCTTAAGTAGGTGTACAAACGAATCAAATCGAATATTAATCATGGCTATTTTAGTTTTTGCAATAATCGGCAGCATTCGCGACTCAGAGCGTGTTGTTAGTAGCGCCATCTAGCGATAAATTCAAGAAGCCAAATTTAAGAAGTCTGATTGATGTCAAAGTTACTTTTTGTGATTTTTTCAAATAGAAAGTAGCTAAAGGAGCATTATTTGCCAGGATAATTTTTCTCTAAGGTCAATGACCTTTGAACTAGGACGTTTTAAGTATTTTTCAGTTTTCTGTCTAAACTCAAAAAATTATAATCACATTATACTCGAAATAATTTTAAAAGAGAGTTTTCATAAAGGTCTATCAATATGGAAGATTATAAGTTTCTACGTTGCATAGTTTAGAAATGGCAGGGGGGGGGACACATTGCTAGCCACTTTGGCGGGCTATATTTCGCAGATGGTACACCTGATAAAAAAGTGGTGTATGAAACATTACCTTCATTTTAGTAGACCTATTCAATAATACCCCACACGATGGGGTGCAGCGAAAAAAAATATTTTTTCCCTATTTCACATGTATGGGCACCACCCCTAAAGAACGTAAAAACTATTTTTTTATTCTTTTAAAATTGAGATCTATATGCAGACTATTTTTTAACAAAATTTCATTTACTTATGTTTATAACTATAGAAGTTATTAAGCTGTAAAGGATTAGGACAGACGGACAGACGGACAGACGGACAGACGGACAGACGGACAGACGGACAGACGGACAGACGGACAGACGGACAGACGGACAGACGGACGGACATGACGAAACTATAAGGGTTCCTTGTAGGACTCCGGAACCCTAAAAACGTTGAGTAGGGAAATTACTTTGGGAAAGTCTCCTTTTATTGCCGACAAGGATGGTAAGCAATGCTCTCCTATTTAATTGTAAAAAATATAACAGATAACAGACTGCAACACCAAGTCATTTTCCGAATGAAGATCACAATTTTAGCAAAACTACAGCAAAACTTCATCACAAACATTCATTGCTTAGACCAGTCATTCTCAAAGTATGCTCCGCGGAGCAAAACCTCTGGCTTCGGGCTCCGCTATAATAATATCAACGTACCTAAGTCCTAAAAATAAGCATCACACAGCACAAGCAAAAGACATCGTGTCTTATCAGATAACAGCCGAAAATGGAATGATGGAAACAACTTCATCAACTTACAGTGGAATCAGTACTTACAGTGTTACGTAAAGTACCTATCTATTTTGTATCGGCAAACGCAGCGTAGGGCGCCCTCCAGCCAGGTGGACCGACAACCTGATGAAATTGGCTGGGGGGGGCTGGATGCGGAAGGCATAGAACCGATTGTTGTAGCACAACTTGGGAGAGGCCTTTTTCCAGGAGTGGATTGCGATAGTCTGAGTTGATGATGATGATGAAACGCAGCGTAGGGCGCCCTGCAGCCAGGTGGACCGACAACCTGATGAAATTGGCTGGATGCGGAAGGCATAGAACCGAGTGTTGTAGCACAACTTGGGAGAGGCCTTTTTCCAGGAGTGGATTGCGATAGGCTGAGTTGATGATATTTTCATTCGCAAATGTTAAATGATTGAAGGGAAACTATCTGTTTGGACTCAATGCCGCCAGTTTAAAATGGTGTAGACGCTTCAAATTGTAAAGCCTTCTGAATTTCTTTTCTAGCCATGTGTAATTAGCAAACATAACCGCATTATATTACATGAAATGCTCAATTTCTATGCTCGTCACGTGTTCGTACAACTCATTCGCGTGTCACGGACTGATGGACGAACGGACGAACATATTAATCTTAACACCGCCCCTGGGTAATTATAGACAGGGTGAAACACATTTATTGCACTTTTTATATCACCGCTGATTGCTACCACTCAATATTTTTTATTATGGTTCTTGTTGTAATCATTAGAAATGAGTTTGGTTGTAAAAATTATTTGCCGTATTTTTTTTCATAAATGTGAGTAGTAGTAGAGCTCTTTGTGATGGAGCTCGTCCAGGGAATTACTAACACCGTGCCTATTTCTGCCGCCAAACAGTCCTGCTTGCATTCTGTGTTACGGTGTAAAGGGTACGGGTGCCGGTGAAATTACAATCACATGAGACTTTCCATCTTCATGTCTCAGTTTGGCGAACTGACTTGCGGTAGCATTCAGGCAATAGCCTGGGTGATATTGCAGTTGTTATGGGCAAAGGTAACCGCTTAACATCAGGTAGACCTTTAGCTCGTTTCGCCATCCTAAAATATATAAGGTCCTACTGTCCTACATTAATAATCCGAAATATTTGAAGTGGTGAATCTACTCATTATTATGAACAACTTTTACTATGCGAACAACCCTGAAATCGCGAAAACGAAGCATGTGGTCCCTTACATTTTATCGATATAAGTGAACACAAATGTAAGGACCAACTAATTTTTTTTCGCGATTTCAGGGTTGGTCCCATAGTAAATGATGTTTGTTATGATGAGTAGATTCACCACTTCAAATATTTCGGATTAATAATGTAGGACCTTAAATATTTAAAAAAAAGAATGGCATTGATATACGTGGGACACTCAGAAAGTTTTGCGAAACTAAAAAAAATTGTTCTATACGTACATATATTTTTATCAAATCTTTTCAAAGTACTTTCCACCAGCCTCTATACAAAGATTCATGCGCCTAAACCAGTTTTCAAAACACTTTTTCCAGTCCGCCGCAGACACCTCGTTTACAGCCTGCTCGAACGCAGCCAGCGCATCTTCCGGCGACGAAAATTGTATCCCTTTGAGCTGATTTTTTATTTTTGGGAATAAAAAGAAGTCACACGGTGCTAGATCAGGGCTGTAAGGAGGGTGACCCAGGAGTTTGACTGGCGTGCTGTCCAGGAAGTCCCTCGTTTTGAGTGCGGTGTGCGCAGGTGCATTGTCGTGGTGGAGCAGTAGCCCGCGGAGCCCTGTGTTTGGTCGCTTGTTGCTTATAACAGAGAAAACTTCTGGCAAACATTTGGTAGTATACCATTCGGCATTAATGCTTCTTTGATCCCGTAAGGGAATTGATACCAAGTGGCCAGTCAAATTAAAAAAGCTAGCGATCAAAATCTTACCCCCGCTTCTAGATCGCTTCACTTTGGTAGGCGTTGGCTCATTTTGAAACACCCAAACAGTCGACTGGCGCTTGGTTTCTGGGTCGTATTGATAAATCCAGGACTCATCACCTGTAACGATGTCGTAAACACGCCGAGACGAGCCTGCTTCAAATTTGTTAAGCATATCACGGCACCATTCCACCCGGGCCTGCTTCTGAGCATCGGTGAGGTTGTGCGGCACCCAGCGTGATACTATCCTCCTCACGCGAAGATGGCTGTGTAGAATCTCGTGAACGCTTCCCGATCCAATCTTCAATATGTGTTGAATCTCCTGATATGTAATTCGCCTATTGTCTTGGATTAAATTTTTCACTGCTAGCACGTTTTCTTCGGTAACAGCCGTCAAAGGGCGACCGCTTCTTTCGTCATCCCCCAAAGTTGGTCGACCGCGCTTGAATTCGTTATACCAACGATACACGGTTGCCTTGGAAGGGCCTTCATCCATGAATGCCATTTGAAGTCTATCGTACGATTCATCCGGTTTCAGGCGACACTTGAAATCGTATAAAATCATAGCTCTAAAATGTTCCCGGCGCAGATCCATATTTCAGTGAGACACAATACTTTGAATTAACTCGCAAAAAATGTGGAGGGAAATTTTGAAATTGGAACTTACTTATTTTTACTTATAAATAATCATATTTTCGAAAAACATTATAACTGGCCAGTCTCCCATATATAAAAACTTTTTTTCGCAATACTTTCTGAGGGGCCTGGTATCGAGCGATTGGACTGCAGTTCAATAACTTGAAATCTCATATACATATATAGGTATATTATCCTAGCACATACAGTAGGAAGGCTCAAAGCAGTTGGCAAAAGAGGGGAGCAGCTGAGTATTGTTGATTGTATCAGATTGAACTGACGCCTATGACTGGCAGTATGCGGCATGGCTTGTGTGGCTTCTATCAACCTTGCAATGATAAGATGGCTGTGATAAGTCACCTCATCATCCTTTCAGTCGAAAGACGTCCACTGCTGGACATAGGCCTCCCCCAAGCATATGTAGGGGGGATATGCTATAATCGCCACGCTTGGCAAGCGGGTTGGCGATCGCAGTTGGTTGGTTAAATACTCAGAGAACGCTGCTGCCCATCCTCTGGTGAATCGCCTTTTACGACACCCATGAGAAGATAGAGGTGGTGCAATTCTTTACGCCCGGCACCACATGGAACACACCACACGGATAAGTCACCTACACCTGTAAAAATACCATATTGTAGCAAATAAATAAATAGTTTGAATTTGAATAAATTGTTGATCACTTCGTTTGTAAAGGGTTCCTATTACAAGTGAAAAAAAAAAGCAAAAAAAGAAAGAATATATCGAAGAAAGAGTTTTTTTTTAACTTTTTAACCGACTTCAAAAAAAGGAGGAGGTTATGTATTCCGCGGGTTTTTGTTTTTTCATGTATGTACACCGATTACTCCGAGATTTATGGGCCGATTTACGTGATTGTTTTTTTATTTGGTAGAGGAAGCCCGCGCGGTGGTCCCATATAAATTTTATTGACTTAGGTTGAGTAGTTTTTTAACCATCTTCAATAAATCAGTTTATTTTAGCTTCGCCTATATAGATGATCTGCTCATTGGTACGTTTTTCTGAGAATTCTTGGCCGATATGCGTGTTTTTTTTTCACGATAGTGATTGGAGGTTTGGAAGAACATGAGCGAAACTTTGCCCAGCAGTGGGATAGCAAAGTTTAATAAAAAATATATTCTCAAACTGGTTATATAAAGATTTATGAATGAACCCTCGCAATTATCAACTAAAAAGTATGAAATAAAAACTTTTTAACAAACAAAAAAAACCGACTTCAAAAACCTTAACTAAAAAGTAAAAAATAATCATTGTATGTATTTTAAAATCTTAACATAAACCAACATTTTGAAGGCGGCACGTGATTTTCATGTACGTTCACATAAACAGTTTTTTACTATAGAATTAGCTCGACTGTACATTATATTTACATGACGCAAAGGGTCAATCACGCGCCGCCTTCAAAATGTTGGTTTATGTTAAGATTTTAAAATACATACAATGATTATTTCGAACAAGGAAATTAAATACAATAAAGCAAGTTTTGTATGCTCATAAAACAAAACTTACAGAATACTAACACAGTTCTAGTGCCATAATACGACACATGTAAGACCGCCATCTTTGTTTTAATGGTCGCCATTATGCATAAAGTGACAGTCACTAGTCCATTGTCTACGGATCCACAATACATCATATCCGCCGCATAAGTTTTACAAGTTGTGTAAGCTATCTCAGTTATCTGTGTGTTTCTTACAGGAAATAAATTTTACTTACTTAATATTTGGAAATATCTTCTACACCACAAACATATAATGCATATTTTTGAAAACTACAGGGGAGACAAAACACTGTCACAAAAACGAGCAATGGTTAAACCTTTTTTTAATAACATACTCTGATGCTCTGATTAACTCATTTTAATTACTTCGATTAAAAAAAAGCGTGATTGAATTCTTGAATTATCTGCCTAATGAGTTAAAAACTTCATTCAAAAATGACCAGCTATGCTATTCTCTAAGGATACAGCCTTGCGTGCAACGCTGCCGCAGCGTCGAAACCTTGATTTGGTATTCACTAAAGTACGAAAAGCTACACTAGCGCTCAAGGCTGTGACGGCTGTGAGTTGGAACTACTCGACGACAGAGAAATTGACACTTCTTCATACATTTTGGTATTCCGTAAACAAAAACCAGCGTCGAGATCGCTCACAGCCTCACGCACAGCCCAGTGTTACCAGATGGCAAGTTTGAAATTATCACAAATCTAGAAAAAAAAATATCTTATTTTTATCGCATACGTGAAGAATGACTCTCCTCCACAAAATTGTAATTATATTGATATTTAGAGGTCTCAAGTTTCTATTAATTAATGTGTTTTATTTAACACTAGCTATGCCCGACCATACGTTCCTATCAACATTTTTTTTTCACAAAATCCATCGCGTGCTCCGCACTCGCAATGTTAAAAACAATTCGCCTAAGTTTTATCGCAATAGGATGAATGGTATAGGAACGCATACGGGAGAAAAGAAACATATATTTTTATTTGTAGATAAATAAAATCAGAAAATTATTAGAAAAAGAAAAGAAAAATTTCTTATTGTCCCAGTTCGCAGCGTGCAACAGTTAAAAAAAACGTAACAATGCAAAGCAAAAAAAAACAGATACCTAACTAATCCAATAGCACTCAGTCTGATAGTCTGACTCTAGGTCTGACTGTCCTGACTGAACTGGTAACTGACGCAAACCGACCCACGAACTAAGACCGAACAAAATGAATAAGTGGAAAAGGACGCAGTATGCGGTTGGAAGGGAAGCATCGTTTTTTTATGGTCTTATGCGTGCATTTTATTCATTATGTCGTGTGCATCACACTGCACACATAATGAGTGAGAGTGACGAGAATGTATGCTCAAATGCTTGTTGTTAATGCTGGTTGTTGTCTAAAAAATTACTAAGCCTCAAAAATATCACAGCGTTATTAAAATTATCGTATGAATTTACAAAACTATCGTTCGATACCCTGCTATTATTTTTTACCGCAAAGGACTTGCAATCATCGTAGATGTACGATAATTATCGCACGTCTGGCAACGCTGCCACAGCCACGCTTCTATCTGTCTAATCTAAAAGCTAAAAAGCTACACTAGCGCTCAAGGCTGTGACGGCCAAGAGTTGGAACTACTCCACAGCGGACAATTTGACACTTCTTGAACATTTTGGTATTCTCTAAGCAAAAAACAGCGTCGAGGTCGCTCACAGCCTGTCACAGCCTCGCCCTTAACCACGATTCTATCTGTCAAATCTAAAAGCTACAAATATTGCGCTGAGTCCTATATAGTTTAGTAACAAAAATCATTATTACTCGTAATTGAAGGTGCAAAGAAATGCAATAAAAGAAATGGAAGCAGAGCACAGATGATTACAAGTCTCTATTTATTGGAAAAAGCTAAAAAAGTGAAGATTTCAAGAAGGCACGAAACGAAGGCAAAACAAGACAGTTCAACACTTTTCCCAGGATGTAGAGTTTATCCATATTTACAGGCTTTTTAAGGTTTTTTTTTTTTTTTTTTTAATTAATGTATTAGAAAGTGATTTTACTCCATATATGCCTCCATATATAACATCATTGACTGTATTCTAATTTTACTAACAGTTTTTTTAAGTATAGAATGTTTCTGAACTTATGAGTACTATTGTTACTTATAAAGAATTTATTATTAGGTATACATATTCATACTTTTGATATATAAATATGAGTTTGTGAAGATATTCGTTACACTCAATCACACTGAAACGGCGAAACAGATTTGGATCAAATTTGGCACGCAGGTAGACTATAACCCAAATTAACATATAGGCTACTTTTTATCCCATAAAAATAAAAAGCTCCCGAGGGATGCGAGATAAGTCTTTCTGTGATAAACGAAATTATATGCGGGCGAAGCTGCAGGCTAAGTCTACATAACATCACGCCTGTATTTCCCCGAAGGGGTAGGCAGAGGTACACCTCTACTATACATAGTAGGTACACCCATATTTCACCAGTTATGTTATAAGTCCCATGTAATAGGGGGCCTATTGCCATTAACCGGGCACAAATCCAGACTAAGTCTAGTTAGTAGGGCTGTCTTGTTTTTAATTTTTTGTGTGTTTATGTATGTACATACTAAAAGGCAATGATAAATTAAACATGTGTATTTTCCTTATCCATTTTTTATTTACATTGAAAGAAATAAGTAATATAATACATTATCATATTTTCCACCAAAATGCACACAAATCCTGCAGTGCTTGGGTCTGCCTTGATTATAACCCACTGATCACCATAAAAATCTCAGAATCCTTTTCTGGTTATCAATAAGGAGTCTTTGATTTTCCAACCAACAACAGAGACTCTTCAAAAAACCATTCATTTTTCAAACGCTTTTCTTCAATGGCGATAAATCTTTCAGTCCGGCTCGCCATTTGTGACTGCCTTTGTGAAGGTGGTGAGCGCTGGAGCAGACGTCGTTGTGCCGTTGTTAACAAACGACGCCTACGAGGTGCTAAAAAGAAAAATAACTTTAAGCAATTGGTTGTAAATTTAATAAAGGCAAGCCAAGCCGTCTAAAAGCTTCACATGCGCTTGGGATGGGATTACGCCATAGACTTATATATTACTAGGGTCTTGACAAGCTAAGATACACAGTAGATTTTAAAAGTGTTTTAAAACAATAACGTCCTTTGACTGTCGGCGTCCAAGAACTATTGATTAGTGTCTCGTTTTTACTTTGTTGATGGGTTAGTATCCCGTGGACCAAAACTTAAACAATAGCAAATAAAAGGTTAGATACCTTAAGGTTACCTATAACAATACTTACATACACTTAAGCTTCTTTTTCAAGTCACAAAACTATGTTTAAAACGATACAATTAAATGTGATATTATCGCTAATACAATAACTTAACTAAATACGAATAGAAATCAACTTCTAAAAAATTTACAAGTCTCAAAAATGTCGTACTTAAATATCATTAGGTAATCTGTGAGAAAATGTCAAGTGCAGTCCAAGGAACTTATATATCAAGCTGGAAAGCGGACGGCTGACTAAAATTCGGTCCGATGATTGGGGAGCCTTTTGTCTCTTTCTATAGGGTGTCCATACATGCAGGAAAGGGACAGCGGGCTCTCGGTAATACTATCTCAGAAGACCGGCCTCGACCGGTATTTTCTCCCTGATTTTGATTGAAGATTTTGGACCTTATATGAACGGGATATTATTAATTTTTGTAGTTCTTAAATTTCTCCGTACGCATTCTATCTTGGGTAAAAATTCTTTGGTGCAATCACAGAGTACTTTTATATATATGAAAAGTGCAGTGCAAGTGATTATATATGTTTTTTTTTTTTTAATTATTATGGCCTGGTTGCTAAGACCTTTAAGCCAAGTCATTTATTTGTTATATGTGAGTAGTTTTATGGCCTGGTTGCTTAGACCCTCCAGCCAAGTCTTTAGTTTACTCACCCCAGTAAAGTGATGGAAACTTTACCAGGTTTTTGAGCGGATGATGAGAAAATACGAAAGTCACGTATTTCAACTTTGTACCATTTACCCACACTTGTACACGTTAACGAGCACTTAACATTTAATAATCCACCATTATTACACATTAACACTCGAAGAAACACAAATTTAGGAAAATAATACAAAATCCACAACACGATCTTTCCGAATTTTCCCGCCAACCAGTGATTATATACTCTTTGGTGCAGTGTTGCCAACCCTTACCAAAAACTTTCTTAAAGAAAATGTTGACATCCCCCTAAACACCCCTAACTTTTCCTATTGCCAATGAATCATTCACACATAGCAAGCTAAAACTTTAAGAAATGATTTTTTAATGATTATTTTTGGTAATAAGTACTCATATTGATCAAATTAATATTATACCTTAGAGACATAAGTAGTTGACTTTGAGCCGTTTGGGGTCGAAACGCTCGGGCCATGGTGTCCGAGTGCGCGCTCCTTTTTTAAGGAAATCTCTAAGAGGCTGGTCGACACTTCGCGTGACCAGAGGGCTGCCTTGTTCTTTGGTCAAAGAATAAGCGTTGCCATTCAACGTGGCAACGCTGCCAGTCTTCTGAGCACGATGCCAGATGACAGCGGTGTGGAGGAATATTTTGCCGCCTAGGCGCGCTTTTTTGTATCGTTTTGTTTTGTACTTTGTAAATATTGTATCATTTTATTTTTTACTTTGTAGATATTGTACCTATAAGTCAACACCATCAAATATTTAGGCCACATAATAACAGCTATAAAATTTGATGAGTAAAACACCTAATTTATCTATTAAAAAAAAGTTCGGCGTAAAAAACAATAATCGAATGCAGGAATAAAAGACTTTTTTAATTCGCTTTTCTGGCAGAATTTAGGATAGTCCCATTTATATAATTATATTATTTGCACACCCCGGATGAGACAATAATAATTAATTAATTATTCCTTGACATGTTTCTTCTTCCATAATATATTATGTTCATACAGTTTTTTTAAGAACATTGTAAAACATCGCAAGGTAAAAATTCTAAATTCTAAATTTATTATTTGTCAAACATAGGTATGATGTATAAGATATGGTGTTAATTTATAAATAATCCAGTATCACTATGTTTTGCCTTGATATTAGGCGTACAAATTTGATAACTTATAGATAATACTTATTATAGATTTGAGGAAATTAATTGTTTAATAATAATAATAAGAGTTTTTATTAATATATATTAATGAATAATTTAACAAAGAAATCGGACTCTTGTGTATTTACCTAAAGTTTGTTGTATCTGTCAGAAAATCAGTTACTGAATAGTAAGCTTTCAGAACAAGAAAATCTTTGAGCTTCTTTTTAAATGTACGTATATCATCACTCATCAGTCAATTTAATGTTGTGCAAACCATCATAATGAGAGATTTGAAGAAATATCGCAATAAATTACACTTAAAAATGTCATACGATCCCAATAAAGTACGTTTTTTGCTATCGTGTATTTTGACATTTCTTTTCAATCCTACGAATCGAACCACGATTGTGCGATCCAGTGGGGAGTACGAATTTCTCGTTCACAATGAATGTTTCTTTCGTAGTTAGTTTTAAGTCGTGCCACCACACGATCGTGCGCTTGTGTACATTAGGCAATTTAGGCGTTGAAATTTTGATACAGAACTCGAACCAGTCGGGAGTAAAGCTCCGGATAGGAACCAAATCGAAATAGAGTTAGAATCAAATTTTCAGGAGTAAGCCCCTAGCTCAGTTAAAGAATGGGATTGAAAATGGCGGACACTGGTGTGGTGCGAGTAGGTATTCCCTACTAGCATTAGAAATTACGTCATTTTCAAAGCCAATCAATAACTGCGCAAGTTATGCGAGTTAAATTGTAATTAAATTGTTTACAATTAATTCTACTTACATGCCGCGTTCAAGAATTAACTCGATGTGGAGTTTTTATAATGCCATCTTTCTCACATTCACAGCAAAATGTTTTCTCTGTCCAGCTATCATTCCATATTTGCTGTTGTTGAGATTAATGCTGGTTTTGTTTGAAGCCCATAAAACCCCAAGAAATTCCTGGCCCTAAAAATATTCCTTTTAATACTTCTACCCCCTAAATTTAGGGGTAAAACCCTCAAGCTGTCAACACACAACACTGCAAGTGGTTTAGTTTTTTATTTACAGTAGAAGGTTCATGCGTTTCGGCAAAGGAATCTTCATACAGCCTTAAAACTCGGCCCATAAAAATGTTACAAGCTCTTAGAATAATAACCTATTATTTGTAATTTTAATACGTTTCTTAAAAAACCTAAAACATTGACCTTATAAACCCATTAAACTCTCAGTCGAGAATTATCGATTATATTGTACAGATATTTGTGTCAAGCCCTAACTCGTCTACGCAACAGCGACGAGTCGACACAGCCTTCAGTTCGTCGACGAGCATAAATGCGTTAGTGAATACCGTTTGAATCAGCGTTGCGCTCTCGGACGTTCGTAAAGCTGTCTAAATGTCAGGCCTGTCATGACATACAGCCACGAAATTGTAAAGCGCAAACCACACCGAGAGCGGGTGCGGGTCGGGCGCGGGTCGGGTCGGGAGTACGGCGGGTATATTGACCTGTTTTTATATGGATGACATCACACGAAACGTGGGCGCGGGTTGGGCCAGAGCCGGGTGGAGCGTGGGAGCCACGCGTTTCTCCTGCCACTACAGACAGAGCGCAGGCCGCGCGGGCCGCGCGGGTCGGGTCGGTCGTCGAATATACGTACCTATTCATAGAGTAACTTTTTGTACGTATTCACCGATATGTACTTACACAGAGAGCTTGCGTGGGTCATCAGCAGCGCGTATCAAGTGTTTGTCAACAAGCTGTTGTAATTATTTACAAAAAAAAACTCTTTCTCGTCATTTATCTAAATGATAGTGTTCGTAAACATTGCCTACTTACACTTTACTTACTTACTTACTTTTTTTTGCCTTTTGAAGAGAAGCTTCTATGGCGTCGTTGCACACGCCGCCGACCCGCGCTGTGTCAGCTGTGTGTGAAGTTCTCACTGTGAACACAACAAACAGTGCGGCTCACGCGAGCAACACGACCCGACTAGCGCCCGACCCGCACCTGCCTTGTGTGTGATTTGCGCTTTAGAGAATAGCATAGCTGTTATTTTACTCTAATTGAAAGTGCTCGGATGATTACAAGGCTCTATTTATTGGAAGAAGCTAAAATAAGTGACGATTTATAGAAAGATTGAAAGGCAAAACAATAAGAAAGTTCAAAAATATTTCCCAGGATGTAGAGTTTATCCTTATTTACAGACTTTCTGAGGATTTCATTTATGTAGGTATTGGAGAGTGATTTTAATCCATATACCTACATATGCCTCTGCAAATTCGTGCCGGTGGTTTAACTAGTAGGCTGAAGGTTTGTTTATAGCTTGGTTTCTTAATAAATTATGATTAATAAAGATACCATCAAAAGATTGTATTACATTCGTAATGTTTCAGGTATTATGCACTCTTTATCATTTTTGGCTAATGGAAGTTACCAAAAAATGTAGACACATATGTGTCCCAGGCTTCTGCTTCTAGAGCCATCCACCAGGTTGTTGATGATAGAAATAATATTAACATTATCAACAAATATATCAGATTTCTTCAAAATCATGATGGACAGCAAGTTCTCAAGGAAAGATAAATGTTATAATACATATAAGTATTATCAGCTTAGACATAATTCTTTGTTATTCTTATTGTTATACCACATTTAAGTAAAGAAAGATTGACTAATAATATGAATATTATTATGGAAAATAAGTTGAGTACCTACCTACATTACTATTCATTTAATTTTTCGTGTCTGTAAGTTTATCTGGAACTCTGCAGCAGTGATAGTTTTGTTTTATAAATTGATTGACTGTATTATAGTTTTACAAACAGTTATTTAAGTAAATAATGTTACTTACCCTACGAGTCCTATTGTTTGTCGAAATAAATAATTTATTATCATACATATTCATAGTTTTGACAGCTTTGACTAATTTTTAGTAGACAGCATGTCGGTGGTAACATTTGAATTACAAAAACCGTTCTTACTGCTTACAAAATAAACTGTCAAGGTCAAACTGTTACCACTGATATGCGGTCGAATGTACTACAAGGCAATGAGAAATTAGAAATATGTATTTTCATTATCCATTTTTTATTTACATTAAAAGAAATAATTTTATTCTTATTTGTTTAACAAAATTACTAATTCCTATTAAATTATTCATATTTTCCACCAAGGCACTGGGGGATGCACACAAATCCTGCAGTGTTTGGGTCTGCCTTGATCATGACCTACTAATCTCTATAAAAAATATCAACATCCTTTTCTGGTTGTCAAAAAGGAGTTTTCTATTTTCCAACCGTCTTTCTGCAAATATCCTCTCATTATACAAACACTTTTCTTCAATGGTGACAAATCTTTCAGTTAGGCTCGCCATTTGTGACTGCCTTTGTGAAGGTGGTGAGCACTGAAGCAGACGTCGTCGTATCATTGTTAAAATAACTATGCCTACGAGGTGCTTAAAACAAAAAATCAAGGTTGTGAAATGAATAAAGGCTAAAATCTTCCAAGCCGTCTAAAAGCTTCTCCAATTGCGCTTGGGATGGGACCCCGTTTCTTGACATGCACACAGTTGTTAATACAATGACATCCTTTGACTGCCCGGAGCCCGAGAACAATTGATTTTCTATTGTGGCTCGTTTTTGCCATGTTATTAATTATTAATAACCCATGTTATTAATTTACCATCCCGTGGACGACAACCATAACAAATGTAACAAAATTTGGTTAGGCATAATAATATTTACTACATATCTTCACTTCAGCTTCTTTTTCAAAAAACTATTTTTAAAACAATACAGTTCAGTTTAGTACAATCGCTAATATAATAATTTATCGAAACACGAATAGAAAGAAGCATTACCTACTACAAATACAACTCTCCAAAACAAAATCACAGAGAAAATAATCACTACGTTACAAACAAAATGTCAGTCAGTGATCAAAGATAATATAATCGCTACATGTCAGTGATTATTTTACTCAAACTTCTTGGTCATTCATGGTGAATAATTACATTATTTTTGAAAAATGCAGTGCTGCCAGTGTACTTTTGTCAAAAGATACCTGAGAAGAGTTATCCAAAATTAACCATTAATATGAAAAGTAATTTTCGATTAACTTAAGATTCAATATAGTCTACGCAGACGAAGTCACGTGCAAAAGCTAGTTTTATTAAACATTTACAATTGTAGCACTGCCAGATATTTACGTAACACTTTACTTTTAGATATTTTCAGTTTTCTATCATTTTCAACTACTTATATACTAGCATATGTGTACTCGCATTCAGATGAAGTTTTTAATTAAATAGATAAAAAAGTTCTTGTAGAACACTACAATTTCCCATTAAATCAGCTGGAGGTACCTGTAGTCCATCAAAGGAATCACGCAAAGTACTGTAGGCACGTTCGTGTAGGTAAATAATAATAAATTATTGTTGGTTCCTCGATTATAGCTTGATGCGTAGTTTATTATTGCTAAGGTACCGTGTGGTGCCGTACGTATTGCATGAACGAATTGCACCACCCTCTCTCTTCTCATGGGTGTAGTAAAAAGCGACTTAGGGATTCACCAGAGGATGGGCAGCAGCGTTCTCGAACGGCGATTCGCGAAACGCGTCACCCATCCGATATACCGAAAGTCCGCCACTTTCGAGAAAACTATTCCCGATGCAGCAACGGCTGCCAGGGGGACATAGTGGCGGTGTCCCCCCGAAATGCCCCAGTAAGCCGAGGTTCGAGCCCTCCCTTGGGGGACGCCCTTATGCGGTTTTGCAGTTAGGGTATCCATTCTGGGTACCAATTCTGAGAGAGTCCAATCGAAAAAAAAAAAAATCGCCAACCCGCCTGCCAAGCGTGGCAATTATGACCCTTTGGGGGGTGGCCTTTGGCGTTTTTCGGCTGAAATGATGATGATGATGATGTTTTAGTGTAAGAACAGAAGTATAATTGGGTCGGTATCTTTTGGTCTCGATCTCGATATGTCTAGGTTGCCCGTAAGACTAGATCGCGAAATGACTGGATCTCGATTGGACTAGACATCGTAACGTCTACATCTCAAAATATTTTACATCTGTAAACAGAACAGTATCAAGCGCTCGTTGTAACACGCCGCCCTACGCGTTTTCTCAGTACCAAGTAGTACGCACGGCTACACATCAAGCTGTACATTTCCAGTATAAGCTGATCTCGCATTGTACGGAAAGCCTATGCAATGCGAGGTCAGCATAAACTGGAAAAGTACAGCTTGATGTGTAGCCGTGTGTACCAACTATTTAATTCTGTGCACACGCATTGTTGTGAATACGAGTTAGTTATCTACATGGTAATAATATATTTGAAATTAACACATCTATTACTACGATCCACGACGACAAAAAATAGCTTAAAAAGTAGATTGCTTGTTATTTGTAATACGGCTTTAATTAGTGCGAGAAGAGATTACTTTGTGCATAAATTCATAATAAGTAACAATAATTAATAATATATTACTGTTTTTAATTATCACATCATCTTCATCATTATCATCATTTCAGCCGAAAGACGTCCACTGCTGGACATAGGCCCAAGCATCGCCACAACGACCATAACTATTTTAACATAAAAAATGTAATTTGTGGAGATAAATAAAACATTTTTTTTGATTATTTATTTTATATAATATCAATAAAATTCCATTCCAACATTACAATAAAATATCTAATTCGATTTCGAAAAGATACCTAAAAGCTGCCTAAAAGTTACCTTTTAAGTCGTCTAACCTGGAACTTGACCGAGATAAAAATTACCTAAAGGTTACGAAAGTAACCTTCTGGCAACACTGGAAAAAGTCAAAGGTCAAACTTGGTTTGTTTTTAGGGTTCCTTACCCAAAGGCTGCCAAACGGTACCCTATTACTTTCGCTACGCTGCCCGTCCGTCCGTGCGTCAGTCTGTCTGTCCGTCCGTCTGTCTGTGACAGGGCTTTATCTTTGTAACGGTCATAGATAACCAGTTGAAATTTTTACAAAATATGTGTTAATATGGTGCATATCACGACAAATACTAAAAATAAAAAGTAGTCTAAAACCAAAGGGGGTCCCCATACAAGAAACCTCGAAAAACATGCATTTTTTTCAACGTTTTTGTTTCTGCTCTATCATCAAAACGGTAATACATACCAGCGTCAAACTTGGTCTAATTATAGTGCATACTATGTAGTTTAGTAATTTTATATGTGGTGGTACCTGCGTAAGAAAGAGATGCAAAAAAAAAATTCGCTCACGGTGCTTTGATGTCTTTTGATGAACTCTCGTAAATTAAATCAGTTTCTATGGGGTATCAGGTCGAAGGGTGATACGGAACCCTTACTGCGCGAGTCCGACTCGCACTTGGCCGGTTTTTTTTTTAACATTTAATTTAAAGTATCATGGGTCTCGCAAAGGAATCGTCATTCAGCCTTAAAACTCGGCCAGTAAGAATATTATAAGCTCTTAGAATAATTAGGTATATACTATTTAAAATTTTACTACATTTCTTAAAATACTTAAAAATAGACCTTTATTATAACTTTTAAACTCATTAAACTCTCAGTCGACATTAATCGATTATGTTATAAAGATATTTGTGTCAAGCCCTAACTCGTCTACGCAACAGCGACGAGTCGACACAGCCTTCAGTTCGTCGACGAGAATAAACGAGTTAGTGAATACCGTTTTGCGCTCGCGGTCGTTCGCAAGCCTGTCTCGACGTCGAGCCCGTCTCGACGTACATCCACGAAATTGTTAGTTAGTGAATAGCACTGCAGTACTTGAAATTGTCGCAGTGTTGTAATATAAATCGTCACTCATATCACAACACTGCTGTTATTTGACTGATATATCACAGCATGACGGCACTGATATGTGAAAATGATAAATAGGTATTTAATTAAATAGATCTAAATTATTCGGTAAAAAGCGTTGCTTTAGAGTAGAAGAAAGATGAAAATAAAACTATTTAGCTATTCAATCTCAAATAACACTGAACTTTTTACATAACACTTTTAATCACTCATCTTTCAACCGTTAAGATCCTAATGACGGACGCAGAAACAAAACATTAGAAATAACAACTTAACATCAGACATCTGAATAAATCCCAAATCAACATACAAATCTCTAAAATGATTTGTCACCAAATAAAAATAAGAGTTGGCTGAATAGAGTTGTGTTTGTGTCTAAAGCAGAAAGTAAAAAAGTTACGAGCTGTCAGTTTGACACCGGCGCGCGGCGGCCGGCGCCGGGAATCTGATACGGCCGACATGTCAGTAGGCCTAGCGACTAAATAAATAAATCAATTCATCTAAATATTGTTTAATTTGAAGGCAAGCGTCTTTTTGTTACTAATTGCATGATGATTAATGAGTTGTAACTTCTTGTTTGAGTTCAAGACATCGAACTGACTGAAAAACTAAATGTTACAGACAGGTGCGAACATTATTCAGTACTTATGTTTTTTTTCATGTACAAACTTTTGCTAAGTGATTAAGTGTAGATTGTAAAAGTTGAGTTATTTTTACCGCTAGTCTTCCGCTACCGCTTAGTTATTTCAGTATTATAAAAGGGGGAAGCCTAAATAAAGACTAGATTCCCCGAATTATTGGAAAAACTAAATTTTCATCAGCCTGGGTCTACAAAGAACAGTCACATGTGGTATAATAGTCCGATAAAGTATACCTAAGCGAAAACAAATCTAACTTAAAGTTAAAACAAAAGAAACTTTCCAAGCATTTAGCATTTACAGAAAATTCTGACAAGGGTTTTCCTCTTCGTTGTCTTGATCTTTTAAAATAAATTTAAGCCGTGAATTTGCACTAATCAAATCATTATTTCATTTATAGGGGTTCTTTTGACAGCGAAGTACCTAAGTATTGTCTTGGTATTTGCAGTAGGCAACTTACAACCTGCACTACAAAAATCAAGTAGCGAAGTATTTGTATTAAAAGCAAGTACTTAATACTATGTACAATACGTTGTCCTAGAATATCTATTCAAACATTACACGGCTGTTTCATTAGCCAGCGATATGTCCGTTAATTTGTTTGAGTTGCAATTAACATGTCGGGTCGACGCCCGGCTTTACATTTTGTTGACTAAGCCTTAGAAAAAATAATTAAAAAAACTTAACGGCTGCGTTCATATTTGACAGCTCGACCGCTTACCGATTCGTTCTTAAGTAACAAACCATAAACCAATATTTATAAACTTTTTCGCTGTATCACAATGCCATAAGGTTGAATTTGAATTAGGAAGCGTTGATTGCCGCTTAATTTAAATTTGTCGGTAAGCAATAATCGGTTGGGCAACGTCAATACAAACTGTTTAATCCATTGTTACGATAATGTTACAATTAATCAGTTGTGAGCTGTTTATCGTTCTTGTTTATATATCACGACTGATGACTGGTTGTGAAATGAAGCCTGTTGCTTAATATGTCATTTAACTAACATTAGGTGTACATGGGTGTACGTGAGTAACTATTTGACAAATTGACATTGAACTACGAAATAATAACAAGGTGTCATCTACTGCTGACGATGGATAATATTGCCACCACCGCACTTGGCAAACTTATTGGCTGGCGGTCTTATTAAATATTAGCACAGATATGCTTTTAGAAACTACTTTAGGAAACTCGTTTTGGCACATATTTTCAAGTCATGAGCTACTGATTACTAGAAGTTAACGGAGAAATAATGATTTGTTTGTTAGTTTAATGCAACTAAAATACTTATTGCATTTTTCTCGACTTAAAAAAGACAACACACCCCAATTTAATAACATACCTAACCTAGTTATTTTTTGTTCAATTTAGATAGACAGATAGATAGATAGAATATTCTTTATTGTACACCAATAACATTACAAAACATGTTAGTACATGTAAAATAAGGGTACATTGGCGGTCTTATCGCTAATAGTGATATCTTCCAGACAACCTTTGGATGGACAAGGAAGACGTGAAAAATAGATGGGGGCAGTATGTGGTGCACTTTCATAAAATTATTTATATCAATAAGCTTTTATAAAACTACATGTAAAAGGATATTATAAAGACTAGCCTTGTAGAAATATGTTGTCCAGATAGAAACAACAGATTTAATTTATATTTTTCCAGTTGGACTCAATTTAAATAAAAAATACTAGATACGAATCTTATTGTTGAAAGTCGATAATAGTTACCTACACAGTAGTTCGTTTTGCCACGATTTACTTTCAAGTTTAATACCTACTTGAAAATACGGCTTCCGAATTTATTTTGGATTTCTGATCAAAGTTAGGCATTTTGCCATTAAAACATCGAATATAGTTCTTCCATTTCCCCATATTTTGAATTTTAAAAGACAACAGGCTTGAGCCCTAGTACAAGAAACAGAAATCCATCTGCTTCGGTGAATTCTAGTCTAACGTCGAATTTTAAGAAAATATCATATTCATATTCATATTCATATTATTTATTTGCATTCCACAATGTAAATTAGGTGTAAATTAATTATTAATTAATTATCGCAAAAGTTCTGATTATTTTTTGTTAGTATCAACATGTAAAACAATATCCGGAATATTTTGATAAGCATATAGATGTAATCAAACGGAGGGTGAGGGTAGTCCCTAGAAATAAATATATGCTCTATTTTCCACTGTGCAGGCTCGAATTGCATAAAAGGAACTCATTTATAAATGCGATAAAGGTATATAAGCAGTTACCTTTACGCCTTTAAAGATTTACCTTTGACCATGTTCAAAAAAAAGTTGACCCAATGGCTAAAAGAAAAATGTTTTTACGATCTCAATAAATTCGAGATCGAGAAGGAAAATTTAATAATGCTGGCTGGTTATGTGGAAGTGGAACCTTGTCATAATTAAATGATCAAATTTAAGTACTTTTTAATCAAGATTGACATTAGAATATTAATTAATTATGGACATTATTAATTACAATTCACAATATATTCGATCTGACAATAAGTATATTAGAATTTATCTCATGAACTGACATTGTATAACTTATTTTTTTTTTTCTTATAATAATAATTTGTATAACACAATTATTGACTTCCTATTAGTTATTTAAAATAAGAATTAAATGCTCGCCATAATGTATATTTGCACACCATATGTAATGGTAAAAATGGGCCATTTAAATTTAAGATCATACTTGTATACCTACATTCTGACAAATAAATGAATTGAATTGAACTTTGATAACCCTAACTCTCAGCCTAATAAAACAAACCCCCCATATTTAAATTCTAACTGCATTTGAATTAAAATGCAGTTAAGCATTTTTTGCCTTAACTAACACTAGCAATTCCCACTTATCCCATAAATTTAAATCATCGGCAGTAGATAGTAGGCACTGTTACAAGCAGCGCTAATAAATAACGTGTAAATTACCCTCAGCTCTGTGCAACTGACACACTTAGATATCATAGACACCAGTAACTAATAAGCCGCACAAGCATGTGAACATTTAACAAGTTGAAGAAAAGGCGCCGCAAATGACGAAAATGTGGGTGAATTATTATCAGCTTTTAATTAACACATATAATTTTTTTTTGCGCTTAAAAATATGGCCGACCCACTTAATTACGTAAATATTAGCGTTATTTCACATAATTAAGCGCTAACTGTAGGCACGCCGTTTATAATCACCGTTTACTCACCGACACAACCTAAGCGTTCCTTCTTTGTAAAAAAATAAGTTGTAATTCAATTTTGCCATATATACCTAACACGCATAAAATTACATTTATTAAAAAACCCGGAAGTTTTTACCTATAGACATAAAATTTCTATGGAGTGTTGCCATTTATGAAATTTTATATTACCATAAAAGTTATCACTGATTAAGCAATTAAAACATTCTGACGCGATAATTGATCACTTGTTGCTGCCATTTATTGAGCCCTTGTCTATGTATTGAGGAAGGTATTCGAGGTTAATGAATGCCTGCGGCGTGTGTGCATAGTTACTCTTGGGGCAGCCATAAATGTCGTTAGACGGATAGGGAAGCTTGGAAAAAATTGAATGGCGTGGCGAGTATTGTTTCTCATGGCTGATATCTATATTAGTGTAGTAGTGTAGTGTGTGTGTAGTGTATCTACTATCGTAAACAACTTAATGTTGGACCAAGTTAGACGGCACATGCAAGAAAATAAGTACCTAGGAGTAGTTGTTCTCTTTGCTGCTAAATTCTATACATGCTTTTATGAAATATTCTAGACTTTTTTGAAACATATTTAAAGGCTGCAGACCTTTAAAATACTTCTGTCATACAAGGTTATTTTTCGTATAGTGAAAACTACCAACACCCAAAAAGAAGTATGAAACAAAGAAAGTAAAGGATGCCGTGCAGGGGCTACCTGATGCACGGAAACTCATAGAGCTGAACTGCCTAGCCCTTATGGACCTATTCACGACCCACCCGCTGATGCACTGAATTTAACCATAATAAGCAAATTGAGTTTATTTTTATTTTTTTGGTTTACTTAAACCTAACATAGTATAAAACTATCTCAATTGATTCGAACTACTTTCGGGTTTGCACTATACTAAAAATAAACTTGTGCATGTGCTAATAAAAAATAAATGAAAGTGTAGTAGAACTGCACCATTAATCTTCAACTGGTCTAAAAAAGACATCTAAAATTCTCCCATGACAGCCAAAAAATCCTATTGGATCCCAGTGGGAAGACATGAGGCGAGCCTTTTACCATTTACTTATTAGCTATATCAAATAAGTACAAGCTAAAGCAGTCTTGACTGAAACACTTGATGCTTGAACTCTTGGAAGCTTAAACTAGGCTATTAGGAATATTAATTGACTAAAGCACTATATAACACTGCGAACAGCAAGTGAGAATTCTCTAATAACTGTTTTACCTCGATGTTTTAATTATATGACTATTATAATTTTAAACATACAATGACGACATATTTTTTAAATGATACGATTTAAAAAATCAAAACCCTAATGAAAATTGATAAGCATGTTTAACATTATGTGTAATATTCCGTGGCCTATACTTATATTATGAGATTTCATTGTTAACGGTGTTTTTTTCCACTAAGTGACTGGAGTTAACGAAGTTTGTCATAAGACATGTGTCGCCTAAAGGTTAAATATCTTTACCCTATTAAAGATTAAGAGTTTCTATATCTATACCTACTGCTCGGACTGACTGTTTGTATGTAAACATTATAATACCTACTTAAAATTCCAAATTAATTATAAAATTTTGGGAAATTGTCCCCTATTTTTTTAAATAAGCGTATCTAATATTAGAACAAATGACATGAAATGTTTTAAATAATAGAGAGCCTTTGATTTTTAGAAAAAAAAAATCGTAATCATATATTTTTTATGATTCATTTTGAGTACCTACGTCTGTCCAATGTGTCATTTTATACACATAAGTAATGACTAATACACAAGAGATTATAATAAAATAAAACGATGCCAATCGCGTAGATCCAAATAGTGGGTTGCACCTGCGTTTTGTCCTTCAGAGCATTCAATTACAGTAAAATACACGGCGCACTATAATATAAAGTTAATTAGCAACAATATAAATTGAGTCGCTCGTAACGAATGACAAAAAATTACACTTATTAATCTATGGTATAAAATACAAAAAAAATGTTGGGTGCGTTTATTTTACCTCAAAAAGCCATTTCGCAATTCGAAATTATTCAAGAAGGAATACTATTTTCTACAGGAGCAACATTTTTAGATATTTTTCTCGCTTAAACGTCGAAATCGTAACAGATATCGATAATGCCTCGGTTTTATCGATTAACGGCTTTTGCACAACTGGTTGAACAAATGAGCTCTTTAGTTTCCTTGAAGTTAAAAAAGATGCACACCAATCATCTTTTTTGTCACTATAGGACAAAGAAAAACTTTCGCCATGATACAGTATTATTCAGTATTCCGTGTATAACTAGCGAAGGGTAAATATCAACTACACAGGTCAACACTTCTAGAAATTGATATGTCCATATTTTCTAGTGAATTGGAATGGACAGGTTCCTATAGGCATTACTGATAAGTCGAATGAATAAGATGACAGCTCCAGACAGTGGCCTTTTTATTTCCTTTTCCCCTTATTGTAAGGAAAAACACATTTAAATGGCTGTGTATTACTATATACCAAAAGGTTAATTCTTAATGATGAGTAAAAATAACACAAAAGATAAATTGTTTACGAATATAATTTTATTAACAATTTTAATTTAATGACTGTAATGTAAGTCGATATCATATTTACAATTTGCATTTTTGTTCATTTATATAATACATTTTTACAAAGTTCTCTCATTGAGTCTACCGCTAACTAGCCTATCGGTTCCCGTGTAACGAATGAGCGGGAAATTTACAAAAAAAAAATACAACCGTAAAATATTACAAGTTAGAAAATGTAAAAAAACTTTTCTTTTCGTTATACGGGTAGTGATAGTGGTAGAAATGCTGTAAGAGAGTTGATTTAACAAAAAAAAATAGATAACTTATGTGTTACATGGGAAAAAATATTTGAATTGAACCAATAGATTTTTGTAAAGAGAACACTAATCACAATTTCTAATCAAAATAGTGATTTTGACTGCCCGGATTATAATAGATATAATTTTTCTCATGCGAATAACAGATGGGTATGACTGGTATGGACGGTAGGGCTCTGTCCATATAAAGATATTTTTATTTACAATAAGTATAATTTCATTTGTATATTTATGTAGGTCACTGAGACTTAAACAAACGTGAAATAGAAAAAATCAATACGTATTTACAAAATAATAGCGTAAACATTTTAAAGTAGTTCAGAATTTTATGTCAGAAAACCTAACATTGGCAGAGTTATAAGCAGATAACGAGCGTCACAAAATATACCAAACAATATTTAAAAGGCTGTCATACAAAACTGCAAAGACAAATGCTTTAAAACACCATTTTATCTCTATACTTTGAATTTTTGAGACGTTATTCCCTAATAATACAAAAGAATGTGAAAACTCACGATCATGGCATGGCACTATAAAAAACGGTTTCCCTAAATCGACTAATTAAGTTAAATGCATAATTATATAAAATGATGATTACATCACCAACAAGACTCACTACAGATTGAAGAATCTAAAATAATAAACGCAAAAACAGATAAATCAGGAAGAACAAATAAAATAACGATATCGAAGAATATTAAAATAACAAATTGTTATGTAGTGTGATACACATTTTTTTTTTTCTTTATTCTATTGGTATTCAAAGGAATTAAATGCCAGTTATGGACAACATATCGAACAATCGAACATAGCACTGGTGCATCACCATCATACAAAATTAAAAATACCTGGAATCTATGATACACACACATTCAATATTTTTCCTTGATATAAAATCAGAACGCATTCGATTACAAGTCGACGTGGGTGTTAGCTACATTCTCTTCCCGTTTAGCATAGATACGATGTAGAACAAAGGTTTGATTGACATATGACAGCTCAACAATGCCTAAGTGCAATTAATGTGGCGCGCTTTATTGCAACATTCACTTCAACGATCATGACTTTATATCTACTTGTGACTTTGAACAGATTTCTTTGTTGTATAATCAGAACCATGTTTAAGTCAAACATATCATTGCTTTGAATTCAAGTCACTCTTATTTGGAGATGTCTAATATTTAAGTAATGATGACATAGAGTAACAACACAATGACGACAATGACAATGACGTATCGTTTGAATATCGAAATCTAAAGTCAAGTCATCCATAAAACAAAAATCACCCAGTTCTTGTAGGGTGAAATAGAATCGTATTTTTAACCAGAGACATGAAAACTTTTTTTACTCATTCATCTTTGGATCAAGTTAAGCCAAATTGGTATGTTAAATTTACACAAATAAATCAAAGGCCATAATATTTCAACTTATTACTCATCATCGATCAAAATAATGTCGAATAGTTCACAAGTTACTGAGCATCAATGTCAAAAAACCATCGAAAGATTAATGTCGATATTATAACACTGACTGACATCTGAATGTACACAAATGATGTATTAAGGACAGACGATATAGAGCGACAGGTTGAATCGATACTTGATTATATGAAATTACTAAAACAAAAAGATATTCACACTGATGCTATTTTATTATACAACCAACACTGATGTGAGAATAATATTTATCGTTCCGTGAAAGTTAGAAGAGTTGATTGAGGGAAAGATTATAATGATGCATACCAGTATCGAAGCTAAGCTAAAGTTGTGGATACAATTTTTTAATAAAAGTCTGGCTGATTAAGGACCTGTTAAAATACTAGGATATTTAATTAACCCGAAAGTTTTTCACATTAGAAATATTGTTATCAATATTTTAGTACCAAACAATAATCAGTAACAAAACATATTTGACTGAAGTTTGACAAAAGTTATTATATCATCGATATAAATTAAACGCGCTTAAAAAGTTTTTTATTTTTATTTTTTATTAACATTACTTATAAATTTTAAAAAGCTTTATTATTAATCTTTGTATTTTATTTAAAAATAAAAAATATGTGAACTAATATTTCCTCCCGGGTGAACTTACCTACTAATTTTGTTACAAGTAAATGATGAAAGTTTTTTATAAAATCTATTAATATTTAAAAATCTTAATGTTTTTTTTTCATAAAAGAACTCAAAAAAACGCACCATATTTTTTATAACAGGTCAAGTACAAAAAAGAAGTAGAAGTTGCAAAAAAAATATGTTAAGAAAGCACAAAGTTAATCAGTATCTACCTAGTCTGCAATATGAGTAATATGACAGACTTGTGTTCTTAAAAGGGAATACAAAAATCCCTTACGACTCTACGATTCTATTTGTCGGTATAGAGGACGCAAATAAAAAGGGGAAGAAGCAAAAGTAATTTACTAGCAACGCTTGCGTTAATTAACTTTGTGAGTTGATTTTTTTATCGGCAATTTTAGTAATGGAACTACCTTAATTATCTATTGTATAAAATAATTTTGAAAAATCGTTTAAAAAGTAAAAATACCTTAGAAGGAAGCGAACCAAATGATTAATCTGTATAGAAAGGTACCGCAAAATGCATTCATATGGTTAGATTTTCTTAGAAAAAAATACAAAACATAAAAAAATAAATTGTGTATGTATGTGAAAAATTATTTGAATTTCAATTTGACTAAGAAATCTCTTGATATGTTTTGCTATTATACCTAATTAGGTATCTAACTTTATCCATGTCTTCCTTCATGGGACAAAAATATTAAACAGGTAGGTATTTAATTTTTAACATTTGAATAAAATTTATGTTGTAATTTGGCGAAAAATAATAAGTAACCTACAATTAGAATGGTTTCCGTCATTTCAATACACTAATATTTTTTATGAGAACTGATTAAATCATTTATACTGCACATATTTTTAAAAAGTTTTGATCCTTCAAATTAATTATTGTACGAATTATTGTTCGAAATTGTGATTAATTAAATGTTACCATTTGTCATTCATTGGCAAAGACCAATACATTAAGTTGCTGTAACACTTTTAGGCCTATATTTTGCGAAAACAATATACAGTTTTAGACGTCAAAAACTCCCTCTTACAGCATTTCTATTTATAAACAAATATTCGTCACCTCTATCGTAATAAATAATTTATGATAGATATATTTAATTACAATTATATGAAACAACATCACTTTACAACAGGGTGTCACAGAGTGATCGTGCTCAGGTACAAACCTTCAGTAATAGCGTTACTTTACATCTACACCACGAACGTAATTATCTACAACTTTATAATAGCTATAACATACAACTAAAAGCTGATATGATAAATAAAATCTATATTTACTGGTAAAAATAGTTAGGATGTATAAATGTTTAGGTAAGTAAATGCTTCTCACGGAAACGCATCCATGTCAACCGCAGCCGCGCGAAGGTATCAAATAAATTAGCTACCGTTCTGAGTTGAGTATAAACACGAAATAATACGTAAAATTAACCCTGTTAAACCTTAACAACGAGTAACTTATCAGTGCAGTCAAGTTACAGCTACTAGTCGGAGGCCTGGGCCCTGGTACATACCTGAGATACGCCAATGCTGATACTTCGAGCACACGCTTACACTTTCAACGATACAATTACGCCCTAATAAACTGGTTTACAATGCCTTAACATCACATGCATCACGGATTCTGTGACCTAACTAGGATAATAGATAACTGTGGTCTATATTGCATCGTCTGTCACTGAGCGTCCACGCCCGGCGGCGTCGCTATTTAACACTATAGTCCGTAGGCTACTCTTCGTCCACGTTGATTTCCGAGTCGACCGAATCCTCGTCGTACGTGGAGGACGAGGCGAAGCCCTGGCCGAGCAGCGCCGAGCGGTTCTTAGCAGCAGCGGCTCGATCTCGCTGCCGCCGGTTCTTGAACCAGTTGCCGACCTGCGTTGGTGTTAGGCCCGTCGCCGCAGCCAGTTCACGTTTCTTGGTCGGATTCGGGTACGGGTCCTGCAGGTACCACTCACGTAGCAGCGACCGCGTGCGCTCCTTAAAGCAGTGCGTCTTCTGTTCGCCGTCCCAGATGGTGCGAGGCAGCGGGAACTTCTTGCGTACACGGTATTTGTCGACGGGCCCGAGTGGTCGCCCGCGTAGCCTCTCAGCTTCCTGGTAGTGGGCTTCGAGCCATAGAGCCTGTAACTTTGCGTGGCTTGAACGTTGAAACCGGTGCCTTTCCAGGATCGCGTAAAGTTCACGGTGTCTTCCCGCGTGGAAGGCAACTACAGCCCGAGCTCGTAGAACAGCTTCGCAACGCTCCAGCTCAGCCACGTTGGGGTGCGCTACTGGTAGTGACCAGAGGAAACGCGCCAGTCTCTCGACGTCGCCGCTCTCTTCGAGCGTCTCACACACGGTGGCAACTTGCGCGGCGCTGAAGGAGAGCGTGGGCAGCGGCAGTAGAGGAGTAGGTGCTGCTAGTTCGACGCTAAGCTGCTGCGGAGCGGGGTCGGTGCAGGCAGCGGGCTCGGCGGCGCGCTCGGGCGCGGCGGGCCCGCGGTGCGCCTCCAGGATGCGCGCGTGCAGCGCCGCCGTGGCGGCCTCGTCCCACGAGCCGCGCATCGGAGCGAGTGTGCGCGCCGCGGCCGCGCGACCCGAGACGCACCCGGCAGGGGCGGGCCGGCCGGGCTTCGCGATTGGCTATCGCTTACGAGTCGGGCGTCGCGCGGGCCAATCGCGCGCCTGCCCGCCCGGGGGGCCGGATAGCTTTCAACCGCGGCGCGGCGCGTATCCGGCGGGCGCGTTTAACTGTGGCGGCGGGGCGCGCGCCCCCCGCGCCGCCATGATCCGTCACGCACACCGGCGCGCCGCTAGCGCTCGGACCGCGCCTCGTGATCCACGCTCGCCACCTCTATCGATTACCTGCAAACCTGCAATTAATAGCCTCCATACAACAATCCGGGTGGATTACATGCTAGTGTTTGTCCTGTGTGTCGCGCCTGATCGATAAAATAATAATTTAGCGCGTGATTTGCATACTTACCTGCCTATAAATCATGGAACTGACACCGATGATAAATCACTGCAGGTAACAGCAGCCTTCAACGACACTTAACAAAGGACACAGTTCTTTCAGTCTTTCTTTCAGTTCTTCCTAACAGTTAGGTAGGTATTTGCTAGAGTTATTTGGATAGATATCAGTTTGAATCACAGGCATGTCCATCTATATTTCTGTCGCTATGAATAGGCAAAGGCGAATACCCATAATACGTATATAGATATATATATAGGTAATAGAGGTCCGTTTTATCAGTTTACTTTTTAGGATTACCTATTAAGGTACTCCCTTTGTAAATTCAACATTCTTTTTCCTATGTGTCTTTAACAACGGGTCTCTAAAAAGAGTCGCAATATAACATGCCAAAAAAGTTTTTTTTTAAATTTTTGTCTAATAATTTTCTCCATCGAGTATCAAGACACGCGGTCGCAGTTCATCCGAGCGAGATTTCAGCGTGAAAGCCTTCCGAGTGTATTAAGTTATTGAACGGCAAACCACACCCCGCTGTAACGGTACACAGGTGGCCTCCCCACGCCCACCCCCAGCGCTGGGGAGGGCTAGCCCACGCACATTACGTATTGTCATCGTGTCGCCTTTTTATCTACCACTATTAATATTATTCTGAATTTTTCTGTTTTGTTTTCGAAGAGTCTTACATTCACGCTTGTTTTTTTTACGGTTTGAGCAGAACTTGTGATTCCAAGCAAGTTGATAACTACTTATGAAGCAACATGTAGCTATATAACAAATTGGATTTAAATTTACAACTGTGTAAAAACACAACTTTTGTAGAACTTTTGTCTTTGTACAGGTATACCTATTTATAGATACCATACAAAGTACCTGCCTAGTTATATATTTTGGGGCTACACATATTATTTTTCATTTTCCTAAACGATCTAATTATATCTACCAAATGTTTACAAATATAATCTGTACCACTACTCGTAGCACCTACGATGTGCGACCCAACTGTACGAGTTCCGACGGCACGTGAAATTATTATAAAATAGATACTGTTGATAATAACTGTAACTAGAGCCTGACGTTTCAAAAGTCCCTGTAATTATGTTTATTTGAAATAGAAAACATTTGAATTTTAATTGAATATCCAAAGTGTGATAATTTCAATTCGTATTTTGCAAATTCGTGCTCTGTTGTGAATATTATTCAATCAATCAACTCAGCCTATCGCAGTCCACTGCTAACATAGGCCTCTCCCAAGTTGCGCCACAACGCTCGGTCATCTGCCTTCTGCATCCAGTCCCCCCCAGCCACGTTCTTTAGGTCGTCGGTCCACCTGGCAGGGGGGCGCCCTACGCTGCGTTTGCCGATTCGCGGTCTCCACTCAAGGACTCGTCTGCTCCAACGGCCATCGGTCCTTCGACAGACATGGCCAGCCCACTGCCACTTCAGCTTACTGATCCTACAAGCTATGTCGGTCACTCCGGTTCTTCTCCGGATAATCTCGTTACGGATTTTATCCTTCAAAGAAACTCCAAGCATAGCTCGCTCCATAGCTCGCTGAGCGACTTTGAATTTGTGGACTAGCCCAACTGTCAGTGTCCACGTCTACGTCACGAATATTATTATTGTGTAGGTAATATTTTTGCACATTTTCGTATACCCGATTTTAACTAAATACTTTTGCTCTATCTATTTAATTGCTCCGATCTTTTGGAACTAGGCTTGTCTTAGGTAGCTATTTAGATGGAAACAACGATGTATTGTGATTTATATATCGAGATTAATGTTACGGAACAGATAAATAAAGTTTCAAGCGCCAACTTTTATTACCTATAACATTTTCTGTTTTTTTTATTTTAATATTTTATAGGTAGTCTGGTACCTATAACTAAATCGTCTGTTATTATAATTTTATGGTAACTAAAAAAAAATTTCTAATTTTACAGATAGCTCTCCATATTTTACTATATTCGGGTCATTTAATCTGGAGCGTCCGGTGTTTCATCGTTGTTGGCAAATGACGGTTAGAGACCGATATCTGTGCAGATATTTTTTTTGGAATCTGGTGTGTTAATCTGGTGTTGGGTGGAAGAAAAACCAAAACGTTTCAGCTGTTTTATAAAATCAAAAGGTTTTTAAGTGGCTATAAGTAATATGTATAAAATACCTTCCTACATTCTAAAACTATCGCAGAAACAATGTTTTTTCATGTCAAACCACACTTCAACGTTTTTTTTTAAAGTGTTGATATCCTTTGGGTTGTTGCAGCGGAGACTGTAGTGTAGATACCTATTTTTGTTTGCGCTGGTAGGTAATACCTAAACAAAAGTCAGGAGATCCAACTAGTCGCGTATATTCCCAAAGTTCAGTATTGTTATTTATTTATAAGTTATTACATACCTACATCCCTACACAATGCTGCCACACTGGCTCAATAAATGTTGCAATACTAGTAATTATAATTAATTTAATGTTGCCATACAACAAAAGTCAATAATTCAAATGTAGGTACTCACCTCAATAGCCAGTTAAAATATTGTATAAAACAGCTGATACCTACATGTATACGTTTTTCTTCCATGCTTCTCTAGATTAACGAAGCAGATTGTCAATAAAAAGATATCGGCATAAGTTCAGTAAGTAAGTTTAGTTAAGTATACACTACACGTCTTGAGGACCTTGGTTGGATTGGCATGCGGTCAAGCAATGTTATTTGTAAAAAAGAAAAGACAAGATTTGAGCTGGTGGCATAGAATAGATAATACTTTTCTATGCTGGTGGATCAGCTTCGACTCCAGAGTTCCAGAGCACTAACTGCTGTCAATGCCGTCATTGTCATTAGCGATAGCGAGCTGTGTGTACCTTTCTATAGGTTCTTTCATCGTAGGTACCTTTACATAGCTGCAATTTATTATTTATTTATTTATTTTCAAGAAAAATTAGTTGCATGTTTTAATGTGACACTGGATCCCACACTAGGATACCCTGTGTTGCAGAATCCAGTCTCTTTCGATACGTAAATGACATATTTTGACAATTGGTACGTAGCTACCCGACCCGACCTTTGCGAGCTCACAAGCGTGACAATAATGTTATAATGCTACGTTATGTAAGAAAATTTACATGCTCACTATTATTTAAAGCTGAATTCTATACTTTTGAAAATAATTTGTGCGGCTGTTCCATGTATCCCTACCAAGATATCCCCACTGGTAGGGATATTTGGAAATTCATTCCATCTATCCCTACCAGTAGGGATAAGTGGAATCTGAAGTTCCATCTATACCTACTAATGTATTTCTACTGGTAGGGGTAGAGGTAGTCGCATAAAAACCCTTTTTGGTAAAAGTGTGAAACTACCCGTAATTTTAAAAACCGGTCAAGTACGAGATGAACTCACGCACCGAGGGTTCCGTACCTTCTTTACATGTATAAAAAGCCCAAAAATATAATTTAATTATTCACCTTCATTCAATTAGTGTCTTTTAGGACACCAGTGCGCGAACCGTTTGCTTGTTCATCAGTGCTGTTTTAGAGGCAGAGTCACTAAAATTGTATTTTGCAGCATGTCTAGCAGCGGAATGTTTTTTAGGCTTAATTTATTTTGCATTGAATGCTAGAAACATGGTTGGCGTGATTGCGTATTTATGTGTTGGTAGTTGAAAACCGTGAAATACAGTAGATAACATTTCTATAACCTTATTATTTAAATTTCTATGTATGTATCTGTATTATTTTCAGTTTCATCTATTCCAAAGGTAACACAAAATACTTCTAACTTTGTTCAATACCCACATTTATGTACACAGTTTGAGCAGTAAATGTCTTTGTCTTCGTCTGAAATCAACAAATACTGAGACCACAAAGAATAGAAGCAGCCTCTTTCCATCCTATAACACATAGCAAGAGCAACACGTAATGCGTACAACGGTTAATTCGCGTACAATTTGCATTTTTGTGCCGTCTGCGTCTATCGCTGGATCGCGGGCTTTCCGCTTGATTACGGAACGCTAATCCGCTTGCAAACGCGAATTTATTCTAAATAAGAACAAACTAAGTACTAATTTTAGCTTTAGATAATAGAATATAGATTAACTATAATAATTTCTTAGGTTTTCACGATCACGATAATAAAACATGTTTAATCAGATTAGGTACATCGCGTATATAATTTAAATTGGTTTCCCTGACGTTTCGAAAGCTTTGCAGCGTACGTGGTCGCAGGAAGTATTTTTCTGGATCATCATTCTCCTGCCCTTATCCCAATTTATTTGGGGTCGGCGCAGCATGTATTTTTCTTCCATACGTCTCTATCAGCCGTCATCCCCGTGTTTACTTTCTTTCTATTCATATCATCTTTCACACAATCCATCCATGTTTTCTCATTGAGGTAATATGTGCTACGTACTGGAGCAGACATCAGGAACAAAAATGTTTGCACAACGTGCTGGCCGCGGAGCACGCACAGCGCGAGCGTGGCTAAGCGAGTGAGAATGCAGGAGCTCTAAAACGTGCTACAAACATTTTGTTCGAGGTGTCTTCTCTAGTACGTAGTACATATTACCTCAGTGTGTTTTCTTCGGTCTGCCTCTTTTCTTAAAGCCATCCACATTCATAACTAAAACTTTCCTCGTAACATGCTCCGCATTCCTCCTCATCACGTGTCCATACCATGATAATCTGTTGCTAATTAACTTCTCTGTCACTGGCGCTACTTTCAGACTCCCTTTTACATACTCATTCCTTATCCTATCCATTCTCGTTACACCACACACATCTCAGCTGCATGCACTTGCCTTTCATTAATTCCTTTCCTAGACCAACATTCTAATCCATATAGGACAGCAGGTCTTATCATGGTCTTATAGATTTTCACCTTCAGTAAGGGGAATTTGGGAGTCACATGTAGTTCCCGTGACCTGCCGCCATTTCAACCATCCTGTGTTAATTCGGTGCTTGACTGTCCGGTCTATTTCGCCATCGCTTTGCACAAGTGAAGCGTCTTTACATAAATTTCTAAAAAAATATTTTAGCTACCGTACAATTTTTATTAATTTAATTCGTTTCGATGCACGCGATATAATTCGCTTAGACTTGTTTTATTATAATGGATTAACTTATCTGTAGTAAGTTAGTTCGTCTGTGATAGGTGCTTATTCCCCAACCATCCAGCTTGCATTAATGTGAAAAAACCGCCAAGTGCGAGTCAGACTCGCGCACCGAGGGTTCCGTACCTTCCTTGGACGCATAAAAGTTATTGATTGGGGTTTCCTTATTTCCTAATTTATTTATTTTCCTTTTATTTTATAAAACCGGACTGCTTATTAAAGTTTGTTTGTGAAGGAATAATAATGAATAAAAAAATCTGTGCTAGTTAGCTAGTTAGTTAGTTATACATCAGAGGGTATGCTAAAAACAACGTTCTTTTTTTCCCATAATATTTACATAAACTTCTATGGAGTTAAGGGGGAGGGGGTGGTATTTTTTCTGTCATTTTTAGGGTTCTTTACCCAAGGAGTGCAAACGGGACCCTATTACTCTCGCTACGCTGACCGTCCGTCCGTCCGTCCGTCTGTCTGTCACAGGGCTGTATCTTTGTAACGGTAATAGATAACCAGTTGAAATTTTCACAGAATATGTGTTCTTATGAGGTGTATCACAACAAATACTAAAAACAAAAAAAAGTCTAAAACCAAAGGGGGTCCCCACACAAGAAACCTCGAAAAACATGCATTTTGTTCAACGTTTTTGTTCCTGTTTTATCTTCAAAACGGTAATACATACTAGCGTCAAACTTGCTCTGATTATAGTACATACTATGTAGTTTAGCAACAAATACTAAAAACAGGGCAAACATAGACATATACCAGGCCCCTCAGAAAGTATTGCGAAAAAAAGTTTTTATATATGGGAGACTGGCCAGTTATAATGTTTTTCGAAAATATGATTATTTATAAGTAAAAATAAGTAAGTTCCAATTTCAAAATTTCCCTCCACATTTTTTGCGAGTTAATTCAAAGTATTGTGTCTCACTGAAATATGGATCTGCGCCGGGAACATTTTAGAGCTATGATTTTATACGATTTCAAGTGTCGCCTGAAACCGGATGAATCGTACGATAGACTTCAAATGGCATTCATGGATGAAGGCCCTTCCAAGGCAACCGTGTATCGTTGGTATAACGAATTCAAGCGCGGTCGACCAACTTTGGGGGATGACGAAAGAAGCGGTCGCCCTTTGACGGCTGTTACCGAAGAAAACGTGCTAGCAGTGAAAAATTTAATCCAAGACAATAGGCGAATTACATATCAGGAGATTCAACACATATTGAAGATTGGATCGGGAAGCGTTCAGGAGATTCTACACAGCCATCTTCGCGTGAGGAGGATAGTATCACGCTGGGTGCCGCACAGCCTCACCGATGCTCAGAAGCAGGCCCGGGTGGAATGGTGCCGTGATATGCTTAACAAATTTGAAGCAGGCTCGTCTCGGCGTGTTTACGACATCGTTACAGGTGATGAGTCCTGGATTTATCAATACGACCCAGAAACCAAGCGCCAGTCGACTGTTTGGGTGTTTCAAAATGAGCCAACGCCTACCAAAGTGAAGCGATCTAGAAGCGGGGGTAAGATTTTGATCGCTAGCTTTTTTAATTTGACTGGCCACTTGGTATCAATTCCCTTACGGGATCAAAGAAGCATTAATGCCGAATGGTATACTACCAAATGTTTGCCAGAAGTTTTCTCTGTTATAAGCAACAAGCGACCAAACACAGGGCTCCGCGGGCTACTGCTCCACCACGACAATGCACCTGCGCACACCGCACTCAAAACGAGGGACTTCCTGGACAGCACGCCAGTCAAACTCCTGGGTCACCCTCCTTACAGCCCTGATCTAGCACCGTGTGACTTCTTTTTATTCCCAAAAATAAAAAATCAGCTCAAAGGGATACAATTTTCGTCGCCGGAAGATGCGCTGGCTGCGTTCGAGCAGGCTGTAAACGAGGTGTCTGCGGCGGACTGGAAAAAGTGTTTTGAAAACTGGTTTAGGCGCATGAATCTTTGTATAGAGGCTGGTGGAAAGTACTTTGAAAAGATTTGATAAAAATATATGTACGTATAGAACAATTTTTTTTAGTTTCGCAAAACTTTCTGAGTGTCCCACGTATGGTGGTATCTACGGAAGAAAGAGATGCAAAAATTCTCATTACGCGTACGTTCGTTGATGTCTTTTGATAAACTCTCGTAAATTAAATCAGTTTCTATGGGGTATCAGGTCGATGGGTGGTACGGAACCCTTACTGCGTGAGTCCGACTCACACTTGGCTGGTTTTTGTATTTATCATAAGTCGAAAAGTAAGCAGCATAAAAAACTCTTCTGGAATGTGCAAATACCCCACTTGAAATAGTAGCTTCACTTTCCGACTTCCAATTTCGGTCCCTTTAGCAACGATAATAAAAAATAAAAATATTTTTTTTTCACTTGACGGTTGGGTAAGTAACTGTTGCAAATTTCAGACCGATAGCATAAGTGGTTGCTGAAATATACCGTTGTGACAGACAGACGGATGTGGTTACCATTATTTCCTCTGCGTTATTCTCAGAACCAAAGAATAAGATAGACGGAGCGCGTAGAACTTCAATTCAATTCAATTCATTAATTATCACTCACCATAGGAACTCACAGCACACTTGGTTAAGTCATTACATTGTTTAAAATTCAGATAATTTGAATTCAAAAAATTAAAAATCAATAGAAGTTCAATACATCATTTCGAATTTTAAATACTGGAATCTATAGGTAGCAACTGTTCAGAGGCCTTGTCATTTAAGAACTAAGAATAGGTGCAGCTGTAAAGAAGCTTTGTCAAAAAATTAAGCTAACCTATTGAGCATAATTGGTTGAATGAAAAATAGATTTCATAAATGAGTAAATACATCAATAAATTAATTTTAAGTGGCTGTAAAGACGCCTTGTCAGTGGAGTACAAAATTGGAAGCAGCTGAAAAGAGGCTTTGTCAATTAAATTAAGCTAAATAAGTGACCATCATAAAAATGAAACTAGTGAATGAAGCCAGAAAAAGGAATACAAAATCACTCTCACATGTTTGCTATTCTTGTATACTTGCATGCATCTTAACAAAATAGTAATGTATAAATCACAAAGCTTGTACAATCTTTTTGTGTCATTTAAACGGGGAAGGAACTGATTTCTGACACACAGGCTAGAATATAGCGTAGTTTAGAAATCAGAGCTTTCAACAAATTATGAACTTATTTAGTGTCAAATAAAAAAAAATGCAAAAGAGTACCTACTACGTACGTCTACTACTGAGTACGTCTTATCTTCAAATTAAAAGAATAATATTGACGCTCCCAACCGCGGCTCGCAAACACTGTGGGTGACATCACAGACAGACGTTTGTTACAGGGGTGCTGTATCTTTAACTGTGTTCGTCTAGAAGAACGGACAGACGGATGAACAGACGGACGGACAGACATGCATGAGCATAGTAATAGGGTCCCGTTGGCACTCTTTGGGTACTAAACCCTAAAAATTGTATCAGGAAAAGTATCGTGCCAACTTTGAACATAGTCTATATTCTAAGCACGAAGAAGAGAAAGGTGTATGAAATAGTAGATAATAGTTTATATTGAACTCGATGTCATTATTTAACTTTTTAGAGAACCTTTGTTGTCCTGGTTAGTTTATCAACTGTGTATGCTTTGCCTTGTATTATTTTACTAGTTATAAAAAATAAATGTACCTATCTATTAAAATTTGTGTTCTTAGATTCTTACGAGTCCTAACTGGCATAGCCTACATTAATACCATAGATATATTTGTCCAAATCAGTATCAACCCCGCGATACACATCACATTAGGCGTTTCACTAGGTACACCACGCTACTACGTCATTCAAGCCGTAATTTACCCATCAATTAATCTGCTAACTCAGGTCATACGTTTGACCTGGGACGAAAATTGGGTTCTAACGATACAGCTCTCAAATTATCTACCTACACAGATGACAGCTAAGATTTTATAAAACCATTTGGTAGGTAAAAAATACGTCCATTTTATTTATGAAATAAGTAGGTTTGTAAATCTGTCTGCGTATCAATAAGATTGACTTACGGCCAAAATTAATAACCAGTCTATCCACGATTTGCCCTACTATAGGAATTTGACATAAGCTCCATACGAAATATATCAAACTATCTCTAGTAGTGTAAATCGTGAATAGATTGGATATTAATTTTGGCCGTTAGAGAATGATTAATAAAAATAAACGGAATAATGAATATTTTAAAGTATAACTAATGATGAATATCTATAGATATTTATCAACTGCGCTCTTTACCTAAGCATATTGTGAAGTCTGTGTAATTATAATTACACATTACATTATTCATTATTATTTATTATTACATTATTGTTTACTATAGTCTAAACCTGTCTATACCCATTGAGGTAATATGTACTACGTACTGGAGCAGACATCAGGAACAAAAAATTTAGCACAACTTGCTGGCCGCGGAGCACGCGCGGCGCGAGCGTGGCTAAGCGAGTGAGAGTGCAGGAGCTCTAAAACGTGCTACAAACATTTTGTTCGAGGTGTCTTCTCTAGTACGTAGTACATATTACCTCAGTGTCTATACCCTAGATATTTAAATATAAAACATAGTGAAGTTCTTTTTACGTTGCCTAATAAGGCTTTAACTTTGCGGAATGCTGTGAAATTATATATAAAACAGTACGTAACTTCAAGAAATAATAATGATTGATTGTTTGATTGCATTAAAATAACTTGAGACATTCTGAAATTTTTGAGTAAGTCATCATTTAGATATTCGTTTTTTTTACTTAATTGTTTTATTAGGGACGTTGCCACAGGTAAAAACTAGTAAGCTCTAAATCGACACTTAAACTATATTTAAAGACGCATTTACATCTCAATCAACTCCTACGCATGTCGTGTTTGAAAATAGAACCATTTATTTTTAACGAGTGATTGCGTCATGCCATGCCTTGAGCGATATTGGACAGACGACGTGTGATGTCTGCAGTTCGATGCCCGGACGTGTAACAATGTGTTTTTGTAACATTATATGCTAAATGTATCGTTACATTTAAATGGAAAAGGAAAATCTTAATGCAATGTAATCCTGGCCTCTTGCCAACCCTCCAGTCACCTTTGTTTCTATGTGTGTTTAACAGAAGTCAACGATAATTTTCGTTTTCAGTAGGTATATTATTCTATTATTATTAACTCTATCAAATGAATATTCGAACTTATCTATTCTTTATTATTATTTATTTTAACGCATTAACGCATGCCGAGCTAAATATAAAGATGTTTTTTTTATAGTACCTATATAGGATGGCGAAACGAGCTAAAGGCCCACCTGATGTTAAGCGGTTACCTTTGCCCATAACAACTGCAATACCACCTAGGCTGTTGCCTAAATGGTACCGCAAGTCACTCGCCAAACTGAGACGTGAAGATGGTCTCATGTGATTGTAATTTTACCGGCACCCGTACCCTTCAGATCGAAACACAGCAATGCAAGTATCACTATTTGGCGGAGAAGTAGGTACGGTGGTAGTACTTCCCCGGACGAGCTCTTTCACAAAGGAGCTCTAATACTACTAAAAAGCTGCGACTCCTGGTTCAGTACACCAGTACCTACTTTAGCCGCTAGTGTTCACGGTAGCTTAGCAGATAAATTACTGCTGTACTGGACCAGGAGTCGCCAGTTCGAATCCTGCTTGTGAACGATGTTTTATTTCCACAATTTACTTATATTTTTATCTATTCCTGTCGAAAAAACCGGCCAAGTGTGAGTCGGACTAGCGCACTAAGGGCTAACCCGTCGACCTGATACCCCGTAGACACTGATTTAATTTATGAGAGTTCACCAAAGGTCACTGTCCGTTGATGTCTTTCATATTTGCATACACATGTCTGTATTTGCCTTATTTTTATGTATACAACATTTAACAGAATGAACGCAAGACCTGAAAGCAGTTTGTTCAGAATCAGTAGGAGAATCGATTAGCACCTATGGGTTATCATAGATACCCCATATTTTTTTGTGTATCAGTGGATCCTGAGTAAGTCCTTGAGGTCAAAAGACAAGCGAAATGGGTTTCGGTGCAATGATATTTAGTAAAGATACGCTCGCTCACGCTTGCGTCATGCTCGTGAAAGAGTGCCATCTGTCGGAACAGGTCAGCTCCTACATACTATAGCAACGCTTTTTAGGTTTATTTCTATAAATGGGGTCGTTCCTCGTGGTCCCACTACTTTGCCCCACTGGTGGGACCGAGAGGAAATGTTGTTCCTCATGGTCCCACTAAGCAGTGGGCCCACAAGGAATACTCTTTGCCGTTCCTTGTGGACCCTCTGATGAAATTACTTACCAAAATAGGCTAAATAAAAATACAAATGAAATCCAATATTTTGTATTTAGTAAGTAAAAAGACACTGTATTAATACTGTTAGTGAATTATCCATGAAATAAATGTTGGTAAGGGTTTTAGTATTTATTTGATTTATTAATTCTCCTAAACTCATGTTAATTTTTGACATTAACCTACATTATACTCACATAACTTGAATGATTTTGATGTAATAAACAACAACCTATTTTAAAAAGAGTATATCCATGAAGTTTCTTGCAGGTTCTTCTCCATAGGACCCACAATTTGGAACCGTGCAACTAGAACCTGATGTTTCAAAAGTGTCTGTAATTAGGTTTATTTTAAATAAATAACATTTGTATTTTAATTTGAATGGCAGTCGTTACTGGTAGTTAGAATCCTTAAAACCTGACAGCTGGTCTAACCTTAGGATGTCGGATTACCCAGTAACTGGGTTGCGGGAGTTTGATAGCAGTCGCTTCGTGTAAAATACCGCGTAATAATTTTCAGCCCAACATAATTAGGAAACATAACATTTAATAACCAGCCCATTACTGTCCCACTGCTGGGCACGGGCCTCTTCTCAGTACTAGAAGGCTAAGGCCTTAGTCCACCACGCTGGCCTAGTGCGGGCTGGCGGACTACACACACCATTGAGAACTGTATGGAGCACTCTCAGGTGTGCAGGTTTCCTCACGATGTTTTCCTTCACCGTTAAAGCAAGTGATAATCAAATATAAATCCGCACATGAATTCGAAAAGTCAGAGGTGCGGGCCGGGATCGAACTCACACCCTCCTGCTTGGAAGGCAAGAGTACAACCACTAGGCTATCACTGCTAATTAGGAAAAGGTTCGAAAAAAGATTAGTAAAAGCCTTTTATCATTTCATTACCATCCTTGACAACGAGTTCAACCGAGCGATAAGTAAGATATTAAGACGATAGCCTTATGTATTATACCTTCCCTTTCTAGCTCATCCAAAACAACGTTTTAATTATCTAACTATCCTCACGTTACACAAAACCTCCCCCGGGGTAGCCAGCTTTAGCCAAACGGACTTCTTTTCACCTTGTGTGTATACGGTCGTGAGTCTTGAATATTCAAAGTATAATGTATATCTTAGTACTTAGTTCGTAAGAGGGTGTCGGAGGATTTCAAACGTAATCCTTGTAAATGGAGTTGAGAGGGGCGCTTGATTGAAAAGTTTCGCACTCAAATTTCAAGATACAAAGTAACTATTGTGTAAGGTGGATCGATTCCGCTTATGTAATGTTTAAATGTGTTTTTGTTATGTATTACAACTAATTAGTTAAAACCCACATATGTATATAAAATTGGAGAATTGGGCATTACTATGTATCACTGTAATTCCTAAAATATACCTAATGAAGTTATTTTTTTATGTTCACCTACCCCATGTTGTATTGTTTTGGCAATAAATCATTTTTCTTTCTTTATTTTCTTTCATTAAAATAGTCAAAAATTCCGATAAGGTGAAGGTTTTTAGGGAATTCATACCCAGAGGGTGCCAACGGGATCATATTACGTCATAGTCCGTCTGTCTGTCATATTTTTAACCGTTATAGGTAGCCAGTTGAAATTTTTACAAAATATGTGTTACCATGGCCTCTAATTTAATTATTACAAAACGTTTATTAATTACTCATCACGTAATTCCATCGGGTGTGCCCGACTAGTTTAAAGCTCAAACGGAGCCCTTAATCATGGCCTCTTATCTAAAACTAAAGGTCCCCACCCCATACAAGGAACTTCGAAAAAATGCATTTTTTCAAAGTTTTTTGTTCCTACTCTATCTTAGAAACGGTAACACATGACATACAAGCTGCAGACTTCGTGTGATTGTAGTGCATAGTCTGTAGTTTAAAAAATATTTATGTGAAGTTAAACCTTGTAATAAAAATATGGTATACACTAAACACGCACTATTGTGGTACCTAGAAATTGGTCGGTTTTTTATAGTCTTTAAGATTAATGTATATTGTTAGTTGACTTACAAACTTTTATAATCATTAAGTATAAAAATTATAGATTCTGAATTTGAGAACGATTTTGTTATTTGTTGGACAATTTTGTTCGGAGAAAAAGTTTTACAAATCTGGCTTCAAAAAGTTGAAAATATAGAAACACATTACGGAGACCAATACATCTTTTCACATTTTTCTTATTCCTGTGGTAATACATAATGTAGTAAATACAATACATGTACACCTAGGTGTAATATAAAACTTTTCCATCAATTCAATTTGATGTCTTTAATAAAAATATTCATTGGCAGAGTGCAGGTGGCGAGCAGAGGTATAGCCAGTGATAAATCATAGTAATGGACGACGCTACAATCTCGAGATGTGTTCAGTACTGTGACCACACGGAGAGATGCTCTCTGATTTTGATGAGACAGTTTTCGTTCCTTTTTACCTCTCATCATTTTAACTATACTATTTGAAGGTACCTATACAATATTATTATGTTTTTAATACTAAACTTTTCCCGCGGCTTCACCCGCCGCATATAATACGCCTCATCACAAAACGATTTATAGCGCATCCCTCGGGATAAGATAAGATAAGATAATAATTTATTTGCCAAAAATAACTGTAGTTTTTACATTTCCTGAAGAGGTACATTACAGGTAGATAGTATTAGGTATTTCATAAGGAAACAATTAACTTGTGGACACTAGGACAAGCCTGTCTCGTGGAATCTATCTACGATACTATTCAGTTTAACAAAGTGCATTCCCGGGGTCGGTACTATATTTTATTATATCATTATGAACTGACCAAATAGCAAAACGTAATAACAAAAAGGATAATAAATAAAAATGCTAATGTTGTTGTTGCTGTTGTTGTCGGGAACTGTGTATATTTCCAGGATAAAACCTATTTTAATCTGGGTTATGGGCTATCTATGAGCCAAATTGCATCCAAATCTATTCAGCCGTTTCAGCGTGATTGAGTAACAAAATCAAAACATCTACACCAATATAATATTAAGTAGTAGATTATAATATGTATTTATAATAAAATTTAATATATTCATCTACTCATTTTTTGGATTGGGCTAAATTGGGATAAGGGCAGGAGGATGATGATATGGCAGGTCTTAGAGTTGGAGTTTCTCCCTAAAAATTGCATTCTTTATTAGCATGACAATAAAGTTGCTTCGTCGTGGTAAAAACAAAAAATACTCGACTGCTAGTCTCCAATTCTTCGAAGCTATAGCCAACCTCGTTTCAGACCACACCCCCTGAAGATTTTATATTATCCAAACAAAGACTGCGCTGAAAGGGGCCCGCGAGTATCGATCACCGCCCCCCCCCCCTCCTCTCCGCCCTCCACGTCGGGAGCCCCGACACCAATATCACGGTGATACGATGTACTTAACGTACCTTTAGTGCCGATATCGTTGGTTCTGAGCCTGTAGTGGTGACCTGGTTAATATTTAGGCACTATGATGTTAAATATATATTTTATTATACAACGTGTTATTGAAATAACTGAAAACTTTTTAAGGGGTCATTGTACTTATCAGTATGAACAACTTTTACTATGGGACAAAAACAGAAATCGCGACATTTTGTCAATTTATGTGAACACAAATGTAGGGAACAGCAGTTTTTTTTTCGCGATATCAGTATTTGTCCCATAGTAAAAGTTGTTCATACTGATGAGTACAATGACCCCTTAAGAGGTTTTCAGTTATTCCAATAAAACGTTGTATAGGTTTTGAGACTGGGATTAAACTTGGTAACTGAGTATTTAGGTGGATAAGCAGGCAGGATATGAGGTCATACATGTGTACTTATGTTTTATTTAATAGTTAGCTGTAACTTTGACGTTACGCCCCAGATGGCGCTTACTGACAACTCTATGTCCGTACATTCAATGTACTCTATGGATATAACGTAAATATTAGCGTGACATGACGCAACAATTTTTACCGAATCACACCTACCGCAAGCCCCAATAAGGAACTTCATTCCAAAATATTACCCAAAGCAATCACCATTCGCCGGCAGACAAGAGCGAAAGACACGTACTGGAACCACCTCATCACAATACCCTATTCCGAAAGTTAATGCCTCAAAAATCCCACGTGCCAATGAAGAGTTCAATCATCTAACAGAAAAGCTGCAACGAAATAATAAAATATACAACATCTACCTCCGAGAACACAATACGCTATTTTGCATTTGTAAATTTGAAAGTAAAATCTCTCTGAGCTACTGTGTCGCAACATAGTTGAAACAATTTTCATTCTACAAACAAAATGACACACAAAAATCAACCTTATTTTTTGACAGCGAACCATTCAAATGCAGCATGTGGGTATATTTGACCCGCAAGCGTAGTTTTGTTCATCACACAATACATAATACGTCATGAGGCGCTGTTTACGGTCGCGAGGTATCGCTAGCGGTTTGACACATCGCTTAGCGCGAATGATTTGTGAAGGGTTAAAATCCTTGGATGTGAATGATCACTCTGTGTGGTGTTGTACCGAGAGATAATATCGGTGTTTACTAGAAATTCTGGAATAAAGGATTTAAAAATCACCATTGAATGAAGCACTGAGATGCCTTATTTAACCTCGGTATAAAACGTAGGGCAATGAAAGCTTAACGTAGGGAACTCAAACGACAATGGAGAGGGCTATGCTTGGAGTGTCCCTGCATGATCGAATCTGAAATGAGGAGATTCGCCGGAGAACGAAAGTAACCGACATAGCCTGAAGTATCGCCAAACTTAAGTGGCAGTGGGCGGGGCAAATTGCTCGCAGAACGGATGGCCGATGGAGCAATAAAGTTCTGGAGTGCCGACCGCGTACTTGAAGGTGCAACGTGGGTAGGCCCCGCACAAGGTAGACCAACGACCTGGTGAAGGTCGCGGGAATCCGCTGGATGCGGATGGCGCAGGACCGGTCGTTGTCGCGATGCTTGGGGGAGGCCTATGTCCAGCAGTGGACGTCTTTCAGCTGAAATTATGATGATGATTATGATCCAATGTAGACTGTTTTTGAAAAACCAAACCAGCAAAAAAGCAATGCATAAATATTTGCCAGCATAATTTCCATTTTTGATTTAGGATATTTTTGTACAGAATTTTTGCCACAAATCTTTAAAGTTACAGCAAAAGTGAAATGAAACCAAAAATGACTTCATCAATTCCGACACAAATCAATGTCTGCCTACATTTTCCGCGTCAACTAACTAACCCATCAGCAACCCCTATAATCCGCGAAATAGCCGCACCGCATCACCGCACCACCGCATAACAAGAATACCAAAAATGAAACTAGTGTGATCACAGGGAACGTAACCCTTGGCCATGGTTAGTTAGGCGGACGCAGGGTTAAGCGTAATGGTACATGAAATCACTCGGAGTGCAGTTAAATATGTTGCAACGTGGACATCAAAGATAGATTTATGGTTGTAATTGTATTTTTGATGACTTTTGATATGAAGATATTGTGTTCTGAATATAGCTGGTGGATTTCTTTGATTTATTTATTTATTATTAATAATACACCAACAGTTATAAACATCAGACATTATCTTATTCTAATATTACAGGTACATTATCCGATGCTTAAACAAATTAAAGGCGTACATAACATTCATAGGAGCTGTTTTATCATTATGCTTACCCGGTCAAAAATAAAAATAAAGTTTTTAAAAGAAGTACAAAAATAAACGGAACCTTGTTATAAAAACTAAAAATACGACAATGTTTTCTGCAAAATTAAACTAAACAATAATTTATAAGACGATTAAGTAAAACTTACAAGCAGGATATTATACAATAAAAATAAAATAAAAATATAGAGAAACAATGTCATGAAGTTACACGAAAATTTTCAAATATGATTTTTCGAATGCCACCCAAGGTGTCATGAAATACCTTATCTTAACACATAAGATAACACGTATATCTAATTTAGAACTATGATGATGATTGAGTGTGTTGAATTGACTGAAAATTCGATTAAGAGGACCGTGTGCACCAATATTTGTGCGACAGAATGGAAGGCAAAAAGTTTTGGTTACGGCGGAACGGGGTACATTACGGGGAACTGTTAAGGGAATTTGTGCTAAAAGTTGGCTGCAGTCGATTTTACCATTGTATAGCTATGGACAAAAGGAATAGTGTACTGATGTAACGTTTGCTTAGGATTTCAGGATCGATCGAGATAATTATCTCTCTCAATTTGGTCCGAATCAAGTGATTTGTTTGTGTATGAAATATATTGTATATCACATGAATTCTAATGCGCGGTTTTTAGGTTGACAAATAATCGTCGCTGCGACTGCCAAGTTCCATTTGTGATTTTTGATAGGACAAAAAACATATTATTTTCTAAACAATACATTAAGTAAGAAAACAAATAATAAAGAATGTTTTTTATACAGCATTATTAGTTTTCTTATTTAATGTATTGTTTAGAAAATAATATGTTTTTTGTTGTTTCCCGATACCTAACAAAAATCACAAATGGAACTTGACAGGCGCAGCCAGCAATGTTGATGCCAATGCCACATTCGCATGAAAAATTACGTATTTTAAAATTATACATATGTACATTAAATCACGCCTGTATTCCCGGAAAGAGTAGGCAAGGTGTATAGTACAACCACACGTCGCCAGTTATGTTATAAGTTCCATGTGATAGGGGGCAAGCCTGTTGCCATTAACCAGGCACAAATCCAGACTCCGGGCTGTTAGTGAGAATTTCCTAATAAAAAAACCAATAACACTTTTCCCGACACGGAAATCGAACTCAGGACTATGGAGTCCAACATGGGTTCAACAGTCTCACTTGCTAATACTAGACCAACGATTAATGTTAATTATCAATATCATCATCATCCTCCTGCCCTTATCCCAATTTATTTGGGGTCGGCGCAGCATGTCTTTTTATTTCATACATCTCTTAGTCGTCATCTCCGTGTTCACTTTCTTTCTATTGAATATCATCTTTCACACAATCCTTCCATGTTTTCTTTGGTCTGCCGCTTTTCTGATAGCCATCCACATTCATAATTAAAGCTTTCCTCGTAACATGCTCCTCATCCCTCCTCATCACAATGTCAATATCATCAAGGCAATTTTCGTGCCATATCTACAGAAAACAGTTTAATTGCAATTGTTTCGGTCTCCGCATCCCTCGAACTCAGCAAGTGAATTCAAAGCACTCCAACTTCAAAGACAGACCTCCGTAGAATATGATAGACGTCAGCATATTTATTACCATGACAATGTAAGTCGGCACGGGTCGCGAATAGAAATACAGATAGCACGGAACACCCACAAAGGGACATTCGGCCGATGGCGACCAGCCTTCCGTCGTTACGCACTGTTTTGTTATCGGCTAGCCTGTAGCTCGAGCTAGGTGATGAAGCGGGTTGGACGTGGAGTGATGGGTAAAATCTCACTGGGCAAAAGCAGAAGGTCTAGCTCTAGACTCTAGACTAGACGGAATTAACTAAACCATGCTATTTGTGTAGCCTCCCTCTTCTCATGGGTGTCGTAAAAGGCGACTAAGGGATTCACCAAAGGATGATTCAGCAGCGTTCTCTGAGTATTTAAATAACCAACTGCGATCGCCAACCCGCCTGCCAAGCGTGGCGATTATGGCATATCCCCCCATTTGGGGGAGGCCTTTGTCCAGCAGTGGACGTTTTTTTTTAGGCTGAAATGATGATGATGATGATGCTATGTGTTGTCAAGGGTTATGATTGCTGGTTTATTGTGATGTTGTTAAAACGCAATAGGATGACACGAAGAAAAATACTAAATAAAATAAAACATATAAATAAGCAGAATATGCCACAGAGCTTCAAGTTTCTCCGGGTTTTTTTTCAATTATGCTGGTTTCGACTTCAAACTAACCAGGTGCGACTGAACATCAGTATTTTACACAGAGCTAAAAGAGCAAAAATATCAATTGAATACAGTTCCAAACAAGCCAGCATCATGTACCATTACATCTTCCTGGTACCTACTGTAACAATACATCGCTCCCTCCCATCAGCTAGGCCACAACTCAACCCCATACATTCCGCAAGCGTCCTTTGTTCAAGCTGCAGTTTAGCAAAAGCAATTTCGTGTTTTATGCGCGACCAGCAGATACAACGCGGCGACATACGAGATGTGAATACCTGGCCACACACTGAGCTAGGAAAACTAGAAGAGGACAAAAGAAAAGCAGAGAAAATTTGGACCTTTTGCATAGAAATCGTAAGAGATAATAAATGGAAAGTATCAAAAACAAGCCTACCACCTGTAAATTCTCATTCTGAGGAAAGGCCCGCACCCAGAAGTGGGACAATAATAGGCTGATGATGATGATGATCAAAAATAAAATCGTCTTTCCAGTAATAAAGCCGTAGATATTACAGTTTTGCGGTCACCAATCTTCAACTTTGCCTTTAACGCAAAGTGTATCAGGAATTGAGGATCTATTGGTTGTAATGGTCTATGAAGGAATTCAATTTGTTTAGTAAGCTAAAACATACCTGGGCTTACAAAAAGCATAAATTGTCTTCATGTCATTAATTCCGAGTCTTTATCATTGCTGATGATTGAGGAGCTTAGCCACTTCAGCCGCATTCTCAGTGGCCTCGTAATGGTCTTCTATAGTACAGGTGTTATTGCAGAGAAGTTCAGAGGGACGGGAACAGTGGAACGGAGCTCAGTTCTCTCGTTAAATCATACTGTTTACTGTTGAAGATCCGAGTGTCAAGTAGTGGAAAAAGATACGACGTCTTTATTGTCATAGTATATGTTTAACACTACAAGACTTAGAAAACTGAAGAAATGTTGACCGGAAACATAAAAGAAGGAGTACTCTTGACTAATCAGTGTTCCTGATTTGTGTGCCAGTTTGCTACTAATGATCGATATTTATGCGATCACCCAGCCCCGAACAAAGGGTGATTTAGTTGCGCCCGCGCAGCCACACCTATTAGAGAAGCGTCGTCGTATATCAGCGCTTGATTAGTTTATGTGACGTGGCTCACCAGTGCGCAAGAGTTGCGGTTTGGCTGTTATTACGTATTGGAAAAACGCTTTGAAAGAATTGTAAGAAATGGCAAAATTACTATTATTGTGAATCTGCTGTGTTCAGCTTAGCGGGTTTAAGACTGCCTTTGCTAACCAGAAATGACAAATAAAGTACATAACGTGAATATCTTAAAAGACGACAGAAGAGTATTATATGGAGTAAATTGACAATATCATCCATTGAATCGCCAGACATCGTACTAAAACGGTTTTATAAGGGTCAGATCCACAACTGAAAAATATTCGCCTATCAAGGCAATGTCCTTCATATCCAACAGCCTCTAATGATCTGCTATGACACGTGATAAGTCCCACGAATGTTTTGGCACAAAGATAACATTCAGGCACGCATGAATCACGCGTTAACTTTGCGGTGGCGATCAGGCATCGCCGCGACTCTCGCGACCCTCGTGGTTATTGCCACACCACTGTCAATGGTTGATGGGCTCTAACCAGGTTCGTTGGAATCATTTTCTTTTTCGAAGAAGACTTATATACTCTTTGATTTATAACCTTCCTTTTATAGAATAGATTTTGGAGTTATTTTATTAGTTTTAACGCATTTACGCATGCGAAGCGAAATCTAAAGATTTAAATTGAAAAATAGCTCATGAGCAGGATTCGAATCTGCGACTCCTGGCATAGTACGCCAGTGCTTTAGCCACTAAGCTACCGTGAACACTGCTCGTGGTATCGAATTTAACTTCCACTTAGTACGTCTTTGGGTGGTTATTTCTTAATAAGATGTCGCTGACGTCATCCAAAGACGTACTAAGTGGAAGTTAAATTCGATACCACGTGCAGTGTTCACGGTAACTTAGTGACTAAAACACTGGCGTACTGAGCCAGGAGTCGCAGGTTCAAATCCTGCTCGAGAGCGATTTTTTCTTTTCACAATTTAAATCTTTAGATTTTTGAAGGTTTGTATTTTTAAGGCAATTTCTTTTTCATGGACCACATGGTCTGTAACGACAGCGAACGGTTCACTTTGCTGAAGGTAAGTAGTTATGGGGTCGCTAGGATAGGATGAGTTTGTTTCTGCTGTTGCTGAATCAATAAAATTGCAATGACAACTAACACCACCCTCATTATAATAAAACAAAGTTTAACCGGATTAAATCGCGTATATTATTTAAATTGGTTTCCGTGACGTTTCGAAAGCTTTGCAGCATTTCGTGGTCGCAGGTAGACTAAGATGACAAGCGTCTTTACAAATATTTCTAATAAAATATTTTAATCTACCGTACAATATTATTAATTAAAATCGTTTCGATGCACGCAGTAATCACTCACAATATCATTATCTTTTACAGTGTTGCGTGCTGTTTGGGACTTGATTATTTTTAGGACTGGGTTCCAAACAGGTGGTAGCTGCCAACCATATTCTCTATTAAAATTAGGATGTTTTTTAATTTCAATAGCCTCACGGAGCATTCTAGGTACATATCGGTTTTCCTTCGCCAGAACTTGTGGTTTATCAAATCGAAGAAAAATCGCGAAAACCTAAGAAGTTATTATACCACCCTCATTGATCATCAATCGCCTGCTAAACGAAAAGATTTTAGTATCGACCTAGTAGTAGTAGAGCTCCTTGTGAGGGAGCTCGTTCGGGGAAGTACTACCACCGTACCAATTCTGCCGCCAAACAGTGATGCTTGCATTGCTGTATTTCGGTCTGAAGGGTACGGGTGCCGGTGAAATTACAATCACATGAGACTTTCCATCTTCATGTCTCAGTTTGGCGAACCGACTTGCGGTACCATTTAGGCAACAGCCTCGGTGGTATTGCAGTTGTTATGGGCAAAGGTAACCGCTTAACATCAGGTGGGAATTTAGTCCGTTTCGCCATCCTATACTACATTTTTAGGGTTCCGTACCCGAAGGGTGACAAACGGGACCCTATTACTCTCGCTACGCTGTCCGTCCGTCCGTCCGTCCGTCCGTCTGCCTGTCATAGGGCTTTATCTTTTGAACGGTAATAGGTAACCGGTTGAAATTTTCTCAGACATGTGTTACTATGAGGTGTATCACGACAAATACTAAAAACAAAAAAAAGTCTAAAACCAAAGGGGGTCCCCTTACAAGAAACCTCAAAAAACATGCATTTTTTTCAACATTTTTGTTTTTGCTCTATCTTCAAAACCGTAATACATACCAGCGTCAAACTTGGTCAGATTATAGTGCACACTATGTAGTTTAGCAACAAATACTAAAAATAAGACAAACATAGGCATATGTGGTGGTACCTGCGTAAGAAAGACATGCAAAAAATCATATTTCGCGCACTGTGCGTTGATGTCTTTTGATAAACTCTCGTAAATAAAATCAGTTTTAATGGGGTATCAGGTGGTTGAGAGGTACGGAACCCTTACTGCGCGAGTTCGACTCGCACTTGGCCGGTTTTTATTTTTTAATCGACTCCTCACGATCATTCATGTCTCTGTTTTTCTTTCTAAAGCGGAAGTCTTCTTTATTATGTGTGATGTAACTGTTTTGGCTGTTCTAACAATTTGCAAATCATTCGCTATACAAGACCGTGATTACATGGTAGGTTAGTATTCTTCTGGGTGATCGCATTAGCTAAGTGCATTAGCATGCGGAAAGTAAACCAACGCACATGCTTCGCTCACTCACTTAATCCGGGGTTCCAGTGCTCATTGTTACATACAGTACGGATACGATACGGGAAGGTGTCTAAAATTCATGATGTATTTCAATCGCCATTGTGTTCGTGAAAAGTGGGCAGAAGATGTCTAATGTTGATATTCTCCACCATCTCGTAAGATGGTTGGAAACCGTAGCATAGTTTGGAAAAAGCTGTGCAGGATAGGACATATGCATAATGTAGCTTTGGAGTTCTTGGAGTACTTTTTGATAACCAATCATCATCATCATCATCATTTCAGCCGAAAGACATCTACTGCTGGACATAGGCCTCCAATAACAACAACAACATTAACAAACCAACTATAACATTGACTAACCAATCAGATTAATAAAAAAACTCGAACAAATCTGTAAACATACACCTGACATTTTGACTATAAACGTTTAAAGCTGAACCTGGGCCTCTTGCTAGATCAGTTGCCACTTTCCACTGATCAAAAAGGTCTTCCCGCGTTTTCGCACCTTTCACGTCAAGGGGCCAATTTTTATTCACGCATTCCATCAATATATGAATGTCGTATCGCATCCAACAATGCAACTGCACCCCGAAATAATTTCCCGCGCAGATCCGCACCCCGGCCGCATTAACATTCAATAAGCCATAATGCCTTGTAACAACACCGCGTGAGGATTTGAACATAACATCAACAGTTCCGATTTAACTCTCATGACGGGAATTTCTTAGATATGTATTTGAATATTTGGCGTTGAAGGAGTTAATTAAATCAGCTGTTAACATTCCATGAAAGGGTGGAAAGCGATTTCAATTCTAAGTTCTTGCTGATACATAAATCCTCATCCTCCGAGCCTTTTCCCAATTATATTGGGGTCGGCTTCCAGTCTAGCCAGATGCGGCTGAACATCAGTATTTTACACGGAGCGACTGCCATCAGACCCCCGCAACCCAGTTACTGGGTAATACTGACATTCGGAGATTAGACCAGTTGTCAGACTTTCAGGCTGATATATAAATATGTATTTCATTTTTATTTATTTATTTATAAAATTATGGGTACATGTCAAATTAAGTACTAGATTGAGTGATAGATACATCTGGAATTTTACGTGGGAAGACAGAGCAAAACCCAGTCCCGAGCTAGGATCAACCTGTGTTACGGGTGTTAGGTGATTGCTCCGTCGCCGCACTAATAACTTATTTACATCAATCGTAGGTAGTAAAAAGTTGCAATTGAATCACTGGATTCCCAATGTAGAGGCATGCTTGTATATAGGGAAACAGTTGTATTTAACTGTACTTTACCAAACTACGCTTCACACAGCATTATTTACCTATAACCTAGTACATCAAAACTGTGATCTAGCTTCTGTCGGCGGTTTTCCTGACCAAATACGTCATTTGAGCCATCAAGAAAAGAAAGAAAGTAATAATTTATTTAAGGAAAAATAATAATTAAATAAAAAATAAAACTAAATCATGCATGCAAAAGACCGAAAAAGGTCACATCTCAGCATACCTATGCTGCAAAACTAAAATGTTTCAAAAAGAGCTTAGGTTTTATGTCTTTTTACTTTTAAAAGTTCAGCAACGCATCAGTGAATCACTTGGTACCTATTGCAGATGTCTTTGGGCGTCGGTGATTATACTTAGGTACCATCAGGTGAGCTGCTTGCTCGTATGCCATAGTCATTGCTCTAAACAAAAATAACCATGTGGATACCTATGCTGCAAAACTGAAATGTTGCAAAAAGAGCATAGGTTTTATGTCTTTTTACTTTTAAAAGTTCAGCAACGCATCAGTGAATCCCCTGGTATTGCAGATGTCTTTGGGCGGCGGTGATTATACTTAGGTCCCATCAAGTGAGTTTCTTGCTCGTATGCCATAGTCATTGCTCCAAACATAAATAACCATGTAATTTGTCGCAATAGGTAGGTACGTTATTTTTGAAGTATATAGGTGAACGGGTGCCGTCTGTCGGGACAGGTCAGCATACTATGGCAAATCTTTTTACGTTTATTTCTAAAGGCAATATACTCACTTTTAAACTATTGTTTATTTCTGAAATTAACCTACATTATACTCACATTATTTGAATAAATTTGATGTGATAAACAATAACCTATTATAAAAAGAGTTTATCCATGGAGTTTCTTGACGGTTCTTCTCCATAGGAACCAAAATTTGGAACCGTGCAACTAGAGCCTGACCTTTCAAAATTGCCTGTAATTAGGTTTATTTGAAATAAAAAACATTGAAATTGAAATTGAATCTCGGTTTTCGTTGGGAAAAATAGGCGGTTATATTTATTTTGATTGCATCGATTTTCATGGGAAACGTTGAGGCAGCATTTGCAACTTCTACGCCATAACATGTATAATGTTATACTTAAGGCTAGCTACTAACCCAACAATATAATATAGTTGATCCACACTCGCCCTACCGTACCGCTGTCAGCTGTCAGTCATACCAGTAAGCGGATTTGTATTCCACCTCCTAGTCCAGTACAAGTTATAAGAGAATGGAGAGTTATGTAGAATTATCATATATTATTTAATTTAACCACTGAGCCTTTTGAAAAACAAGAACCTCAAAATGGGGTGAATAACAATAACAGCAACCGGACAACCTCTGTGATCTAGTGGTTCGAGTGTCGGACTGGTGATCACGAGGTCGTGGGTACGATTCCCACAGGACACAAATATTTGTGTGATGAACATGAGTGTTTGTGTTTGTCTGGGTGTTTCTTATGTATTATAAGTATGTATTTACAAAAAAAAAGTATACAAGTATCATATCCATTGTCTAGTACCCATAATACAAGCTCTGCTTAGTTTGGGACTAGATGGTGCTATGTAAAAACTGTCCCAAAAATATTTATTTATTTAGGTATTTTGTTTTTAATAAGAACGGTGGGTGGTTGGTCAGGAGTGAGTAAGAACGTTGAACGTTGTTTTAACGTTGAATTAGCATGGTTTTTTGCTAACAACTTCTAAAATACTTTGGTAAACATTCTAAATACTTTATTTGCAACAAACTATGCTAATTCTACGTTAAAAACCATTCCCACTTTTTTACCTATTCACCCTGTTTTACGGTATTGCGAAAGCAGCTTTTAGTCCAAATCAAGCAGACAGCATTGAACGTACCCACAACATGTAATATGCAGAAATGTTCGTTAATTGTAAATCATCATCATCATTACAGCCGAAAGACGTCCACTACTGGACATAGGCCTCCCCCAATTAAGGGGGGGGATATGCCATAATCGCCACGCTTGGCAGGCGGGTTGGCGATCGCAGTTGGTTGGTTAAATACACAGAGAACGCTGCTGCCCATCCTCTGGTGAATCCCTTAGTCGCCTTTTACGACACCCATGAGAAGAGATGAGGGTGGTGCTATTCTTTAAGTCCGGCACCACACGGACAAAATAAATGTTAATGTTAATTGTAAATATCCTATTCAAACCCTAAAACGTGATTCTGCTTTGATTCTGTAATACAGGTTTCTACCTAGCTCAGTAGTCAGGGACTTTACAAATATGTTATGTAAAAACTTTTGTTGAATATTTACATAATTGATAAGAAAGATAAATAAATAAATAAATTTTTTTTTTTCTATTCTAGTACGCACGGCTACACATCAAGCTGTACATTTCCAGTATAAGATGATCTCGCATTGTACGGAAAGCATATACAAAGTGAGGTCAGCTCATACTGGAAATATACAGCTTGATGTGTAGCCGTGTGTACATATTGTGAACTCACTTGCGAAGTTGCGAGCATTACTTACTTTTAATCTCTTAAAGTATTTCTTCTTTCCTATCGAGCTGTGGACCAAAATATTGTTGAAGAACCTCTTTAATATTAAGTCTTTGCAGTCTGACATCTTCTGTTCGCATGTTTTCCTTCATTTCTCTTTAGATCATGTCTGGAGAAGATCGTTCCACTTCCCGCTACCCGCTACCCGCTGGCGCTCGTCACTTAATCGTCTCCATAAACATATCACAAATGTATTCTGTCGTTACATTTGCAGACTTTCTTTGTATCTCGGGCACACAATTACTTTCACTCACTGTGTGCTACTGACAATTTACTGGTGATGTCACCATAATTATTATAATTGCAACATCAAAATGATTGAGCCGAGTTATAAATTATTAATTATTATTGTGGCATGTTTAATTTCGGAATATACTCTTTTAGTTAAATGAAAAACTTTCAGGTGTTTTATGACGACTTTATATTTTACGACTTTTGGTAATAGGACGAATAAATATTTATTATTTTGACCTATTAACTAACGCATGCAGAGCGTAATCTGGAAATATAAATTATTATAAATGGTGGTAATAAAAATTCGCTCACGAGCAGGATTTGAACCTGCGACTCCAGGTGTCTTACTCCCGACTGGTTCGAGTTCTGAACCAAATCGAGCTAGTGTCAATTCCTAGAGACACATTTGCTGACTACCCAGGGTACGCCATACGATTAATTAAATGTCGTCACTCTTGGAGGCTCTTTTAATGCACCCTATACACAACTGACAGTAAAACCTCGGAATTGACTATTGAATTTCAAGTCCTTCCAATGGTTGTCTGGAAGAAATTGCTTTAAGCGATAAGACCGCCAATTGTTAGTACTGGGGGCCTAGTACGAGTTTGACACTTACGAATACTTTCAAAGTATTCGTCGACTTTCATTAACAAATCTGTAGTTCCTCCTCGTATCCGCCAGGGGCGCTACTGATTTATGAATGAAAGTCGACGAAAACGATGAAAGTATTCGTAAGTGTGAAACTCGTACTAGGCCCACTGTGCTCGTTTGTTATAACTTTATTTTTATTTTTATGGTATGCATACAATAAAGTATCCTCTATCTCTATCAATCTATTGACATTAGTTCGATTTGGTTCAGGTTCGAATCAGTCGGCAGAAAGGCTGGTTCGGTTCGAATCCTGCTCGTGAGCGAATTTTTCTATACACAGTTTATATATTTTAGGACGAATAAAAACACACGAAATCTGTAGATAATTAGAGAAAACATTTCTGTAAAGTTTACAAAAAACAAAACAATGAATATGGTCAGTATATAAATATCTAATAGATGGTATTATAGCCGCAGGATATTGTTAACAATCGATTCACTAATCTCTACAAGTTTTTACAAATTAATAAATAGATTGTACTGTACATCAAAACGAGGGTGCAATGGATTTCCTAGTTTTAAACATATACACATACTACTAAAGTAATTTGAACCTTATAGCCTTGTAAGAACGACCTAGCAAATTGTAAATAAATGATGAAGTTAAATCTAATATCCACACCAATTAAAACAAATTTAAGCTGACACATACGTAACAGCATCAATCACCTTTATTGTTACAGAACTAAGATTCACATTCGATCAAAAAGCACTAATATAAGGGGTAAAACTAACTATTTCATAGAATTAAAACACGGGGTGCCAGCTAATCGGTTGTGGGACTTTACTAAGCTCATCGGGTTACTAAAATAATGTTTATGTTTACTCTAAGCTTATATTTGCCATAGGGTCGCCATTAAAACCATAAACCCATACGATTCACATAGAACCCCCCATGAAACTCCCCTTGCTGCAGCTCGACGTAAATCCATTTTGGTATACTTCGCTAATAGATTCTGTTAAATTAAAACATTCGTGAATAAAATATTAGTTTCAAAACGTGTACTCAATGTTGTTAAGAAATTATAATGCAAATGAAATGTTTGAAAAAACTAATAATTCGCTCATTTGCATGTAAAATCATCCAGCAACCAGCAATAACTACTTGTTGATATTACTTTCAAGTTCTAACATCATACATCAAACTACTGACAAGTCTCGTTCGAGTATGACATCCTTGTCGCAAAGAAATGTTACGTTTTCTAAATACCTATAAACGTGTTTTTGTTTCAGCCACTTCAAACTGTTAATTATAAGTACCTTTACTTCATACATGTTCCGTGTGGTGCCAGACGTTAAGAATTGTATCACCCTATCTCTTCTCATGCCAAAGCCGCAGGAAACACCTGGATGAGGGACGCACAAGATCGAAGAGGCTGGCAAAAAAGAAAGGATGAAAGGAGGCCTATACCCAGCAGTGGGTGATACCGGGCTAGAATGATGAAGATGATCTCTTCTCATGGGTGTCGTAAAAGGCGGCTAACGGCCAAAATTAATATCCATATAATTTTGGCCGTAAGGGATTCACCAGAGGATGGACAGCAGCGTTCTCTGAGTATTTAACCAACCAACTGCGATCGCCAACCCGCCTGCCAAGCGTGGCGATTATGGCATATCCCCCCCTTATTTTGGGGAGGCCTTTGTCCAGCAGTGGACGTCTTTCGGCTGAAATGATGATGATGATGTTGATTCTTTATATATTATAGCATAACAGAAATATGGCTAACAAGGGCATGAGTTTATCTTTTGATCCACTTCTCCATGCAGAGTTTCAGCTTATTAAAATTTATCTAGCAGGTTCATACTGTTCATAGACTCATTAACATTAAATGGTCTTCAACCTCAGCTAGGAGCAGTATCTAATGTATTTTACCAGGTTACCACGTTTTTTATTAATTCGCTTTCAGTCATGTCCGTCTGTTCGGTAAAATTTTGAACTCGATTTAAACTAACTTCCCGATGAGCTTGATACTTGAAACTTTCAACATAGCTCAGAACTGGATGATGAATTGCAATATACACCACAAATACTGGGATCATTGGGGCTACTCGTTCCTAACACTAGGTTGCGTCAGGGGGGGGGGGCAAGGGAGATGTTGTTTGAGGTACCGGTAGCCCCGTACAAACATTTTAAAATTTGCACCGGTCGTTCGAGCAATTCTCGCAACGGCTTGATATTTTTACTTGCTCTTTGGCGGAATTCGAGAGGGTGACTTTTGTCTTCTGTGTAACTACATTGTCGAATTGGGTAAAAACCTGTAATGACTATATGTATGTTGTGAAATAAATAAATATTAACTCGTTTTTGTTTTAAAAATGTGCTAAAAAGAATACTTTTTCATCAAATTATAATGTAAATACAGTTGTACTTTTAGGCTGTTTTTCCTAGTGCTATAATAAATTAAGTACACGACGAAGGACTAAAATTAACAACTGTGATCCTTATCTCTGATAATTGATAATAGTACAAGCTCTGGTTAGTTTGGGAATAGATGGTGATGTGTAAAATATGTCCAAAAAAAATGGTTTTAATGTTAGTAACATAGTTATAAGTAAGATAAATAAATAAAATAAATATAAATAAATACAAGCCTCCTACTGACACCATAGAAGTAACACAGCATACAAAAAAACCACAACAGCTTCCAAAAACTCTTAGCCATATCTTTCTTCCAGATTCCCTTTATACTAAATGCGTTTATCAACAATGCGTATACGCGGATAAACTTAAATGCGGATAATCTGCTGAAATGTGTCAAACATCGCAGGTATCTGTGTCGGACACAATGGCGGAGTGTCCGACACACATAATGTCGGATTAGTGGGACGTTGTAAGAATACGCGTTGTAGTGTGCTGGTGCGAGATAAGATATGTGGACAGATATGTATGAGTGAGGACTCGATACGTTTGATTGAGTTTTTAGAGGAATATGTCGAAGATACACTATTAACGATGTCTTTCAAGAACTTGATCCATTCAATGCATCGGTCAAAATAATAAAACAATTTTTCAGCGCCAAATTGTGATAATTTTCTTTGTAATTGAATTTCGTTTCATTTTGTGTTTTTGTTATAATATGCCATGTATGTTGTTATCCTGTGTTATATGTTATATCGTAATGTAAATATGTTTATTGATTGTGATATTCGTACGAATGCTGTGTTCGCCTAGAAGACCGTTTGACTACCATGATTTTCCACACATGATTAATTATTGCATGTAAAGTCGTTACGTCTAGTTTGTGGGACTACATAAAATAAAAAACCAGCCAAGTGCGAGTCAGACTCACGCAGTAAGGATTCCGTACCACCCATCGACCTGATACCCCATAGAAACTAATTTACGAGAGTTCATCAAAAGACATCAAAGCACCGTACGACAAAATTAATTTTTGCATCTCTTTCTTACACAAGTACCACCCACATATGTTTATGTTTGCCCTATTTTTAGTATTTGTTGCAAAATTACATAGTATGCACTATAATCAGACTAAGTTTGACGATGGTATGTATTAACGTTTTGAATATAGAGCAGGAACAAAAACGTTGAAAAAAATGCATGTTTTTCGAGGTTTATATTTGCCGTGATAGGGGTCATAGCAACACATATTCTGAGAAAAATTGAACCGGCTACCTATTACCGTTCAAAAGATACAGCCCTGTGACAGACAGACGGATGGACGGACGGACAGCGTAGTGAGAGTAATAGGGTCCCGTTTGGCACCCTTTGGGTACGGAACCCTAAAAAGATGGCTGTTATTTGCATAAGATGTAAAAAATATGTTAACATGTCCAAGTGGGACGAAAGTCGTTGGCCTTGTCAAGATCGCGCAGCATAAGTTCAGCTGCTGATCTTGAAGTCCAGCTGGCGTAGCATGCCATGACGACTGTAAATTAAGGGTTTTGTCTACGAAAGAATAGATAAAATGTCATTTAGTTCTACGTGTTATTGAAATAACTAAAAACCTCTTAAGGGGTCATTGTACTCATCAGTCTGAACAACTTTTGCTATAAGACCAACACAGATAGCACAAAAAAAATAATCAGCTGCACCTTACATTTTGTCGATTTATGTGAACACAAATGTAAGGAACAGCTGATTTTTTTACGCGGTGTCAGGTTTTGTCCCATAGTAAAAGTTGTTCATACTGACGAGTACAATGACCCCTTAAGAGGTTTTCAGTTATTTCAATAACACGTTGTATGTGTGTGATTGTGGGGAAGCATTTGCGAACAAAAGACATAAACGCGCCGTCTGGTACTCAGATGGGCTAGCTTGGGTTGGTTTCATTCAATATGCGGCGTGTCTTATTCTACATTCTACCACACTTTCCTCAAGGTGCATTTGGAAAAATACAATTAAGAAATTTTTGAAAAGCTCCAATGAAACAATTTAAATATTCCGTAACACTAGTCTTAAAATTTTACTCGTTATAAATTATATGGAATAGAACGGGCATTTTTTTATAACATAGGGCGGCAAACGAGCAAGCGGATCACCCATAGAGGAAATGAATATAAAAGTATTCCGTGGGGTCACCTAATGGTAAACAATGTCCGCCACCCATGGACATCCGCAACACCAGGGAAGTCGCCCATGCGTTGCTGACCTTTTAAAAAGACGTATGCTCGTTTCTCCCATGTCGAATTGTTTCGGGAAAACCGCTGACGGGAGTTGGTTCCTCAGTTTTACTGTACGAGGCAAAAAATTGCGTGTGAAACGTACAGTAGTTGACCGCCAACCATCAAGATGGTGAAGATGGAATTTAGATTTATGGCGGGTAGCACGATGGTGGATGTCAGCGGCTGGTAGATGGTCGAACAATTCCTCAGAGCATTCCCAGTTGTAAATGCGTTAGAGGATACATATATAGAGCTGCAATCAATTGTTTAGAAAGAACAGCAATTTCAATGATGTATCACAGAATTTAGGTAACATTTACCAGGTGTCAACGCGTGTATAATGTAAAATATTAACAGTTTCGGACAATAGAAGCGACGGTCCATCGGATAATGGACAGCAGACAGGCTTAGCGCGGATAATGTCCGCACCCACACATCGGAGGGTTAAGCTACTGATATGTTTTATAGTGTATTCAAATAACACAAAATAACAAGAGGGGACAATAAAAAAGAAGACAATATAAATGTGTCTTTGCACCTATTTAGGATGTACCATGCTCTGCACCACATTTTAAGCAAATAAAATTAATTTGAATTTTGAATTTGGTATAGTCTTCCATAGTTGTTCCATAGATGATCGGTGATGTTTTCATTTAATTAATTAATTAATATACTTTATTGTAGGTACACACATATACACATTATTGTTATAGTAGGAAAGCTTAAGTACATCGTCGAGCTTAACTCAAAAATTAGTTTTCTTGCAGCAAACCTTAGAGCGATATATTAATAGAAGACAAAAACAAGTGTACAACAGAATAACAAAAATTAACATAACTTTTCATTCCACAGTTTCAGAAAAGAATCAATATTTTCTTTAACAAAATACCGAGAACGAAGTTTACCCTTACTTATGAAACTAAATTACAATTGTGTTTTCCTAAGTATATCGTAAAAATTTAATGAGGTATACAAATTTATACGACAATCGGAAACGGTGCTCGTCCGATCCATTGTGAAATAGACAGAAGTGCTGTAACATAAACACAACTTGTATGTGAATATCTCTTGTAATATTTTCATAACTTTTCTTCCTGTATCATCATCCTCCGAGCCTTTTCCCAATTATATTGGGGTCGGCTTCCAGTCTAGCCAGATGCGGCTGAACATCAGTATTTTACACGAAGCGACTGCCATCAGACCCCCGCAACCCAGTTACTGGGTAATACTGACATTGGGAGGTTAGACCAGTTGTCAGACTTTCAGGCTTCTGACTACCCGTAACGACTGCCATAGATATTCGTATGACAACCGGGACCGACAGCTTAACGTGCTCTCCGAGGCACGGAGGGGTCTCGATGTGTAACGAAACGGTCACCCATCCACAGACTGACCGCGGCAAGTTCAGCTTAACCTTGCAGATCGTACAATCCGCGCAGTCGTTGCTTAACTAACTTTTCTTCCTGTATATCTTTGAGAAAAACTTATTAACAAAAAATTTAACCGGCGAAAACAGAAACTGAAAAGCGAAAAATAAAATGAAGCTTTTTAGTCTTAATGACTCTTATTCTAACTAAACTAATGTAAATAACTAATTATGAGTCGGCGCCAAACAACAAATTATAAATTGTACAATGACCCCTTTTCGGGAAATAAGCGATTCAAATTTCAGCATGTATATACGCGTCGAATTGAGAACCTCCTCCTTTTTTTCGTCGGTTAAAAAAACTTATATATACAATGTACCATTTACTTCTTTAACATTATTCATATTTCTCAACAAAAAAAAATGGCAATCCAAAAAACACACCTCATTAGTGGCTTTCGGTCAAATTTGTTCGACTTAATTATAACAGAGCTTTGCTATCGAAGTGAGATCAAGAAAATTATTACGAAAGGGTAACTATAGTTATTAAGGTGCCTACTGCTAGTCGTAGGCCTATTCCAAAAACAGAAAAGATAAAGAAAAAATCGCTCACGAGCAGGACTCGAAGCTGCGACTCCTGGCTCAGTACGCCAGTGCTTTAGCCACTAAGCTACCGTGAACACTGCTCGTGGTATCGAAATTAACTTCCACTTGGTACGTCTTTGAGTGACGTCAGCGACATCTTAAAAATAATAAAATAACAGAAAAGATTGCCATTCTGATCAATTCTTTAAATTAATTTATTCTAATTGCTGACAAGTTTTTCCTCATCTGAAAAAAAAGTAGAACGCTTACCAATGGAGAACGCCACAATAATATGTGATTTCTTCAGATTGATGATATTAGTAAAAAAATAAATGAACTCTTAAACAATAGCCATATCACATCCGGTATTGTTCAAAGCAAGTAACCGGAGAAGCGGTCTGAACCGGCTCGATCCGGAATTATCCGGTAATGGTGGGTAATTGGGCGGAATAACCACGTTAACGTGTAACGCGAGTATCACCCTGTTTAGGTAACCATCAGGCATCGATTTACTAACGAATTACCATGTGGGTAGGGTACTTTTGTACCATGGTGGAAACAACTGGGTTTGTAATTCGAGTTATTAATTGTTTTATACTGCCGGTACTGCTAGATTATTTAAAGAACAGAGACGGAGTCGGGGAGATGGTTACCTCGGTGAAATTAGAATTATATGAGACTTTCCATCTTTAAGTCTCAAACTGGCAACCGTGATTTGGAATACCATATAGGCAGCAACGTAGGTGGTTTTGCAGCTGTTATTGGCATAGATAACCGCTTAACATCAGGTAAGCTTCTTTAAGCTCGTTTCGCCATTCATATGCCATAAAAGAGAGAGAAAATGTAGACTTGTGTACAAAAGTAAAAAAATTAAAAGTACGATTTGCCATCAGTGAATTCATAGCGCCCTGGACCCTAATTCACGTAATTTCATGACGCGCCGATCAAGTTGCAGTGACGCTGCAGTTCGTTTCTGACAGCGATCGCTGCCGCGCCGTAGATAAGAGAATACGAAAAGCATTGTTTTGATCGAAACTTAACTGCAACCGCGCTGCAACTGCAATTCTTTAGTTACGTAAATTGGCCTTCAGGGCTTTTGAACTACCTTAACTATCCTCTTATTTTAACTAAATTCAAAAACAAGACTAACCCCCAGTTTCCGAAAGGCTGGTCACCGCAAAAATTTACTAATCAGCTGTCAAATCTCAGGTCAAGCGTTGTGATTTTAGCTTAGTAGGTACCCTCTACCACCTGTATTTACCACATTTTTACAAAATAAATAAATGAATTGGTTGTTACCATTTTTGCCAGAAAACACAGGAGCTGACATGAGATTTGACAACAGATTAAATTGATCAGCCTCTTAGAAACTGGGCGTAAGGATCTTATTCGACCCTATTTACTTTAATTGACTTTGTAATTGACGAGCATGACTCTTTAACTCTTAAATATTCCCTCCATCAACATCCTCCCAACATGACAAATTCTGTCCCTCTCATAACCATAACACCAGTAGCAAAACCAACTCCATAAAATAATAATAGCACCATGAATCACATTACAAAAATCATATTTAACAAGTAACTTTCACACCCCATCGGTTACAATATGGCGGGCGCCCCTCCACGCTGCATAGCTACATAATTACGAGCTCACACAATGGGCCATCACAATGGAGGCATTGAGATGTCGCCATGTCGCCCGCTTAGGGTCGGTGTTAGTTCAAAAGTAAATATGGCGAATGTGTCTTTTTGTAGGTCCTGTTATAGTTTCTATTTGATTAGGTATAGTATACCTAACTTGATATATTACAGTACCAGTTGAAAAAACTAAAGAAACTTTGCAGAAAAAAGGTGAAATAAAATTTAGTATTCCATACCTGTCTAATAAAAAAAATTGCGGGCGTAAATCGCAGAGAAAATACCCACCACCTAATTTATTTATTTTGGTCTTCATAGGACTCAATATAAAATTCACCAAAAGTTATAAAATAAATAAAAATAACTCAACTAACATCATTTTCTACCATTTTTATTCGTCCGAGAGATTTTCTATTTACATATTACTACTAATCTCCACAACATATACTGACATCTGCCACTCTAGGCATAGCTAACAACTATAATAATAATTTAATTAATCAATTATTATCCCCATGAGGCCTCGTTCACGAACACTGTTCGCAATACGCCTGCTGAGACGCCATTGTTGCAAAACTTCGGGCAGTTTCCCGCCAAATGTTACTACTATTGACAGTTAACAACTTGGACAGAATAAAAAGATATCAGAAAAATTATTTAAAAAGTAAAAAGTTACAAATAACATCGCTTCGTGAAAAATAAACACGATTGACACCATTTTTAACACTTCACCAACCGCGTTTTTATGACACAGAAACATTTTTAAAAACAACTATAGGTACTTTGCCAAGGATATCGAGTGCCATTTTCTTCTTATTATCATATATATTATATAGAATTTTTTTTTTGTTGCCACCGTTGTACGATATTTATAATTATATGATATAGCCGGTTCAGTCGGCAAAATAAAGCTATGCGGTAACCTACTTGGAACGTAAAATACTGATCTATTTACAATAAAACAGATATCCCTGACAAAAAAAAACAGAACAGCCAGCATTCCATACTCAATTAATACAAAAAAAAACCTCCATACGTCAAATTAAAACTTTTAAATTCGACAAAGCAATGAAACCATACACCGTACGGCCGCCACGGCCACAGATAATTGAGCATTTTTGTACAGATCCTCGATTTTTGGATGTGTCGTGTTACGAGCTGTAACCAGACACTACCGGGTGCCGTTGATTCGTTCACAATAGGACATGTCTAGAGGAATTAGGGAATTTTAGAGAATCTGATAAAAGTTTTAAAATTTCCATCAATAAAAATATCTTGGAACAGAATAATAGAGCAATGATGTTATTATATAGATTTGAAGTAAGATAAATCAGATTTATTTTAATTATAGCATTATTGAAAGTAATTTTTTTATTCACTGACCTTTTGTTTGAAGCTTAACAAATTAAATAACAATTATCAATTAAGATTGTAATCAGCTCAGTAATTCCGCTGTTTCATGAATCCATCATTAATCACTGAAGACTGAAATAAGTGAAGCTTGTACATGACCGTCACGCTCGCAATCCCGAACAGTCAAACAGTGGTTCTCCCAATATATTATTTAGTTCACGGGTTTCATACGAGACCAAGAACTCTTGAAAGCGCTTCTAGTAGCTAGGCTTTAAAAAAAGTTATTGAAAGAAGCTCTTTAATTGAACAAGAACTACATACGAATCCTGATAAGAACCCTTACTGGGCACTGCAAACTGAATATAATATACCTTCACAGGATGGGCCTAATTGATGTCACAGTTAGCAGGTTTTGTCACGAAAAGGATGTGACGCTCATCCATATCCTATGCGAAAGTGATGCAATGCACTACATATGAAGCCAGCACCTTGGATGCCACGTCATATCAACGCAGGAGATCAAATCCTCCTCCCCCAATGCTATAGTCGACTTATTGATTGATTTGCATCTTGGGGAGGTGCAATAATACTGCAAGAGCAAGACCGTAGCCAGGAATTCTCTTGGGGGAGGGGTCGAACTCTAGACCAGAGACAATAAGTGACAAATAAGTATAGCATTACGAAAGAGTTCATTTCGGGGGGGTTGAACCACCAAACCCCACGGCCTTGTGCAAGAGGTGTCAGTCACAGTAGATCTAATCAGGTTGCAGTAGTTTAGGGGCGTTTAAGACTTCTAAACCTTCCCTCAAAATAATAATCATACAAGACCTAATAATGGTTTATGAACTAATATAATTTGGTCTAATATTCATTAGAAAAGGATAGAAGATTTTAGTCCTGCCAAATTAGTCACCATAATTAAGGTCACGACAATTTTCCCTACAAGGGCATAGACTAATTTGACATTTCTAAATAGTTCCTGTCCTTTTTCAATGATGTTTGTAAGAAAGAGATATAGTCAAAGATATTAAATGTCATTGGATATAGTGCGATTTTTAGTTTGGTGCGGTGTTCAAGAGAATTGTTAATTGGCACCAAAATGATTAAATGATACCTGCCTCTTTATTAAACCTGAAACAAAAGAGTGATATGATAAAAGCTAGGTATATCCAAGGTTTTTTTTTCGTACAGTGAAAACATCAAATAGGTACCTCAAAAAGATTTCTATCAGAACTATCCGAGAGTTTTTTTTTTCTAAATCACAAAATTAAATGCTGTATGTATCCTCAGTAGTAGGAAGCAAAGAAGGTGACGGATGCCGTGCAGGGGCTACCTGATTCACGGAAACTCATCGAGCTGAACTTCCTGGACTTTATTTATGACCCGCTTATGTACTGAACTTAACCATAATAACCAAAAAATATAAATTGTGGAAAAAAAAAATACCCATCAATCTTATGTCTTTCCACAATATATATCTTTAGATTTCACTGTGCATGCGTAAATACGTTAAAAATAATGAGATATATCTTAATAACCAAATTGAGTTTTTAAATATTTTTTGGTCTAAATGTAACGTGATTTAAAAATATCCCATTCGATTCTCCTAGTGATTTAGAACAAATAACTTTGGGACTTGCGTTTATTCTGTATTATCTGTACCTATATAAGTAATATATTGTGTCCTCAGACCAATAGAATAAGATACACGGTTCGCGTAGAACTAGCTAATAAATCCAGAAAAAGGAATACAAAATGGAAAAGGAGTACCTATACCGCCCATAGTGCTCGCGATCTGCAATTGGAGCGTACGTCTAATCCTCAAACTAAAAAAAAAAAAAAAAAAACCCGCGGAATACATAACCTCCTCCTTTTTTGAAGTCGGTTAAAAATAATAAGATTGACGCGCCCGACCGCGGCTCGCGAACTACTGGGCGGAATAACTACTCCTTTGCCATTTTGTATTCCTTTTTCTGGCTTCATTCGCTATAGGTGCGGCATGCTATGATGGCGTTTTTGACGTTTGCCTGCTCATGAAGATCCGTAAATATTGACAGCTAAGTATTATTTATTTGTTCAGTGGTATCATCATCAACTCAGCCTATCGCAGTCCACTGCTGGACATAGGCCTCTCCTGTATACATAACAAAAACATTCTAAAGATGTAAACATAAACTCATTAGAGTTTTACCGTACATCAGTATCATCGACTATGCAAACAGGTAAACAAAAATATAGTTAACAAGGTAGGATATTAAATAAGTACAATGTGGGTAGATACCAGATAATATTTCGCTACATTATGTAGGAGCGAACACCGGTGACTGCGCGAGCCGTCTTTAAAAACAAAGTGGTGGAGGGCATGGTATAATAACACCAGGTAGTCTCTTCCCGTGACAGCTAGGTCACGTGATTGCCTCCGTACTACGTCATCGGCCGTGGAGCCAATAGCGGGCTGTTAGCGTGACACTTGTCAGTTTGATGTGCTGCCACTTTGTGAAAATAAATTACCCGAGCAAAATGCATTTTTTCATTTACTTTCTTCTATAAAGAATCACTTTTTAATTAGTAATTTAATATAGTTTCCTTTATTAACTAATTAGATGAATAACACGAGATAACAAATAGTTAGGCTAGTTAGGAATTTATTTTATATTCATTATGAACAAAAATCTCCTTAAGTATATTGAAGATATCAATCAATGGCAGCACTGATCGTGACGTAGCTTGGAGGCATCGCGCTGTCATAGCGGGAAGAGAATACCTGGTGAAACATCTTATTATACCATGGTGGAGGGTAGTATTTTTTTATGAAGGAACAATTGCCTTACTTTATTGTCAATAGTTATGCACTGCAACAGCAATATAATTTTTCGAATTTTGAATCTAAATTCTATTTATTTCTACTGTTTTTTTATGTATGTCACAGAAAATTTGATTAAATAGCGATTAAACAAACTCATTTTTGAGTTAAGCTCGCCTTTGTACATGTAATTTACATTTGTAAGTTAATACTGTACTTTTCTGGCGTACAATAAAGAATAAGAATAAGTAACTTATAATGTTTATTAGTTTTAAAGAACATCCTTATTTACTTGTTGGGTTTTATGTGATAAATAGTGCAATGTAAGCACGAAATCTTAGGAAGAGTTTAACCACGGATGTAAGAATACAATACACAACCTACAAATATCTAATCAGCATCCGTTGACGGGTTCATCGCCCTCGTAAATCATACGCCATGACGGTATAGTCATTAACTGCTATGTGTATACCATACCGTACAACTTTTAACACTTACAATGTTAGATACCTCCAGTTGTAATCGTTCAGATCAAATACATCTCCAGAACTTGGTACTTTATACTAAAATTTGATAAAATTTGATTATTATAAACGTAGAAAGGTATCGCAATATTATCTCTGTAATCTTGAATCTAAAAAGATGTTGTTCTGGCAGTGGCGTGCAGTGGCCTACTTCACTTGAATTTAATTTTGGTGTAACTTATTGATTTTTTTATGTAGGAAGATTAATTTAGCATTAATAGGTCTATTTTAAGATAAATAATCAGTGTACTCAGTAAAAAAGATAATAACTTACACCACTATTGAATTCGAATGAGGAAGGCACTGGGTATTGCCTAATTGCCTATATGCAATGCACGCCACTTTGTTCAGTTTATTAGGCGCGTTTAGACGCCTAAGCGCGGCTTTTTATATTGTTTTATTTACTAAACAATCGTAGCATCTCTTTTTAATGCAATTCGTCATTAATAATCATTAAAAGACATTATATTAACAATTTTAAATACTAAGTAACATTTTTTACTTAATTACATGTGCAGAACTAATAATAAAATTATAGTTTATCAGTACCAATTGAAAAATTCAACATTAAAAAGACATGCTAAGATTGTTTACTAAAAAACATAACCCTCCTTTTGGCGCAGTCGGGTAATAAGACAAGTAAGAAAAAACAGAGTGTTAATACACTCTGGTACAACTTTTTTTAATGTATTGTGATACCAAGTACCTAAGGGCTATTTTAAATAGGAAACTGTGGTCTGAAGTAGTCTTTAAATTATGCATATTATTCTTAAAAAAGCAGTTGCGACCCTAAACGATTTGGTCTACCACACCAAATATATGCGCATATTTATAGACGATGATGTTCTGAAATCGATTATTACATTGAAAGAAAATTTATAGTTTAACACTGTTACAATGTTACTATAACGCGAAGACAACGAATTCATATTATACAACATGTAACAAAAACCCTGTTGTTCCTGTGAGGTACTTACGTTACCAGAATCGATATCGGCAGATATATTTATTAATTTTGGAGCTAAAGGATAAAATGTAGAGCTAGCAATCCAAATAATATAATATTATAATAGCCAAAGCATATGAATAAATGAAATATTTTGAAATAAAACATATTTGAGTAATTCTTTTAACTAAACTTCTGCCATATCATGCCTAGATACATTTCTTATGTATACAGTTAAACAAATTATTACTTTTAATTGCGCCTTGAGAACCAAAACGATTGTTCCTATTTTGTACATTTTACCTTATGTACATTGTACTTACATTTGTTAATTAATACTTTACGATCAGATAAAAGTATTATAACGCTGTCGAGTGCTCGGTTATCAAGTGTAATAGAAATTTTGAGAGTATTTTTTATTGTTTTATCCATCTGATAACAGTTGTACAAGATTTATTTATATCTTACGTGAAAAATTGTCGAGCTTTCGCAGGCTTTTTGGTTTTCTAGTACTGTATCGGATACACTTACCGAGTAGTTACTTTACTTTATGAATGAAAAGTTTTTTTTTTAATATTTGGGGCCTAGTTCACCTACACCTTAAACGACGTTTACGATAAAAACAAAACAACACTAAAATTTTGTGCAAAACTACCATTTACAAATTCAGCATCCGTTATTTCTTTGATGAACTTACCGGCCCTAAATGGAGTGAAACCTTAAGTCAAACAGCAACACCCATCAAGTTTTGACAACTTCTCAACTCATGATAATTATAAATAATTACGGTTTTTTACGATGATATTTTAAAAAGCATATAGATATGTTGTTGCGCGCGCAATCTGAAGACTCGGAAACGTCCTAATTGTGACGTTTTGCTACTAGTCTCCTTCAAGCAAGGCGCCGAATGTGACGTGTGTACTAATTATAACTAACTAATTTTAACTAACTTAAAGTAACTAACTTACTTACTTTGCACTAATTTAAGTTTATGTGTATTGTGCTGCCGCTGCGTACGGAACATATTTTTCGTTGGTTTTGTTAGGATATGACATATCTATACTTTTAAATATCATTGGTTTTTTCAATCTTCCTATTAAAAATCCTTGTAACTGCCCGCAGCTCAAAACAACCAGTAAATTATTTTCTGCATCCTGGCACTAAGGAAAATTATAAACTGAAGTTAGACCTCGTTCCCCATCGGAAATAGAAACGTGAGTTAATAGCAAACTGCCACCTGTCTTATCTGTCCGTGGCTCAATAAACACCTCGACTATTAAGATAAGAAAAGTATTTATTTTTACTTGGATACTTTAGATAAAAAACAAAACAGATGCTTTAAGATTTAAGCTCCCATTTTCTGTTTGAACTTTAACCTTTGTCAGTCATACTATAAAGTGTTTAGTCATTGTGATATATTGACAAACACTAATGGCTTCTGGATCTTGGACCCATGTTAGTATATTTCTCCAACAGACTATAAACAAAAAAATATTAAATCATCTTTTGAAAGTTAGTGTGTTAACACTGGCCACTATTACGCAAGCAAGCCATTAAAAATAATAAATAATTACGGTTTTTAAATCCTTCTATTCTTCTAACTGCCCGCAGCTCAAAACAACCAGTAAATTATGTTCGTGAATTGAATGAATATGACAAACACTAATGGCTTCTGGATCCTGCCCCCCTAGCCAAGTTGACAATCTACAATCGTCAACGCTATAGAAAACAATCAAAATGTATGGGAATGACATATCTAAACGAATGACTTTGTCGTATGGGGGCTGGACCCATGTTAGTATATTTCTCCAACAGATTTTATAAAAAAAAATGAAATCGTCTAATGAAAGTTAGATATTACGCAAGCAAGCCATTAAAAATAGATTTGACCAAGTATGGGTTCTCCCTTCATCCACATATTGACATAACCGCATAATAGGTGCGATCGCGACCATCCCGACATGATAGCGACTCCAAGTGTCCCGCAAATATTTGTCTGCAGCCATCATCGAGCCGATTTGTTCCTAATCCGATGCGACGCGACAGACACCATAAAAACATTATCGTAAACCCCATACAATGATGGTACAATGGCGTGGGGACAAAGCCATTCATCCCTACACTCTCGCACTATATTTATTTACAGTGAATTATATACAGATAATAAATAGTGTTTTTTTATTCGTGAACGCAGCCGTTGGTGTCAGAATTGACGCCCGTCGCACCGTGGGTTAGTGTCCCCAAATGAACAGGAATGGTTGCAGGATAAAAGGTTATTTATTTTTATTAAAACATAATATTTCTGTATTCTTTGTAAATCCATAGGAAACCCTCCCACCTGGTCATGCACTTCCGTGGCCAACTTGGAGATCTTTAAATAGACTTCGAATCCAATTTGGCAGAAGTAAAGACGATCTCCAAAAGGGTGTTCACGGACGGTTCAGAGTTCAGACGTCCAGTGTGAGTGCGGCGTCATTCCGCAAACAATGGCTCGCCTTATATCTTACTCAGCCTGCGGCCTGTCACCTGCACGCGTAAGGAGTTAAGGACCTATGGAGCTAATGACCGCCACGCCAGCCAAAATGCAGTGCGCGTTGCGGAACACTAGGCCAACTGGGCAATAAAAAGAAAATGGTTACCATATTATTATATCTTAATTTCTTAAGACGTAAATATTGTGTTCTAATTTGAATAGATGTTATTATTATCACTAGGTAGGTACACACGGCTACACATCAAGCTGTACAGTTCCAGTATAAGCTGACCTCGCATTGTATAGGTTTTCCTTACAACGCGAGGTCAGCCTTTACTGGTTTTGTACAGCTTGATGTGTAGCCGTGTGTACCTACTTATTAATAGACGTCGACTATACGATTACAATACCGTTTTAATCCAAACAACAGCCATACATTAAAAACTCACAAGGTCTTTGCTGGTTTGAAATAGAATATAATCGAAGAAAAGTTCTTTAAAATAAAATGACCTATCAAACAACTAGATTCGTTTTTTAAAACGTTAGTAAACTATTTAGCAACGATTTTGACCATAATATGAGTTCCAAGCAACTCAAAACGCGAAAACAGAGTAGCAAAAAATATAAATATAATATATATTCTTCTGTCCCATAAAATCTCTGCAAAGGTGTCACTATAAGGTGCGGGATTATTCCGAGATATCGATCTGCGTCCGATCAGCGCTGCCAAACATCGCCATTTGTACGAACCACGACACAAAGGCGGATTACTTCACGACGTTTTGATTGCACCAGTGCCCGGACGTGTGATATTACACATTATAAACATTATTTTAGCTGCCAAAACCAGTAATTTAAACCTTATAGCCCAAGAAATTAGAGTCATGCTCCCGGGGGTGTTAACTTTGTGAAAATTGACGGAGCGTAATGTTTTAACGACTCAACACTTCTGAGAAGATTATTTGAGATCATTGTGGCATCTTGTATGGTATTTTGGCTACTTTGAGGTTTAAGGCATTGGAAACAGAGGGCAGGCTAGAAGGTTTAACATGTGAATATAGCCTAACACTTGGTTTTTTTAGGAGTAAGTGGAGCTTAAAGTGACATTGACAACAGCTAAAGGTGTGTGGTGTCACATGAGCCGAGCTATAGTCTTAATTTTTTAAGTAGTAGATCGTCATTAAGAAGTACAGTTCTAAGTCAGAAGCCTTAATTAATGTCTATACTCACTTTATGGAAATAGCGCAACAATATCGCGAGGATTTGAGTAAACAGAAGACAAGTGGGTTCCGCACTTCTAATTTCAGGATTTGTTTTTCTTGAAATAACTTTAATGTATTTATACTTGGCCAGTAGTTTTAATGTTACGCATTTAAACGAACTCTTCTAAACACTCTTAGATATGAGTAAAATCTTAACCCAAAATACAATAGTCGTTAGCATCAAAATCTCTCAGCGTGTGACAAAACGCGTCCAAGACAAAGGTTTGTCCAAACAGTAGCAAATAGAAGCTTTCACAATAGAGCCATGCAAAAGTCATGCGTATTACCAACAATGGTAGGCCACAATGCTACCCTAAATCTTATCATTAGAGAGCTAATCCTTCAACGAAAGATGGCGATAATAGTATATAATCCTCCGAACAATTCATTTGAATGAAAACAGGACAGGAAGACGACGAAGTGAGTTTGCGGAGTAAGTTTTGTACGGAGTTAGCTAATCAAAGTTGGTCCTAGAGTTTTTGTTAGTGTGAGAAAATTCGAATGAATAATGAAAATAGATGAGAATCTTTGAAGTGTAGATAACCGAACAGATCAATTTAGTTTTAAACCCCTTTAGAAAAAACAGTAACTATTTGTAATGGTTGCAGTTGCGTATCTGATAACAATACTGTATTGTTGAAAAAGCTGCAAAACCTGATGTTACCCTAGGTCAGCAACCTAACTATGTATTGAATTCTACTAGCTACCCAGCATACGACCTTTTGTAACTCAGGACACAGGACGATGACAGTGGCACATTCTGTAAAGGATCTCGTTTGGTCCACACAAAGGAGAATACAAAATGCAATTCTGGACTTTCCAAGAATTCCTTGTACTGAAGTAGGTTGCTGGTCGTCTGACCATAATCCTTACAACGTCCGGGTTCGATTACTAGCCCAAGTTACAGGCGTGCACAACACAATAAATAAGCCTCCTTTGTGAAAAGAAATATGTCAAAATAATGTTTTGTTCAATACGGAAGGATTAAAGCTGGATAGAGTTTTTAATTAAGCATTGTTAAACATGCTTTTTGCATAACGTCTACTTTAACCATAATCGCTTGATAAGGGTTGATAAGGTTTCGAAGAATGACTGTATTTTTTTAAGAAGGGTTAGTTGTTGTCACATGAATTCCTGCTTAAGTGCAGGATAGATCTTATCCATTAATCCTCATGTAACTATCACGTAATCGCAGTTGTGGGGTCCTGTGGACTTGCAACAATAATGACGTCATAGACCTTTGACAACAAATTCAATTCAGCTGAGATGAATCTTGCAGGATTGACTCGGATTCACTTACAATCCATGGATGATGGGCTAGAACATTTTTTGTTTTCCATGAAGGTCGATACGAAACACTTTATAAATCCAGAGCTGCTGGCCGGATAAAAAAAGATAGGAGCTGGGTGTTTCGAACACTCAATCGAAGTTTAAAATTAAAAAAAAAATGCTGACGAAAAGACTGGTAAGTAATGTCTGTACTAAAGGATGAAAAGACTTTGATTCGTATCGAATATTTATTCCGATTATTGCTTCTGCCATAATAAATTAACATAAAAGTTTGCCGGTGTAGTCAGTTCACGAGGTTCCTCTTCATCAGCGCACGTAGTAGGAATACGGTGCGTAGGTGTAGGCGGAGTAGGGAAGAGCATAGTCGTAGGTGCTGTAGGAATACGCCACCGGGGAGGAGTAGGCCGCCAGGGGAGCACTGTAGGCTGCTACTGGGTACTCGTACTCAAGCACCAGAGGCTTGGGCTTGGCTGAGGCAAAAGCCAGGAGAGCTGCGAACAGTACCTGTAAAGGATAATATTTTTAGCATCACAACAAGAGGTTTGTCCGACGTGGAGTTTGAACGCACGTTCTGTCACAGCCAGCGTCTAATACACACATTATAAAGTTGAACACTTGAAGTTATCTAATAATTTAATAAAATAATTAACATCATCACGCCTGTATTTCCCCGAAGGGGTAGGCAGAGGTGTAATAGTACACCCACATTTCGCCAGTTATGTTTCAATCATCATCATCATCATTTCAGCCGAAAGACGTCCATTGCTGGACATAGGCCTCCCCCAAGCATCGCCACAGCGACCGGTCCTGCGCTTTCCGCATCCAGCGGATACCTGCGACCTTCACCAGGTCGTCGTTCCACCTTGTGGGGGGAGTTATGTTATAGTCCCATGTAATAGGGGGCGAGCCTATTGCCATTGACCGGGCACAAATCCAGACTCCGGGCTGAAAAAACCCAATAACACTTTGCCCGACCCAAAATAAATAAATAAATAAATATCTTCGGGACATTTTTACACAGCACCATCTAGTCCCAAACTAAGCAGAGCTTGTGATATGGGTACTAGACAATGGATATAATACTTATATACTTTTTTTTTTGTAAATACATACTTATAATATATAAGAAACACCCAGACCAACACAAACACTTATGTGCATCACACAAATATTTGTGTCCTGTGGGAATCGAACCCTGTGGAAATAAAATAATTATGTTTATATATTTTTCATAATTTTAAGTGAACACAAATGTAGGGATCAGCTGATATTTTGTACATAATGAAGAGCTTTTCTGCTGATTTTAAAGTAGGGGTGTATAACTAGGTTTCTAAATGAAGATAAAAAGATTATGTCAAGACAAAAATAAACAGGATCAACAGTAAGATCACACTTACTACGCAATAGCTAAAACCCAAATAACATCTAATATTATCATGTCAAGCATGGACGAATAAAAAAGGCGGACGGAATTTCGCTAAACAATAAGTGAAGCACCCATAGTAAGACGGCTCGCTTCAAACTACGAGCTGGCACGCACACATTCACAGTTTCACACCCATAGCACACATAATATAACCCATAGTAAGACAAAAAGCCGCAATTACGCAATAATAACAATAATAATTAATACATTGTTCCTGTTTATTACTATTTTAATGGTGTTCAATAAAGCATATTCTATCTATCTAAATTTGTGTGACGGTAGTCATTGTCATCAAATAAAATAACAATATAGGTACCTATCAACGTTGGCATTACTTACCATAAGAAGAAAAAGAAGTTATATCTGGTGTAATAAAATGCTGTCGAAATTATAGTGGGTTTAGGAAAAAAATATTAAGTGCTTCAATCTCTTAGCGAGATTTTGTCCGCCTTTTTTATTCGGTTGAGATGTCAAGCATGTTATGATGATAAAAATACAAAAAAAAATACAAATAGGTATCATACACTGGAAAAACATCGTCAGGAAACCTGCACACCTGAGACTCCTGAGAGTGCTCCATGCAGTTCTCGATGGTGTGTGTATGTGTAGTCTGCCAACCCGCACTAGTCACTACGACGAGTACGACAGCGTGGTGGACTAAATAAAGCCTTACCCTTCTTATACTGAGAAGAGGCTCGTGCCCAGCAGTGGGACAGTAATGGCCTGATTATGTTACCTAACCACTGAAATAGTTATTATAGTAAAAGATAAAAGATAAGAATACTTACGAATTTGAACATCTTGATGATTGTTTGTGTAGTTGCTTGATGTGAGACTAGACACGAGATCCGATACACAATGATTAATCAGTCAATCAGCACCTCTTTTATATCACTGATCAAGCATGAACGTGCCTACTTTATGCATTCTAGAAGGATTAATAACCGAAATATCCTGCTCCTGAGCATTAGGCATAATAATCACGCGCAGCCTTGCGCAGTGTCACCGAACGGGAAAACTTATTAGATCAAGGAGTTACCTGATACTATTGTTAATCATAGTAATCATTTGTTTACAAATTGTAAAATTATCTGAAGACATTTACTAAAAATGTAAAGTAAGAATATTCCTACTACCTAGTCGTTAGCTCTGGGCTCTGTTGAGAATTTAGCAAAGGTTACCAAACTAGGTAGGTACGCAAGGCTACACATCAAGCTATACATTTCCAGTATAAGTACGGAAAGCCTCTACAATGCGAGGTCAGCTTGTATTTGGACAACTTGTGTACGGTCACGTCACGATAATTCGCGGGGTACATCTTGTCGACAAAATCCCTTGAACGAATCCTGCTACATTACACGTAGCTGCCATCGAATATTGAGTGCAAGCTATTTTAGCCTTGTCACAGAATACCTAATAGTACTATCGTATCTTAGTGGTGGTACACCAGAAAGATTTCTGACTGTACCTTCCTAAGCCTGTATTCTGTTTCTTGGAAACCGTAATGCCATTAGACTACAAGCCCTATTGTTCTCGACAAGGAAGAAGTCATGTATATCTATTATCTATATTATCTTGACTAAAGGTTGTCAAAATTATCGACAGCAGTACCTACCTTTTAGTAGTAGTAGAGCTCTTTTATGAAAGAGCTCGTCCGGTACTACCACCGTACCTACTTCTCCGCCAAATAGTGATCCTTGAATTGCTGTATTTCGGTCTTAAGGGTACGGGTGCCGGTGAAATTACAGTCACATGAGACTTTCCATCTTCATGTCTCAGTTTGGCGAACCGATTTGCGGTACCATTTAGGCAACAGTCTAGGTGGTATTGCAGTTGTTATGGGCAAAGGTAAGCGCTTAACATCAGGTGGGCCTTTAGCTCGTTTCTCCATCCTATACTATGAAAAAAAAAACAATCCTCCTGCTAATAACAACATTAAGTAATGTTTACCAAGCTTGAATATACCTAGCAATATTTCTGAAATAAGTATTCCAAGCTCGTGTTAAGAGTTCTCTTTTTGGAGGCCAAGACCAAGACCCACATGCTCAAGTCCTCTAAGCTGAAGGAGTAGGTAAGTACCTAAGTATTCGAAGACTCATGTTAAGCATGTACGATTACTATTTGATATGATGATATGTGCAGACAGGTAATTACCAATTCAAATTATCTCGTTAATAATCGATAGTCCCCCATACTGAAACATGACCTGACATTATTAGCCTTCAATTTGGATAATAAGGACAAACCCGAGCTAATTCGAGCTCCATTTAATAACAAATTACGTCTAACGAAGTGCTGTAACAAAACTCCGTTATTTCGTCGAGCGATCCGCCATGATTAGTGAGAGAGAACCTTTACATACACTCTCGTTACAGAGTAATTACCGCCCTTTGAGAGCTGAGCCGAGCATTGCCGTAAACACCGCTTTGTCGATAGTTATCCAGAGGTTAGCTTAACTTTTAATAGGGGTTCTGGTTTGATGTCGCGTTTAGAGGTTTGTGCTTAGTAGATTTTAGAACTGGGTTGCAGAAGTTCTGTTGGAGATAACTATAGTTACCTAAATAATTCTAGGACCAACTCCTAGTATCTGCCCACAGATGTTATAATGTTATAAGAGGCAGCTAAAGCATTAGGTAGGTAGGATGGACTATGCTGCATCCATCAATAATGACTTGTAGAACCTTGTTGGTTAGGTTTAGGCGTAGCATTGGGATTGGGAGGGCTCCGGAGGCATATAACATTCCCGGAGTCCCCTCTTATTGTGCTGTAGACGGCCACTGGGGGGGTTTTGGGGCGTACGAATCCCACACACCCCGACCTCCGACCGCCATGAGGCCGGCAGCCTTTTAAAGGTTTTCACCTCGCAGCAAAAAAAAACAATTCTACTAGTAAATTGAAAATTGATCTAGGAGTTCCTAAAACTAATCGAAAATCTGCGAAGATCTATCATTCTGAAAGATTAACCAACGTTAAACGTTGTCGTGATCAATGTATGGGTTTAGATAGAAGACAGTATTTTTACACCCAGGGAACTCTTTAACTATCTCTGCCTCGGAGAGCACGTCAAGCACGGAAAGAAATACTTTTCCTCTACGACGCTAGGACTTCGACCCCGGTTGCCGTGAGACGACAGCCTAGACAGGAGCTGCAAGTTACAGGTTTTAAGTTTTTCCGTCTTTGGTGAACATGCTAGAGGTAAAGTGTGACATCTTTTTAAAAACCCTATAACCCTGCAGCCGGTCACGCCTGTACGGCCATCCTGCACTCCCTAGACTTTGGGGCTGGCCAGCGCCCACCAGGACCATTGGCCCGGGTGCATGGCACTCCTTGCAAGCCCAGGCTCAGGTAAACACGGCCCTTGTCCCTGGTCCCTTGTTCCTATTTACCAAATTCACTAGTTTTAAAGACTAGTAGTGAACTCTATGGCAAACCAGTAACAACAGTGACTTTCAACTGTTATAAATCATTAACAGTAGATGGCGCAATATAAGTTTACCTGCCTAAATTAAAAAAAATCGAAGTTTGTTCAATACTGTTTTAAACTAGAATTAATCAAAAATAAATCTAAGAAACAAACAATCCTTTTCGTTTAGTTACTGCAAAATGCTGAGGCTTCAGTATATAAAACTCAGATGAAAAGTAGGTCTGTGATATAAAATCATATTGATTGATTTGACAGTAGTTGTCAAAGTTGTCGTTGTCATAAGGCATTGCCAGACGTACGATGTAAGTCGTATTCGTTCGTTTTTTTTAATAATATAGTTTTGATATGTAAGTAATTTGAACGGCTTTTTAATGGTTCTGAAAGTCCATACTTTCACGAACCAAAAACCCGATAAACCACTGCTGAACATTGCTCTTTACTTTTGATTACTCAATAGGCACTTATTATTGCGGGCCTTCCCTAACTATTCAAGGAAGTTAGACCAAGAGATCGAGTATAGTTAGTTTGATAAAAATAATAATAAAGTATGTACACTTTTTATTCTCTTTCCATTAAAAGTACTTTTTGTTTTCGTTCGTGGCAAGTGGCAACACTATTATCACTTGTCATCAATCGGGAGGTGGTTGGCGGGAAAATTCGGAAAGATCATGTTGTGGATTTTGTATTATTTTCCTAAATTTGTGTTCCTTCGAGTGTTAATGTGTAATAATGGTGGATTATTAAATGTTAAGTGCTCGTTAACGTGTACAAGTGTGGGTAAATGGTACAAAGTTGAAAAACGTGACTTTCGTATTTTCTCATCATCCGCTCAAAAACCTGGTAAAGTTTCCATCACTTTACTAGGGTAGGGTGAGTAAACTAAAGACTTGGCTGGAGGGTCTAAGCAACCAGGCCATAAAACTACTCACATAACAAAAAATGACTTGGCTTAAAGGTCTTAGCAACCAGGCCATAATACTTATAAAAAAAAAAAATCATCAATCGGGACGGTTGGCGGGAAAATTCGGAAAGATCGTGTTGTGGATTTTGTATTATTTTCCTAAATTTGTGTTTCTTCGAGTGTTAATGTGTAATAATGGTGGATTATTAAATGTTAAGTGCTCTTTAACGTGTACAAGTGTGGGTAAATGGTACAAAGTTGAAAAACGTGACTTTCGTATTTTCTCATCATCCGCTCAAAAACCTGGTAAAGTTTCCATCACTTTACTAGGGTAGGGTGAGTAAACTAAAGACTTGGCTGGAGGGTCTAAGCAACCAGGCCATAAAACTACTCACATAACAAAAAATGACTTGGCTTAAAGGTCTTAGCAACCAGGCCATAATACTTTAAAAAAAAAAAAATCATCAATCGGGGTTGGCGGGAAAATTCGTAAAGATTATGTTGTGGATTTTTTATTATTTTCCAAAATTTGTGTTTCTTCGAGTGTTAATGTGTAATAATGGTGGATTATTAAATGTTAAGTGCTCGTTAACGTGTACAAGTGTGGATAAATGGTACAAAGTTGAAAAACATGACTTTCGTATTATCTCATCATCCCCTCAGAAACCTAGTAAAGTTTCCATCACTTTACTAGGATATAGTAGAATGTTAATATGTTCAATGATTACGACTGAAGGACATGTATCCATGGTCATGAATAAATAAATAAATAAAATAAAAAAAAAATTGTCTTCAATCTTGTCATTGTCAGTCGTGTAAACAATTAAACAGTTTTATCAGTTGAATTAATAAAAATAAACATAGTAATAAAACTACAATGATCGGCGTGCGATTAAACAATTTTAATGATACATCTGGTGAGCCAGAACAAGATGCCAACTCAGCATTAACTGAATTAGACAAAGGTATATAACCTAACCTAAATTTCGGATGCTTATTGTATACTATTATACAGAAATTAACTAAAATAACTTCTTTCTAGGCCTCCGGTCCGGAAAAGTAGGCGAACAATGTGAAGCCATTGTACGTTTCCCGCGTCTGTTCGAAAAATATCCTTTTCCTATACTCATCAACTCTTCATTTCTAAAACTGGCTGATGTGTTTCGAATGGGCAACAACTTCCTTCGTCTATGGGTGCTTCGTGTCTGTCAACAAAGCGAGAAGCACTTGGACAAGATTCTGAATGTTGACGAATTTCTAAGAAGAGTTTTCAGTGTGTTACATTCAAACGATCCGGTTGCTAGAGCGTTGGCATTACGGACTCTTGGTGCAGTGGCTGGGATTATTCCAGAGAGGCAAAATGTGCACCATGCTATACGCAGAGGACTGGACAGTCACGATAATGTAGAGGTTGATGCCGCTATCTATGCTACTACGAGATTTGCTGAACATTCCAAGTAAGTTTTTTATAAAATGTTCCATTTCTTGTAAATTTTATGTGTATAGATTGACCTGTACATATGAATAGCTCATGGCATGGCAAAAAGATTAGCCAGTCAGCATGTTGGTAATGGGACTGACTTCCCAAGGTGTGCTGAACGATCAGTTAAATATTACCATGCGTGGGGTTTCTTTTAATGCACCCCAAAATTATTAATTCTTGTTAAAAAGAAATGACAATGCACTGACTGTTATATATCTGGTATAATGTAAAAAAATACTGTTAAGTCTGCTAATACATTTAAAAAAATAAAAAATATCAAACTCATGCTTCCAACTGTCAAAATGCAGTGCTATTTGACAGTTGGAAGAGTTCATGCTTAGATTCATCTCTGATAAGCCTTAGACTACCAGAATGTAGATCTACATGAGACAATAGAATTTTAATTGTTTTGAATTGTGGCATTCAACAGGTTAAAGGAGCCTGACTCTCAATTACACGAAAATTATAAAAATGTACTAACATGACTAATCTGCTTTTTATTTGTAGTGCCTTTGCAGTGGCCATGTGCAACAAACTATGGGACATGGTGGACTGTGAGAGCACAGCCGCTGAACGCAGGGCTAAGCTCGTAAGAGCTCTCAGAACTGTGCATGGAGGAGGTGAGTTTCATCAATAAGACTATTATATTTTCATAAACATTGTAATGGAACTGGTATATCCTATATTTCATGTAGGACATGTCCAACAGATTCTAATATAAATAATTTATTCTGCAAATTGGATATTAAAAATCTCTTTTATATTTATATTTTTTTATAAGTATTTATTATTTTAAAAATTAGATGGCATAGGCGTTTCCTATATGACACCTCTGAGAAGAAATACCTAAACAAACTCCGATCATAGTCTCTTAAAGTCCAGACATGTTGTATTATGTGTTTTTGTGAGGACAATGCAGGGCAACAACACCTGGACCGGGCTTTTGAAGAAAGTGCCAGGTGGATTTGAGTAGGCCTGTCCCAACTGATGGCATGCATGCATCAGCCATTGTGTAGCTCAACCATATTTTAGGGAGCTCAACGACTCAACACACAACATTACTACCAGTCAAGAGGACTGAGAATCTAAAAATAAAACTAATCAACATTTGAGTGATCAGAATTTATTCTTATTCTTTATTGTACACCAGAAAAATACAGTATTAACTTACAAATAGAAATTACATGTACAAAGGAGCTTAAATGAAAAATGAATTTTCTATGAGCAAACCTTTGAGTGATAGAGTGTAGAAAAGAGGCTAAAGAACTTGTACATACATAAGAGTATTTATTTATTTACGCTTTATGCACAAAGCTCTACAGTGAAAGAAAGAAAGAAAAATATTTATTTGACACAACTGAGACACATGCAAAAGAAAGGATATACATGAACAAGAAATAGATATAGTGAAGAAGTAACAAAGCGAGGAAAAAGTCATTGACAGTCATGCACCATGTGTGTCTCAAAATTGTGACAAATGGGTGTCCAGCTCAGCATATTGCCAGGTTATTAAACCTGACGCTGGTATTCTGCTGGATCCCTGTTGTGACGTAGGATGTCGAGCAAACTATATATTAGTAATAGTTAGTGAGTGTGTGAGTGTGGACATAATGCCTATATTATGCCTAGAGCAGGGGTTCCCGAAGCTTTTCTACCACGTCCAACTACTATTTAAAATAAAAATGCTGCACCCCCCTCCCCATCGCCGCAATTTTATAGTTCTTACGAATTATCTGGTGTCCAGCTTTTAAAGCCTCGCCTACGCCCCTCATTTAATGTCTTCACGCTCCCCACTGGGAATCCCAGGCCTAGAGTATCTTACTATACCCGCGGCACACTATGATGGCGTTTTTGACATTTTCCAATAGTGTTGTGACACATTTCAAATTTTTAGCTATTGGGACCAGGTTTATTACTTTGACTATCTACATAAAGTAAATAATTTATCAAATTATTCAATACACATAACGTCTAGCCATTCTGTTTAATCGCTATACAATCAATTTTTCTGTGACATACATAAAAATAACAGTAGAAATAAATAGAATTTGAATAATAGATTCGAAATACGAAAAATTATATTGCTGTAGCAGTGAGTCACTATTGACAATAAAGTACGGCAATTGTTCCTACATACGTAGCTGTCAATATTTAAGGATCTTCATGAGCAGGCAAACGTCAAAAACGCCATCATAGCGTTCCGCAACTATACTATTATTTTAGTTGATTAAGCTTGTGTTGAATGAACAGTCAATTATTTATTTCACTAGCTGTAAGAGCTCAAGGTGTGCTGAAATTGCTGCGTTCTTTATTGGAGCGCTTCCCATCATCCAGCTCTGTGCGCGCGGCAATCACTGCTCTCACGCATATCGCCGCGGACACTGTGGTACATGTTCCTGATCAAGTAAGTTATAAGATATACTAAAAACTTTATAACATAGTTAATTCATTTAAGTAAGATGTAAAATAGAACTAACATCAACTGGAAGCCCAAATAAAATAGTTATTTTCCTATTTTGCATCAAAACATTAATTTTTTAAATATATCGCTGACGTCACCCAAAGACGTTCCAAGTGGAGGTTAAATTCGATACCACGAACAGCGTTCACGGTAGCTTAGTGGCTAAAGCGCTGGCGTACTGAGCCAGGAGTCGCAGGTTCGATTCGTGCTCGTGAGCGATTTTTCTTTCCACAATTTAAATCGTGAGCTGATGGACTTTAAAAACTGAATTCTGAAATGAGGCCTTTGTAGGTGGAGCTACTCCTAAGCATAGCAATGAACGACGCTCGTTCATCCGTTCGGCGCGCGGCACTCTTAGGACTTCGCAAATTAGCTGAACATGCAGCTCTGTGGCCAGCAGACTGCGTGGAAAAACTAGTCAGGACAGCCACTGACAGCCAGGAGATGGAGCATACTATGCTGTGCTTGCAAGTTATGCAGGTGGGTTAATTACTCTCTTATAACTTTGTTTTATTTCATTACTAGCTTTTACCCGCGGCTCCGCTCGCGTTAAATTCTGCTAACTCACGTCAGTCCAGTCCAGTCCCAGTCCAGTCCAGTCCAGCCCAGCCCAGTCCAGTCCAGTCCAGTCCACTCCACTCCACTGTCCCACTGTCACACTGTCCCTCTACCCCACTGCCCCACTGTCCCACTTTCCGACTGTCCGAATGTCCCACTGTCTCACTATATCACTATCGTCCCATGTCCCATGTCCTGTCCCACTGTCTCATCACTATATCACTATCATCCCGTCCCATGTCCCATGTCCTGTCCCATGTCCCATCCTATGTCTCGTCCCATGTCCCGTCCCACTGTCCTGTCCCATGTCCCGTCTCATGTCCCGTCCCATTTCCCGTCCCATGTTCCGTCCCCTGTCCCGTCCCCTGACCCGTTCCCTGTCACGTCCCCAGTCCCGTCCCCAGTCCCATCCCTTGTCCACTCCACTCCACTCCATCGTACATTACTATCCGCTCGTGCAAATGCATAGAAGCTTCGATCTGTCGGGTGAGGACGCAACCCACGAATTAATTTTTTTCTTTCTTTCTTTCTTTCTCAAAACCCATACCAGTTTTTTAAATCAGAACATCAGCTTTCAAACACAAAAAAAAACATCAAAATCGGTCCAGTAGTTTTAGCGTGGTGCTGGAACAAACAAACAAACAAACAGACGTTTACAATTTTATAATAGTTAAGATTTGTCACTCGAACCACTAGACGACATCTGTGGTCTAGTGGTTCGAGTGTCGGACTGCTAATCACGAGGTCGTGTATTCGATTCCCACGGGACACATTTGTGTGATGAACATAAGTGTTTGGCTGGGTGTTTCTTGTGTATTATAAGTATGTATGTACAAAAAAAAAAGTATATAAGTATTATATCCATTGTCTAGTACCCATAGTACAAGCTCTGCTTAGTTTGGGACTAGACTGTGCTATGTAAAAATGTACGAAAAATATTAATTTATTTATTTATTTATTTGTGGCTTTTTTTATTCGGCTGGATTTTCTCACTGCTCTTTGAATTTAAGCAACCGATGTTTTGTTTCACTAACAATGATATAGACACATTAACGTATCCCACGTTCAGTTACTCAGAGCGATCGTCCAAAGAACGCTCCGTGCGTCGTCCGCCGTCGTCGGGCGATATAACGGAACACACCCCTTAGCCCTAATTAACGTAATTTCATGACGCGCCGATCAAGTTGCAGTGACGCTGCAGTTCGTTTCTGACAGCGATCGCCGTAGATAAGAGAATACGAAAAGCATTGTTTTGATCGAAACTTCACTGCAACTGCACTTCTTTAGTTACGTAAATTGACGTACAGAATACAGCTCAATATTTTTAAAAGCTTTTATCTGTCTGCTTGTCCGTTTGCTATAAATCAACCAACCCAATTTTAAGCCATTCCTAAATAGGCTGAAATTATGTGTAAACATGCCATTCTGATACAAATGTTTTATCTCACGAAAGCGGGTGAGCCATACTTATAATTGTAAAATAACGGTAGACTATCGTTATTAACCAAAAAATTCCGTTAGCTACCAATAAACAGCCGGTTAGCTACGGTTATTTATCCGACTGCGACGTGAAAAGGGTGGTTATGTTGAACAGTTTTTCAAGCATGAATTATTTTTAATGCGTTCGTTTACGAATATTAAAGCTACTCAAATATAAATGTTAATCAAATGTAAATTTTACTATTTTTATTATTATTTTAATAATTAATACTTATTCAATAAATAAATTAATAAATATCTGAAATAAATAGATAAGATTTGATTTAATTAATTAATTAATAATGTGTAGTGATCGCGAAAACCTAAGAAATTAATAATTAATTAAAAATATTATTGTTTTTTTTTTTTTTTACTTTATAGAAATTATAATCGAAAACAGTTGTTCATACGAAAAACTAAACTAGATAGAGAGTTTGTAGAAAAAATATTTATTATTATTATTAAATAATTAATATTTAATTTATTTAATTTTTGTTTTATTTTTAATTTGGTTGATTTTATTTGATTTGATAAATAGATAAGAGATATAAGTAGATTGTGTATGTTTGGGAGCGAGCAGTGGAAGTGTGAAGTCTTGTCATGTGTGATGATGATGAAGACGATGATGATGATTATGATAATCAAGATGACGACGATGATGATGGTGACGATGAAGATGACGACTTTGATGACGATGATGGCGGTGATGATGATGATGATGATGAAAACAGCTACTTTCAATGCTCCATACCAGAACGGCCGCTCCTCGAACCGATAGGAACTTTACTACCACTAGCAGCTTTACAATTTTTGTGTAAAAACTAACACGTATACAATTATGTAATTATCAACATGTCATATAAATGACAAGGACTATAAAGCTCTTATCGCGAATATCCTATTATTGTCACACTTCGAATCAGTAATTTTTTCGAACTTAACCACAAAATATTAAATAAGTACCAAAAAGTGCGAATTACTGGTACCCATTTTAAACAATTAGTTATACGGAAAGAGTATTTTATTGTCCTTCAAATACCCTGGGTTTGGTTGTGCGACATCAACTTTTGATGGGTAGACTAAGTGCCATACATTAGAGGGCATTGTCCTTTAAAAATTTTTCAATAAAACAAAGTAGGTATATCCATTATCTAATAATTGCATGAGGTGAAATTTCGGTTCGATAAAAAAAACATGTTATTAACCGTAGTAACCCGAAAAAGTGGATCTTACCCGTTATTAACAAAAGTAACCGTTAGCTACAGTTAGGTTTAAATCGTTATTAACCGGCTTTGCATCTATAGCCATACTTGTGTGTGTGTACAGTGTACATGCACATTGTCTTTGCGTGCGTAAGCTCGGGAGCGCTCACTTTTGGCGGAGTTTTGTAGTTACGCACACAAGAGCGCGTGTCTATACGCATTACAACTACAAGCATGGCTCACCTGCTTTCGTGAGATGAAACAACTGTAATAATACACTGATATTAACTTAACAACAATATTTAAAAGGATAAGAAATATTTGGATTTGAATTTGAAAGCCTTTTTATTTTCTACTGAAGATTTTGGTTTTTAAATGTAAAGAGTAAGCAAGTAAGATTACACTACGTCTGTTTTATGTACAGAAACTAGTGGCCTGCCCAGCAGTGTGCGCTGCAGCAGCGCCTCCGACGGGCGGCTGTGCAGCCCTACGTCGTTACTGTAGCGAGGCAACCCTGTCGGCTGACCTGACGCGGGCCGCCACCGCTGCGGACGTACTTACTCGATTGATTGTACACTGGTATGTAGTAGGGGCTCGTAGCGACGGGATCGAGAGAGGGCCGATCCTGCTCGGAGAAGGCGGCGCCGGAGAGGCAACCGCTCCAGCACCTAGCCCTTCAGGGCAATCGACGTACCCCTCGCCCGGTCGTTACTCGATTGAAGTGCGGGGGGCCTTCGAAGTCACGGGCATTCAGAGTGGGGGCTCTGATTGTCCACCGAGTGACTTCTGGGAAGGCGGCGGCATGTTGTGGTCACGTGCTGCCATGAGAACCGGGCATTTGCACCGGGAGACAAATAGTCTCCCTTGAGACGTGCCTTACAGGCGTAGCATAGGGAGGGCTCCGGAGGCTTATTACTTTCCCGGAGTCCCCCTTATTGTGCTGTAGACGGCCACTGGGGGGGTTTTAGTGGGTAAGAATCCCACACACCCCGGCCTCCATCCCCCATGAGGCCGGCAGCCTTTTGAAGGATTCCTCCTCGCAGCAAAAAATAAAATAAAAAATGGGCTCGTAGCGAAGTAGCGACCGCGTGGATTGTACGATCTGCGAGGTTAAGCTGCACTTGCCGCGGTCAGTCAGTGGATGGGTGACCATTTCGTTTCACACCGAGACCCATTCGTGCCTCGGAGAGCACGTTAAGCTACCTGTCCCGGTTGTCATACGAATATCTACGGCAGTCGTTACGGGTAGTCAGAAGCCTGAAAGTCTGACAACTGGCCTAACCTCTGAATGTCGGTATTACCCAACAACTGGGTTGCGGGGGTATGATGGCAGTCGCTCCGTGTAAAATACTGATGTTCAGCCGCATCTGGTTAGACTGGAAGCCGACCCCAACATAGTTGGGAAAAGGCGAATACAATGATTATGGTATAATAATAATAATAATAATTTATTCATTTATTCCTCTCACAATGGATTATATACATATTTTTATATATGTTGACTATGTACTAAGCAGAAGATTTGTGTAAATCGTCGCCCATGAGTGAAACCGCTATGTTTCCATATTTGTTTGGAACGTACACAGGACGAGAAAAGAAACAAAGGAAGAAGGAGATTTATCTGGGGAAAAATAGAAGTACCTTTGTTTTACATAGATCGAATAGGCAACGGAGACGACAGATTTACCAAGATCTATAAAAGAAAGGCGCTTTTCTTGATACTTTTGTTTTTATATCCAGCAAAAAATTATACATATTAGATAAAACATCGAATTGTGCTTTACGAGGTTTTCCCTCCTGGGCGACGAAATAGACCCTTATTCTTCATATATTTGTTTGCTTGCTTTGCTGTACCAAATCTCATGGACCAGCAGGCGTAGCATGACCACTGTAGACAAGCGTTTTGTCTACGAAAGAATAGACAAAATGACAGATAAAGTTCTATACAATGTAGTTTTGTCTATTCTTCCGTAGACAGATCTCTTGTCTGCAGTTGTCATGCTACGCCTGCTTATGAAGGAAGATATTTTTCAAATCATGGTGCTTTTCGTTTTGTTTTTTAAATTATTATTCACTAACTGACGCCCGGCTGAGCTTCCAAGGTGTGTCCATGAAAAGTATCGTGTGTTAGTCCAGAACATGGTTTATCTGTGTGCAAAAGTTCATCAAAATCCGTTCAGCAATTTCAATGTGATTGAAGGACAAACAAACAAACATCCATACTTTCACGTTTATTATGTTATAGTAGGAAATAAGATTCAAACAAAAAGTCAAAATGGGTCGAACTCTGCCAATTACTCTGCGGTGTCGCGTGAGCGATTCCAATTTTCCCAAGGCAACTGTGTTCGTAGCTTATAAGGGTGTATAATGTTTTAGCTACGAAGAATGTCTTCCAGTGGAGGGTGGTGACTTGATGCTGGCTCTTGAAACTTTGGTCATCGCGACTGGTGAAGACAATAACCCAAACAACATCAAACCACTACGAGTAGCGCTGCGCTGCTTGGTAAGTAACTATTATAAAACTAAGAAAAAAAATCCCCCGATTTCTACACATTATAATAAAACAAGTTTAACCGGATTACATCGCGTATATTATTTGAATTGGTTTTCCTGACGTTTCGAAAGCTTTGCAGCGTTCGTGGTTTTAATATTCATTGATAGATGTTCAATCAAAACTATAAATGGTATAAATATTGTGTTTTAATTTGTAATTGTACAATATACATACATAAATGAATGGCAAAGGTTTGTCTTTTTTATCAGACAGGATTTTCAAATTTCGTTTGATTCAAAATTATTTTCAAAAATGGCTAATTTTCTACTGTTTTTAGCTCAGTTCTACATTGTACTCTGAAAGACACTCATGTGTCTGTTACTGTGTCTTATAATCATTATATTATTTTATTAACAAACAGTCAATGTGAGATACAGTATACCAAAAATGTTCCTGCTTGTGTTTTTATTGTTTGTACCGACCTACATAACTACCTACCTACCTACCTGAATCCTGAATCCAGCCAGAGCTCGCCGCATTGGTATAGCAGCAGCTCAATCGTCCTATAGTCGGAGTTTACCCACCACTCCTCCGACCCTCCGTACTACTGACCCCCTGTGCCCTCCATACCTCAGAGGAGTTCCATTCCTCTGAGTTCTGTTCCTGTAGTTCCTGTACCACTAGTTCCTGTAGTTCCTGTACCACTAGTTCCTGTTCTCCTCCTCGTTTCGTGTGTCACAGTGTCAAGCCTCCGAACCTTCGACCCTCCGAGTCTCCTGCCTGAGCTACCCTCATCGAGGCCACGAAGTGACAGTAAGGTAATAAATATATACTGATGACTTTGAGTTGCTTTTCTATTCCATATTGAATAAATTTCATGCTAGAGTTCAATATATCTATGGCAGTCCATGTAATATTAAGGTTATTATTTCCGTACAATTTTTTGAACAACATAACATCACGCCTGTATTTCCCCGAAGGGGTAGGCAGAGGTGTATAGTACACCCACATTTCGCCAGTTATGTTATAGTCCCATGTAATAGGGGGCGAGCCTATTGCCATTGACCGGGCACAAATCCAGGCTCCGGGCTGCTACTGAGAATTTACAATTTTTTGAACAGTGTTTTAAAGACACTTGTCATCTTAATCTTGCTGCGACCACAAAAGCTGCAAAGTATTCGAAACGTCAGGAAAGCTAGTTTTAATTATATCTGCGATGTAATCTGGTTAAACTTTGTTTTATTATTGTTATATTTTTTTCTGAAGATATAAGCTTGAAAATATCTCAGATTTTGTTTGAAGCTGGCCAATAACCCAACTGCAGATTGAGATTGCATCAAAATATTACATCGGGATAGACGGGAACACGTCTTACGGCCAAAATTAATATCCAATCTATCCACGATTTGCCCTCCTAGAGATAGGAATTTGACATAAGCTCCATACAATTCAATTCATTTATTTTGCGAAAATGGGTACAAAAATCAGATGGTAATTTAAAAAAGAAGTAGGTTACATATGCCACATTCTGCTGTTAAGCATGCAAAATTTAATACAAATACATTAATTAAAGTATACAAAATATGTCAAATTTCTATCTCTAGTAGGGTAAATCGTGAATAGATTGGATATAAATTTTTGCCAAGCGTTTGCTAAGTAATGTGTGCTAATGTGTATTTAGTATAGTATAGTATAGTATAACGGGCTGGTTTCCGCAACTCCACGATCAAGCGTGTATTTTGCGTACGGGTGGGAACTTACTCGATCCACCCTAACTCCTCGAAAAAGGCCAGCAACGCCTTGGTGTTGCTGGTGATCTCTCTGAGGGTACCTGGGTTACCGAAGTACTTGGCCCTGTATGTGGCGACCTCAGGGCAGTCTAGAAGCACATGGGCTGCTGTCTCGTCTTCCACCATGCAGGCTCTGCACAGTGGGCTGTCCGTAACACCTATGACAAAAAGATGTTTGTTAAAGGACCCGTGGCCAGTAATAGCAGCTGTGACTGTACGCAGCTGTTGTTTTGACAATCGGAGGGCCTGTTTCGTAAACCGGCCGTCGATTGTGGGAAGTGCCTCCTTGGCCTGCCTGCACTCACCATGGTCTTTCCATAGTTTGTAGTGTTTGTCCTTGGTGCGTTTCCTTACCAAGTTGCGTAGGTATCCAAAGGGGAGTGGCACTATGGGTTCAGGTCCCACGACTACCATACTCGATCCCCTTCTGGCCAGTTCATCCGCTGCGTCATTGCCTCGGGAACTGCTGTGTCCTTTGATCCATTGAATGGTTATGTTATTGAGATTACCTACCTGGTTGAGGTTTTGCTGGCACTCGTGTATCAGCCCCGAGTTTACCGTATGGCTGCTTAGTGCTTGTAGTACGGACATGCTGTCCGAGAGTATACGAATTGAGTGGTCTTTAACCTTCCTGGCTAAAATCGCCGAAGCTGCCAGGGAAATGCCCATGCACTCGGCCTGGAACACCGTGTTATGGACCCCCAATGGTGTGGCTATGTGTATATTGAGGTCTTCCGAGAAGATCCCGGCACCCGTACCTGTGCCTGTTTTGGATCCATCCGTGAAGATTCGCACCTCTGCAGGGCACAGCCCTTCGCATCGGTGATCCTCATACAGCTGGATTTTGTACTTCTTGTCGAAAATAAATTGCTTGGGAATCCGGTCGTTAATGGATTTCAACAGAGGGAATTCATTGCTGAGTTCCTCTATCAACGCGGTGTGTTGTGTACTACTCTTACTCCATAGATTTAGTGTTTTTAGACGTACTGCCGCCATCGCTGCCTCCTGTTGTATAAAAAGGTGGAGCGGTGGAATTCCCAGCATGGCTTCGAGTGCTGCAGTCGGGGTAGTCCTCATGCAGCCTGTAATCGCCACACAGGCAAGTCTTTGCATGCGCTGTAATTTGTTTGAAGCTGTAATCAGCTTGGTTCTAGGCCACCAAACAACGGCCCCATAGGCAATCATGGGGCGGATTACCGCGCTGTATAGCCATAGTATAATTTTAGGGGATAGGCCCCACTTCTTACCTATCATTTTCCTGCATTGCCAGAAGGTGATGCAGGCCCTGTTTAGTTTGTTTTCTAGGTGATTACTCCAACTTAGCTTACTGTCTAAAATGACACCGAGGTACTTAACTTCGTTGGCCAGCTGGAGTTCAGTACTGAACAGTTTGGGTAAGCAATAGGGTCCTAATGCTCGCTTTTGGGTGAACATGACTAACTCAGTTTTGGTGGGATTCACTGAAAGATCAAATTCTCTGCACCAGCGTTCTACAATACGAAGCGCTTGTTGGGTGAGGTTGCAGATGGTCCCAGTCACCTTACCCGATACGAGGATGGCGAGGTCATCTGCATATCCTATTGTGTAGTGGTGGTTGTCGTTGAGTTTGGTAATGAGATCATTAATTACCAGATTCCACAGAAGGGGAGACAGCACCCCTCCCTGGGGGCAGCCTCTAGCTATCATGGCCATCTGTTGCTCTCCTTCAAGACGAACCACCCGTTTACTTAACATGTTTGCAATCCAGTCAGTTAGTACCTGCTCCACTCCGTGCTTGGAGAGGGCTGTTCTTATGCTGGAGAAGTTTGTTTTGTCGAATGCTCCTTCGATGTCTATAAAAGTTCCCAGGCAAGTACCTTTGTTGTGTATCGCTCTCTCTATCTGACTAACCACCAGATGGAGAGCAGATTCTGTGGACTTACCTGAGCTGTATGCGTGTTGGTTGCCGTGCAGTGGTATAGTTTTAAGCGCGCCGTCCCTCAGCTCCCTTTCGCAGAGCCTCTCCAAGGTCTTTAGCAAAAAGGAGGTCAGACTGATTGGTCGGTGGGATTTGGCGTTTGTGTAATCGCCCTTACCTGGCTTTGGGATGAATATAACTTTCACTTCCCTCCATCCTTTGGGAACGTATCTATAGGCCAGGCACGCTCTCATTAGGGGCACCAGTCTTCTGGCAACGGACGTTCCACCCCACTGTAGTAGGGCAGGGAACACTCCGTCCGGGCCCGCTGCTTTGAAAGGATGGAAGCTTCGGATGGCCCATTGGAGTTTTTCCAAAGTTACCATCTTGTGCGCGCAGAGCCAGTCGCCATCCGATGGTGTTTGAGGTACATCTTGCCAATCAATTGCATGAGTAAATACGCACCCTGGGAAGTGAGTTTCAATGAGGACGCGTCTTACTTCTTCTGGTGATGTTGTCAGCGTGTTGTCAGGCTTGCGGAGAGTGTCAGGCACAGATGAACTCTGTTGCGCCAGAACCTTCCTTACCCTGTTGGCTTGTTGGCAGGATTCAATGTTACCACAGAATTTACGCCATCCCATGGTACTCCTGAATCTGATGCATTTTTTGTAGCTGAGTTTGGCTGCGTAGTAGACATCCCAGTCTTCGTCCGCACAAGTATTCATGGCTCTGTTCAGAGCTCTTCTAACCTTTACACGTTTGCGCTCCAGCTCCGCGCCCCACCAGGGCTGTTTGCCCGGTGTTTTGGGCGGGATGGTCTCTGGGCAGGCAGTGTGGTAGCTGCTTATCATTGATTCCGTGAGGTGACTTACTTGCTCATCGATATGTGTCGTGTGCACGAAAGTCAGCGAATCGTTTAACGGTGCAAGTCTAGATTCAAGTGTGCACGTGTAAGTAGTTTTGTCCGTATTGCGTGGATTCCGACGAGGTTTTGTTGGTGTTATACAGACCTGGATGTCAAAGCGGATCCACCTATGATCGGAGCATGAGGCCTCCTTGGAGACCTGCCACCCCGTGGTGATTTCCGCTGCACCCTCTGATGCCAGAGTGATGTCTATGATTGTGCGGCTACGCCTGGTTACAAAAGTTGGTTCAGAACCAGTGTTTAGTAAGGATAGGTTAGTAGTAAAAAGATAGTCAACTAAAGCTTTACCTCTATCGTTTTGCGTTTCCATGCCCCATAAAGGGTGATGAGCGTTGGCGTCGGCCCCAATTACAACCTCCATCCCGGTTCTCTCGCAATGGTTTACAAGGCGGATGAGGTCGTAAGGGGGTGGCTCCTCCCCCTCAGGCATGTAGACCGAGGCGAAGGTGATCCCCACCTCCCTGGCGTCACGCTGTATGAGCAACCTTATGGCAGACAGATCTCTGCAACAGAAATCCGTTAAAAGCTGTGCTTTGATATTACCTGTGACAAAGATGCACGACCTAGGGTGATCGTGATCTGTAGTGACTAAGATCTTACCTCCGAGATTGGATAGTCCCTGTATATGGCCGGCCCTGATCCACGGCTCTTGAATCAAGGCAATGGCCGTGTGTTGAACCTCCAACCACTTGCGCAACTGAGCCGTCGCGGCTTGGCTGTGGTGGAGGTTTGCCTGGACTACCCTACAGGCCGACAAAAGGGACGCCATCACTGGTCGTAGCCTCCTTGTCTCCCCCAAGGTGTAGCCCGGCTAACAAGTCGCCAGTCTCGAAGTCGTCCCCCTCCAGGTCCGAAGCCGAAGACAAATTGATGTCAGGCTCCTCCCCCGAAGATGGGACGGCGTCCGAGATGACGACAGATGGGCCGGCTGACTCTGCTGCAGCAGGTTCAGCCACGGCCGTTGCCAGGGTGTTTGATGGGGGAGCAATCTCCCCTGCTGGTGCAGCTGGCAGCTGCAGCTCTTTGCGGATGGTTTCCGTGGCCGGGTCCCATCCCTGAGGGACGTCGGTAAATTTGCCTTTCGGACCCTGGTATTTAACGTAAACCGCCCCTAAACCCATTGAGAGACGGCGTCCGGTCTTCATCAGGGTCGGAATTTGGTCCTCAGGGACTCCGACCACCACGAACCACGCCGCGGTCTGTTTCACTGCCTGTAGAAGCACCCACTTCTCGATGCCAAGCGAGGGGTTCTGGTAGGCGAGGGTGCGACCAATATTGGCTGCCTCCTCGAAAACCCCCTGCTCATCTGGGATCAGGATGCCGCAGCGAACACGTTTGATGAGCTCTGACTGGCTCTTGACGACTAGCGAGACGTTAGCCGGGTGAGCCAAGCCAGAGACCGTGTTCTTCAGCCATGTTAGGGTGTGGTCATTCTCACACCATAGTTTTATTACACCCTCCGTATACACCGGCTTCGCGATGAAGTTGGGCCTGGGTCTGTCTTGCATAGGGGACAAGGCCTCGCCGATAATCTGCTTCTGGATAGCAGCGAGTACCTGGTCCGATGTGTCTTTGTCAAGCTGTCCCGTGCGGTCGCAGATCGCAACGCACAGGGGTGTGCTGGCAGCTTGAGCATAGCTTTTGTTAGCGGCCCGCTTGGATTGTTCAAGACGCGGCCGCTTGTGCTCCCCACGAGGCGACATCGTCTCGTTGAGAGCCCGCTTGGCCGCGGCCTGACCCCTCCAATCGTGTCGCTGTGTCTCGGCTACGTGTTGGACCGGTTTCTCTGCATTGCTAGTCGACGGTTCACTGGGCTGTGGTCGGCTTGCGCCGGCTTGGTCCTGTGACCGCTTCCCCGCTGCAAAGCGGATTTGGTCGCCAGCCGGTTTGGTCAAACCAGCGGTAGCAGTTTGTGTAGAGGGATGACCTTTGCCTGCCTGCATGCGGGCTAGGCGACGCTCCCTCCTTGTCCGTCTGTTCTTCCTCTTACCCTTTACCGCAAGATTCGGTAGACCAGAAGGGTCAGCGGAAGGGCGTTGGGTTAATTGAGTACGTTTACCCTTGCCCTTGCGTTCCTGTACCTGCCAGGCGCTGGAAAATACGTCTGCAGGGTGGCTGGCCGTCCCCGATTGGCCAGAGACGGCCGAGCGTGGGGAGCTAGCTTGAGGAGCCACAGGAGGGGGAGGGGGAAGACGTGTGGATATTGGATCGGTGCCGGTTTTACCCAGCACCGGGGTTTGTAAGGAAAGACCGGTACTGTTCCCACTCAGCGCCTTGGTCCTTTGTTTAGGTTGGGATTTATGTTTGGTCTTAGTTGCGGTTATCGCCACAGCCAGACCGACACCCGCGCTGGTGCCCGCAACGCTAGCTGCTGGGCCTCCAGGGGCGACAGAAGTGCTAGGAGCACTCTGTGTAGGAGTTCCATCAGTTTTCACCGATTCCACTCCAGTTGTATGTGTAATACTTGGCCTTATTTTGTCCATAGTATATTTTTTGTAATTTTCATCTCCCTGGCTCCCACCCGCCATGGAGCCCGCACCTGGGAACGTCTAGCTAAATGAAAAGTTCGAACGTTAGGACTACCAGGGAGATATAGGGGCGCAAGGCTGGCTTACAGTGCGACATCGGGCGCTCGATCGGGTTGGCGTACGGGGTCGAAAAGGCCTACCCCATACGAACTGATCAACCCTCACTTACACCGTCAGCATGACCTTTGCCTACCGCTTCGGCCGTCCGAGGACTACCTCTGCGGACCTCACGCACCTCGCCTGTATCCCTCTGACGGGACACTATGACCATTTCCCTACCCCTGGCTATTGGGTAGGGCTACCGTTTCGCTTGAAATCCAGACCAAAGGAGGCGTGTTGCCTCACGGACGCATTACCACCAGCGCCGATCGGCTCAACCCCCCAGGACTCCTTCATCCCCGCTTACGGCGCTCAACTGCGCAGGTCCTAGCGCAGGTGACTATTTACCCCTACTCGCCATCAGCCGATTTTGTGATGTACGAGCCTGCGACCACCCAGTCACAACAGGGTCGCAGTTAGGAGTAGGAATTGGGATTTTAGGGGGGGGAGGGAGAAGGGATGTTGGAAGGATGTAGGTCAGGGAAGGATGGTGAAATTTGACGTAGGAAAGGAGTGGTCGAGAAGAGGGCGTGATGTTGGGGAGTGGGAGGGTGAGGGGTAAGAAACTATCTTCCCCCAAAGTAGGATTGGGGAGGGGAAAGGTCACTCTTTTAGGGTGTATTTAGCACCCCGGGCTTGTGATGGCCCCTTCTAGGTCTGCTCTTCGCCTAGGTGTATTGAGTGGTTATACCGCCACTGATCGGACGCCATAGCCTCGTTCGTTATCTAGCAGAGGGCACCACGCCAGCCATATTGGCCGACGCCACCATACGGCGCGTGCAGGTGAGGTTGACAGTTGGGTCGGTTAAGATGTTATGTACCGTTCTCCCCTTACCCCCCTAATAATGTGTATTTATCTCAGCCATATTGTGTGTGTAGGTACAACTCAGCCGCGCCGAGGCCACAGCGTACGCGGCCCGCACCGCCACCGTAGTGGGCACACAGCTACAAGCGTGCGGCAGTTTCGGCGGAGCCCGCACCTCCGCCCTGATGGAGGCCCTCGCTGCATTAGGAGGGGCCCCACATGCGCCCGCGCACCTTGCCCCCGCCATGCCCGCGCTGCACCACGCGCTAGATAACCTGCACCGGTACGTACCTGATATGAGTAAGCAGTATCGGTGGGGCCCACACCTCTTTCCTGCTAGAAGCCCTAGCCGTGTTAAGAGGAGCCCCACATGCGCCTGCGCATCTTGCTCCCGCCATACCCGCGTTGTACCACGCGCTAGATAACCTACTTGGTACGTATCATTATTTCAGCCGAAAAACGACCACTGCAGGACATCGGCCCCCCAAAAGGAGATGCCATAATCGCCACGCTTGGCAAGCAGGTTGGCGATCGCAGTTTATTGAAAAAATACTCGGAGAACGCTGTTGCCCATACTCTGGTGAACCCCTTAGTTGCCTTTTTCGACACCCAGAAGACGATATGGAGCGGTGCTATTAATTGTGTCCTGCACCCACAGACCAAAGCCTCTAGACGCCGATTAGCCGGATACCCCCGGTCACAAAGCATATGCAGTACAACTGCATATCATACGCCCCGCCGCCAATTGAGACGTCATTCCTTCAGCGAGCGGCACCAATCATACCTATGAACTTTTGAGCCAACCAATCATAACGCGCCATCTACCCCGTCCCCCGCCAACATTTTACGACTGTGTTCTCATGCAAAACTTTGTTTATGCGGCGTCTGAAGCTTACTGGTTTGTGCCGGCATTACTCGGAACATTTACGTACCTACGTGGTACGTATGTGTAATATGAATAAAACAAGGACTTAAGAAAGAAGACTACCGTCTATCTTTAGGAAACTGCTTCTGGATATTGTTTTACCTATTTGTATACTTATGTTTGTTACTATATCTATTTGTTTCCCAAATAAAGTAAAATAAAATCTTCCCTCCCTAATAGCCAACCTGTACAGCACACAATAGTAGTAATCTGACGGCACATAAAAACACAAAAAACCTTCGGCACAAAGAAACCTTTCAAGCTTCACCTTTCCAGCCTAAATACTCTTAGCTATTGGCAGACAGCAGCGTTATTAACCCGTATCCTTTTGTCGATAAGAAAGCTAGATGACTTCCCTATGCTCGCCGACATTAGGCTGAGCAAGAGTAGGCTTCAGAGTTAGTAGTTTCTCCTACGAAAGTGCACTTCTTGAAAAGAAGTTCTTCGTTTTTTCAAAGCGTCAATCTTACCGCAAGCAGATATTTTTTAGGATCAAGAAACTATCTCATAAAAGGTGTTTTTGTAGTGACAACGCGATAGAGAATCCCCCGGACGACGGCACAGCGCTGGTGTTGCTATGCACGGTGCTGTTCCAGGAGCGAGCCGGCAAGGCGCTCACCCACAACATCAGCCCCGTGTGGCAGGACAAGATACTGAGGACTATCAGGCCGGCCGACGGGTGGGTGCGGTATCGAGTCGCTAGGGCGGCGTTGCGGTGAGTTTACTTTTAAATTAAAATATTCATATATATTTGTCATTTATAAAACTGCAATTTAATTTTGGCCTGTATGTAGTATTTAAGCTGTATAACTAGGACGACATGGTCGCTTTTCTTTTGTGTACCAAGTTCCTTTAATAAAAGATTTAAAAAAAATAAAAAATAAAATCATCATCCTCCTGCCCTTATCCCAATTTATTTGGGGTCGGCACAGCATGTTTTTTCTTCGATACATCTCTATCAGCCGTCATCTCCGTCCGTCCTTGTCCGTCGTCTTTAAATTAAAGTATTGTGGGTAATAAAAGTGTATTGTATTGTTTATTTGTTTTTCGAGACAACAATAGGATATTTAACTAGAACTCAAAATTGACAACTTCTCAATTTTATTTTAAAGAAAGTATAAAAATAACAAACTATTCACAAACTTTCGAAAAGTTTCCGTTTCCGAAGTGAAATTTGACCAGCAAACGCAACAAAACGACCACTTCCTGCGACCACGAACGCTGCAAAGCATTCGAATTTCGAAACGTCGGGAAAACCAATTTTAATAATAATGCACGATGTAATCCGGTTAAACTTGTTTTATTAAGAAACAAAACGATTTGAGAACCGAACGGATTCGGAAACGCAACGCTAAATTTACAGAAACTCTTTGTTGCGAGAACTATTTGCTGTCGGAAAGCACTCGATGTAAAATTAAAGAACTATGAATAGCGTTTCCGAATCCGTTCGATTCTCAATTCATTTTGTTTCATAATAAAAACAAGTTTAACCGGATTACATAGCGTATTATTATTAAAATTGATTTTCCTGTCGTTTCGAATGCTTTGCAATGTTTGTGGCCGCAAGAAGTAGTCGTTTTGTTTCGTTTGCCGGTCTAATTTCACTTCGGAAACGGAAAATTTTCAAATGTTTGTGAATAGTACCGCTAGTCTGGTCATTTCTGCGACCCTCCAGGCTCTGCGCACCGCTGGCACAGCCCTAGTTACGGCACTGCTCATCATTATCATTCATCATCATTTCAGGCGAAAAACGTCCACTGCTGGACATAGGCCTCCCCCAATTAAGGGGGGATATGCCATAATCACCACGCTTGGCAGGCGGGTTGGCGATCTCTGTTGGTTGTTTAAATACTCAGAGAATCCTGCTGCCCATCCTCTGGTGAATCCCTTAGTCGCCTTTTACGACACCCTTGAGAAGATATAGGAGGGTGCAATTCTATATGTCTGGCACAACACAGAGCAGTTTAATGGTGATGATGACATATTACATTAGTTTTCATTCTTTCACTGGGCTTTTGTAATGATTGCTTACTCAATGACAGTGCCATGACTAGCCATTAATGCGCCCGATGCGAGCTTCTATAACTGCGCCCATGTATGACCCAAAACTTGGTCCTGGTCTGGTCATTTCTACGCCCCTCCAGGCTCAGCGCACTGCTGACACATCCCTTGTTAAGGCACTGCTTAATTAACTAGAAATAAGTTTTAGTTGAAAAATCTATTTTTCAAGACACGGATTTGGTACTGTAACCCAAACTCGGTGTATCAACGGTAACTACAGCAGAGATCCTGTGATTGCCTTCCGGCTCCATCATCAGATCAACTCTTAAACACCATAATATTGCATTTTCATCGGGTTTACATATGTGTACCAAGTTTCAGCCAATTCTTATAATGGGAACTGGTTTAAATTTGGCTTGCAAGATTTGACCTAAACCAACTAACAAACATTGCAAGTTAAATAAAAGCTTGTAATAAAATTCAACCCTTCATCTAGGTACGGTCACCACGAGCTTGCGGCGGCGATTCTAAAGCGTCTATCAGAGGAAGCGCCCAGTGAAGCGGCTCAGCGCTGGCTGACCGCTTTACATCGAGCCGCGGTCGCCGATGCCAAACTGATAGAGGATGGTAAGTTACACCGATATCAGTTCTGTAGGGTGGTTAGCCATTTTTTTGTACAGCATTCTGTTAACTTGGAAGACAAAAGAATTGAGAGGTAGAACAAGTAAAAAGTGATATTCGGGGAACTCTCGTCGTGTTACCACTCAATTGATTGTTAGATCAATTTACGGCCAAAACTAATATCCTGACTGACTGAATATTGCCCTACTAGAGAAGAATAATCGGCATAAGCTTCATACGACATCAAATTTCTATCTCTAGTAGGGCAAATCATGGATAGATAGGACATTCATTTTGGCCGTTAACCTGGTTGAAAAGTCAAGAGATAAGGAAATGGAGATCAAAGCCGAGTTCATGTTAGAAGCCATATCATTTCGTAACTTTCATAATTATAGTTCTTCGGTTGGTAATAAGCGTTACGTAGTCAGTCGCCTTTGTATGTGTGATTCCTTGCCTTGAGTAGAAGGCAACAAAATTGCTATGTCGATTTGATAAGTTTAAGTTTTAAGCCAAATACTGCAATACAAATACTCTTTATTGTACACAAAAGAAAATAGCAACATATATGACTTATATAGAAGACATGTACAATGGGCGGTCTTATCACTCAAGGCGATTTCTTCCAGACAACATTAGGATAAACAATATGGGCAAGTAAAAAGATACCCCTCTTTGCACGCAGTGTAATAATATAATAAATAAATAATAAATAAATATCTTTGGGACATTTTTACACAGCACCATCTAGTCCCAAACTAAGCAGAGCTTGTGCTATGGGTACTAGACAATGGATATAATACTTACATACTTTTTTTTTTCGTAAATACATACTTATAATACATAAGAAACACCCAGACCAACACAAACACTTATGTTCATCACACAAATATTTGTGTCCTGTGGGAATCGAACCCACGACCTCGTGATCAGCAGTCCGACTCTCGAACCACTAGACCACAGAGGTCGTCGAATATAATACATATATACAATATTAATAGTAGAATATTATTAGTAGCCAAGGGCTGTAAGGCATCAATTGCATCAATTGATGCTTACACCCGAGCTAACTACTCTGCTTTACATCTCGATTGTGAGGTAAGTAGAAAAAAACCGGCATTACAAGAATAAAACATTTTATTAGTTAAAATTTATAGTGAAATGAGAACAATTTTCAAATTTTAGGGACAGGTGTTTTTTGGGTATGTTAATAGTTTGAGATTGTGATATTTGTTGGTCATGGATAAAATTTGACGGGATGAAGCTTTTTTCAGCAGAAGTTAATAGTTGCGGATCATCTCTTGAGAAAGATGTTTCATTTTTTGAAAGCTGAATAGTTTTCGTTATTTGGTTGCGCCTTTTTTCATCTTTTTTTAATTTTTTTTTTTCAAGAACTAAATTGAGCTTCGCCGTTCGATATTTAAAATTGATGACTATTATACTCATACGAAGACAAAGCTGAATAGCGAAGCGACCTCTTTTGTCATTGGGCTGAATGCATGATGTCTATTGCCAGTATGATGGTTAGATGTACGCGAACTTTTTGAAAGAGTGAAGATTTTTTTTTTAAATTACTTACCGCCCTAGGGCTTTTCTAGCTACATTATTACCCTAGAGCGCTAATTGGTTACCTACAAGCCCCATTTGGGGGTAATAAGGACCTACTTACCGAATATGAGAGATGTAAAGGAACATTAATGATTTAGGTATCACCGGACTCGAAGAAGCTAGCTCTGGCTGGGAAGTGTGCAGTGGATGGGGCGGCGCCGGGGGAGCTGGCGGGGCGGGTGGTGCGGGGGGAGTAGGTTGTGCCGCGGGGTGTGCGGGGTGCGGGGCGTGCTCCCCGCTGCCCCCCGCGTGGATGCGCGCGCGGGCCCTGGCGCTCAACGCGCTCGCTCGCACTGCGCACGCGGCCCGGACCTTATGTACGCAGCCCCCGCCTGCCATCGCGCATACTAACTCACAGGTAAACTGGTGTTGATTCCCAATTAATTCTGTTAAGACGCTGACAACAGCCAAATACCCAAATAGGCTTCTTTTAAAAACATTTTAACCGACTTCAAAAAAAGGAGGAGGTTATGTATTCGGCGGTTTTTTTTTTTTTTTTTTTTTTTATATATGTACACCGATTACTCCGAGATTTGTGGGCCGATTTACGTAGTTGTTTTTTTATTTGGTAGAGAAAGGCCGCGCGGTGGTCCCAAATAAATGTTATTGACTTAGGTTGAGTAGTTTTTTAACCAGCTTCAATAAATCAGTTTATTTTAGCTTCGCCTATCTAGATGATCTGCTCATTGGTTCGTTTTTCTGAGAATTCTTGGCCGATATGCGTGTTTTTTTTTCACGATAGTGTTTGGACGTTTGGAAGAACATGAGCGAGACCTTTGCCCAACAGTGGGATAGCAAAGGTTAATAAAAGGTTATATAAACATGAATCAACCCTCGCAATTTTCAACTAAAAAGTATGAAATAAAAACTTTTTAACAAAAAATAAAACCGACTTCAAAAACCTTAACTAAAAAGTAAAAAATGATCATTGTGTGTATTTTAAAATCTTAACATAAACCAAAATTTTGAAGGCGGCGCGTAATTGACCCTTTGCGTCATGTAAATATAATGTACAGTCGAGCGCATATCTATAGTAAAAAACAGTTTATGTGTACATACCTACATGAAAATCACGCGCCGCCTTCAAAATGTTGGTTTATGTTAAGATTTTAAAATACACACAATGATTATTTTTTACTTTTTAGTTAGGTTTTTGAAGTCGGTTTTATTTTTTGTTAATAACTTTTTAGCTGTATCTATTCAGTTTGTGGCAGTGATAAAAATATATGTTAATTTTGATCGTGTTTTCTCGATATAAAAAAATTGTAAACTATCCTCTTAAAACATGCTTTAAAGCAAACAATCTCTATTATTTAATAAATATTATAAATAAAATTAAGAAAACATTTGAGAAAGACAATAATCTAAACATTTGTTGTTTCTGTTTTTCAAATAAGCTTTTAGTTTTTTATTTTAAAAAAAAAATTAATTTTCATTCAAGTTGAGTGGCGTATCCGACGTCCCTCGGCTCGTTGCCTCTCTTTCAGTTCTGTACGAAACGACAGTGACCGCAGAGGTCTGATTTTTTAGGTGTTGTCAGCCTCTTAAGGGGAATGTAGTAGCCAAGTGAAAAAAGTGCAAATATTACTCGCTGAATACGTCATTTATCGAAAATCCTTTTTTAACGATTAAAGTACATGTAGTGTAGTTTAATTAGAAACTATTAACTCTGTATCTGTCTGTGTCTTTGTTTACTAATAGAAGATACAAGAAAGGGATGGCAACACACTGAACTTGGAATTCCGACTTACTTGACATTTCTAAAATTGTTGCCATCCCTTTCATGTATCTACTATTAGTAAAAGAGAGCGATAGTTTAAATAAGTTTAGTTCGTGAACAAGAGAATCGACACCATTGTAGACTAATGCCATAGACAATATTTTATTTAGTATACAGTGTTGTCAGTTGTGATTATTTTGCCTTTTAACTGTAAGTTGTGTGCGTCAAATTGAACGCAAAAATAAAACCTTTTTAAAGCGAAGCTTCTATTATTTCGTGCTCGGCCGGTAGTAAACCGAGAAAAAAGATGACCGTTAACTCGCGCACGTTTACAAATGCATAGCGAAGCCTCTAGCCGTTTTAATTCTTTCACTAACCACTAACATCTTTGTAAAAACCATAACATAACATCACGCCTGTATTTCCCCGAAGGGGTAGGCAGAGGTGTATAGTACACCCACATTTCGCTAGTTATGTTATAGTCCCATGTAATAGGGGGCGAGCCTATTGCCATTGACCGGGCACAAATCCAGACTCCGGGCTGCTACTGAGAATTTCCAAATGAAAAAACCCAATAACACTTTGCCCGACCCGGGAATCGAACCCAGGACCCCACGCTCAGCAGTCGCGCTTGCAACCACTAGACCAACAAGGCAGTCCGTTGTAGTAATCCTATAAACACAAAACTCATATTCGTATCAATATAAAACCCAACAACTCGTATTCATAACCACCATTTTACCCTCCAAAATCCACCTTCCGATAAAACATCAAATATATATAAATATAAATATCTTTTAGGACATTTTTACACAGCACCATATAGTCCCAAACTAAGCAGAGCTTGTGCTATGGGTACTAAACAATGGATATAATACTTATATACTTTTTTTTTGTTGTTGTAAATACATACTTATAATACATAGGCAACACCCAGACCAACACAAACACTTATGTTCATTACACAAATATTTGTGTCCTGTGGGAATCGAACCCACGACCTCGTGATCAGCAGTCCGACACTCGAACCACTAGACCACAGAGGTCGTCAATCAAATCCATACAAAACCGATAACTCCAATGTGTATATGACACTTTACGGTACGTATTTTATTTAAAAGGTAAAATAGGCAGGCAAATTTCTAAAGATTCTTGCGAATAGAAATTAGTTTCTGGCGTCAAATTAAAAAAAAAAAAAAAAAAAAAACTTTATCTTTTATCTCTTTCTTTCTTGTATCCAGACGAGCCGCGACCCCGCGCTAAAGGCGGGCGCCTTCGCCCCCGCCGTGCGCAAGGCGGCGCGCGCCGTGTCAGCCGTGGCGCAAAAATACGCGGCCATCGCGCGCACGGCCTTCCACGCGGATGACTCTACGCTCAGACACCTCCACATGTATCCTTTTTATACACTTCAACTATGAACCATACAGAAGGGATGTTATGGAGCCAATCAGAGAAACTGACATTAGATTTGACAATAGATCAAATTGATCAGGCTTCCAGAAACTGGGGGTAAATAAACGTCATCATCATCATCATTACAGCCGAAAGACGTCCACTACTGGACATAGGCCTCCCCCAATTAAGGGGGGGATATGCCATAATCGCCACGCTTGGCAGGCGGGTTGGCGATCGCAGTTGGTTGGTTAACTACTCAGAGAACGCTGATGCCCATCATCTGGTGAATCCCTTAGTCGCCTTTTACGACACCCATGAGAAGAGATAAGGATGGTGCTATTCTTTAAGTCCGGCACCACACGGACTAAACGTAAATCTAAATAAAGCATTTAAAAACAATTCAACGTCTGTGGTCTAGTGGTTCGAGGGTCGGACTACTGATCACGAGGTCGTGGGTTCGATTCCCACAGGACACAAATATTTGTGTGATGAACATAAGTGTTTGTGTTGGTCTGGGTGTTTCTTATGTATTATAAGTATGTATTTACAAAAAAAAAAGTATTCAAGTATTATATCCATTGTCTAGTACCCATAGCACAAGCTCTGCTTAGTTTGGGACTAGATGGTGCTGTGTAAAAATGTCCCAAAAATATTTATTATTAATTATTCTTAAGATAAACCTCCCAGCTCTCAGCACACTTACGCCCAGCTAGCCCAACTTCTGGAGCGCATCACGTCCAGCACTCAGGAGCGTCCCCCAGAGCTGGACAACGTGGACCTAAAACCGGCCACCCTCGAGGAGAAAATAGCGCTGGCCGCTATTACCACCCTCTCTGAGATATCTGCTAATTTGTTCGATAGTCCGACCACTACCCCCGGGATTACTCATAGAGTAAGTAGATTCTTAACTACATCTCCCTCTAGCTTCATTACTAGCCAAATGCTCTCTTTTCTCTTGAAAATAATTCCGATCGGTTGGCGTTCGATTGGATCCGTACTTTTTTATGCAAAATAAGCACTAAATTGGTTTAATATTTAGTATTTTTAGAATTAGTTCATCCTTATTGTAATAGAAATTGTGTATTGATATTGTATTATATGATTGTATTTCAATCAAAAATACCCATTTATTCTTGTCATTTGAATTGGATTAGAATCGGAATTATTTTCAGGAGTAACCCCACTGCACTGTTCTATTTTATAATGAAGATATTTTGGGTTTTGCCACATGAATGAACATCTATCAAAAGCCAAGCTGAGCCGTTCTAACCACAGCGGAGCGTACGTGAATCCGTCGCGTCAATGAATGCGCGCACACATTTCTGTGCTATGTGTGAGTGTAAAACAGCGGCTAGCTTTGTTTATGTATGGATTTTTATTCATGTGCTATTGCTTCTATTTGGCAATGGATTTCTCTATTTCCATCCCTTTTGTCAACTAAACAAATCGTTCGCTAGAGCGAGAGCATTGGTCAGCCGGAATCAGCCCTCCAATGTCCCAGAGTGCGGACGCGCACAAACAAGTTCTTTCAGTTGAGTGACAGAAAGGGATGGAAATAGAAGAAAATCCGTTGCCGGGTCAGATGTGGTCCGACCTTAAAAGATTTATTATTATTTGTATCTCTTTAATATATCTCGACATATCTTCCGTGATGATGCCAACCCACACTAGGCCAGCGTGGTGGAATAAGGCCTTAGCCTTCTCATAATGAGAAGAGGCCCGTGCCCAGCACTGGGACAGTAATGGGCTGGTTATGTTTATGTTATATCTTCCGTGAGGAAGAAACCCGGACCTTTGGAAGGCTTGCCAGAGGACACAGGTCCAGCTCGCAGTCGCCCCTTTGAGAAATTTAATCTAAGTTGGTATCGGGCACCAAATGAGGACAGTCCAAAGCTGCACTATAGGAGTACAGTCATATTCCATCCCGAGAAGGTGCAGAACTATTGCGAAATATGGGAACTAAAATTGTTTGAGCTATGGGAAGAGGTGTTTGATGGTCTGGGTTTAACTTCTTTGGCCGGCGAAAAACGGCGTCTGCCTCTCAACTTCAAAAAAAATGATATGTGTTGGCAGACGGTGACTCGCCAACTCACTAGCTGGGCCCCCTAAGCCAGTACAGGCAGCAGGAAGCAACACCATTGCGAGTGGCTAAGGGTGTAGAGAGGTGGGGTGTAGAGTTATTCATCATCCTCCGAGCCTTTTGCCTGGCATTTATGCTGAACTGGACCTTTTTAGCACAGTCGCTAGACACACAGCATCGATGATCCGTTTTTGTATACTTAATTGTGTTCCTGTTGAATTGTGTCTGTGTATCTATGTGTTTTGTTTCAAATAAATGTTTCTTTCTTTCTTTTTCCCAATTATATTGGGGTCGGCTTCCAGTCTAGCCAGATGCGGCTGCACATCAGTATTTTACACGGAGCGACTGTCATCAGAACCCCACAACCCAGTTTCTGGGTAATACCGACATTCGGATGTTAGACCAGTTGTCAGACTTTCAGGCTTCTGACTACCCGTAACGACTGCCATAGATATTCGTATGACAACCGGGACCGACAGCTTAACGTGCTCTCCGAGGCACGGAGGGGTCTCGATGTGTAACGAAACGGACAACCATCCACAGACTGACCGCGGAACGTTATTATTATTATTAAATTCAAATTAACTTTATTTGCTTAAAATGTTGTGCAGTTGTGTCCTTATTTATTTGCTCGTATCTACCCGTGGCCTCACTATCGGGACCCATCCGAAAACCAGCGCTGCAACATTTCGGTGTTGTAGCATATGCTGAGATGGGGGCCTTTTTTAGTCTTATACAGGCATTTCAATTCAAGTTTATTGTTAATATGTTATTTTTAGTTTTTTTTTTTCTCTCACCTGTACCGAGACTGATATAAAAAACCCTAAAAAAGACGTGTGGCACTCGGAGACTGCCCCGGTAAAGCTATTGCATAGCATTTTTTATGTAAGTAAATACAAAGAGGAGGTGCCCTAATGCCGAAACTCTAAGCAGGCATGAGTCACCAGATTGCGGGGCGAAGAGGGAGATTACGCATGCGCAGTAACGCCGATACAACCAATGCCACCTAGAGGCGATTTGGAGAACTAAAGAGACAAGCGTGATATTTCAAAAAGTCATTAAAAGTTCTGCTATTCATCGATAGATGGCAAAACTAAAAAGTATCACCGCTGTGCCGGTCGGAGTGGGGGGTGTTAGTCTATTTTCGTTACGGAATTTCTGGATTCGGTCTCCACGCTCAAGCCCCGCGATAGAAGCTATGCAATAGCTTAAAAATTCTTTCTTTCTTTTACGTATGAATATCGATACTGATAACGTACCTCACAGGAACAACAGGGTTTCTGTTACATACTGTATGAGTGTAATTCCCATCAGCATATGGACGCTGTTCTTGCCGCTGTACGCGCGTGTAGCGGTGGCGCGCTGTGGCCGCGCGGGGTGTGCGCCGGCCGTGCGGGCGGCGCGCTGTGCCGCGTGTCGCTGAGCCCCGCGTGGCGCGCGGCGGGGGCGGCGCCGCAGGACCACGCGGCCACGTTGCCACTGTCGCACCGACTGGCGCTGAAGTTAGAGGGAGTTGTGTTGCCGCCGATGCCGCTCAGGTCAGTAAACTATACTAAACGCCAACGCTCGTGGCAGTCGCGATCGTAATATTACATTATGATACAAGTGAGCTAAGTTGACTATTATACTCGAGGCTGGATTGCAGCCCGAACCGAAGGCGTAATGGAGCCGAGAGTATAATAGTCAATGCTCAAGCGTGTCATACGACGTTTTTCAACACACTTGCGAGGAAAAAAACACACACATTTTAGACAAATATTGAATTTGTGAAAAATGCCACACGGATTACTGTAATCGCACGGTGAAATACAGCTATGCGCGCGCATGTGGTCGAAGGAAACCGCCAAACAGCCTAATATTAGAAATAAAATAAATAAATAAATAAATATCTTTGGGACATTTTTACACAGCACCATCTAGTCCCAAACTAAGCAGAGCTTGTGGTATGGGTACTAGACAATGGATATAATACGTATATACTTTTTTTTTGTAAATACATACTTATAATACATAAGCAACACACCCAGACCAACACAAACACTTATGTTCATCACACAAATATTTGTGTCCTGTGGGAAATAAATAAGAAATAAAATAAATTGATTTTTTTATTTATAACACAAATTAATGTTAATTTGTTGACAAAAATAAATAATTTGATGAAATGAAATGTTTATTTATCATATTTTAATTAATACAGTTGATTTATTCCAATTTTTTTAATTTTGTTTGGGCATGAAAACTCTTTGCTCGATTTAAAAATAAACTGTAAAGTAAAAAGCACTAGTGCGGTAGTATAATGTAAAAAACCGGCCAAGTGTGAGTCGGACTCACGCAGTAAGGGTTCCGTACCACCCATCGACCTGATACCCCATAGAAACTGATTTAGTTTACGAGAGTTTATCAAAAGACATCAACGAACGTACGCGAAATGTGAATTTTTGCATCTCTTTCTTACGTAGGTACCACCACATTTGTCTATTTTTGCCCTGTTTTTAGTATTTGTTGCTAAACTACATAGTATGCACTATAATCAGACTAAGTTTGACGCTGGTATGTATTATTTTTCGAGGTTTCTTGGATGGTCTGGTCCGGTCGTTTCTTGGATCCCTTTGATTTTAGACTTTTTTTAGGATTTAGTATTTTTCGTAATATACCGCATAGTAACAGATATTCTGTTACTATGCGGTATAATTTCAACTGGTTATCTATTACCGTTACAAAGATACAGCCCTGTGACAGACAGACGGACGGACAGCGTAGCGAGTAATAGGGTCCCGTTAGCACCCTCTGGGTACGGAACCCTAAAAAGCACGCGTGCGTAAAAAAAGCAAAAAGCAAGCTACATTATGAACCTAAAAGCGGTGCAATAAGAGCCACTTTACGAGCAAGTGTGTTGAAAAATTATTAAAAGCTAGGGTTGTGAATGTGTTGTACTCTTTATCGATTCCGTGTGATGCCGGACGTAAAGAATTGCACCACCCTATATCTTCTCATGGGTGTCGTAAAAGGCGACTTAGGGATTCCCCAGAGGATGGGCAGCAGCGTTCTCTGAGTATTTAACCAACCAACTGCGATCGCCAACCCACCTGCCAAGCGTGGTGATTATGGCATATCCCTCCCTCCGGTGAGGCCTTTGTCCAGCAGTGGACGTCTTTCGGCTGAAATGATGATGTTTATCGGTAGTTTGATTTATTATTATTGAAGTCACTATCACGATTTTCCAAGCTGAATATTTATTGGATGTAATGAATGTCGTTCTGGGGCCTCCGGACTGGATCGAGTTCTGTATCAATCGCATCTGAATTCGAGTTAGTGTCAATTCGTACTCCAGTTCGTCTAGGAATGAACATTAGCTCGATTTGATTCAGAACTCGAACCATTCGGGAGTAAGGCCCCTGTTCTGTTTACGAAACACGACAATTAAGAACAAAAATAATAAATCAATCATGTACCGTTTGCCTAATAACAATTTATACTTATTCCACATATATTTCACTTTCTCGCTCAACAATTGGGCGAGAAAGGACTAAAACTAATCAAAAGCTTCATCAAACATGAATTGAATTATAATGTAATTTGTTCTACAAACAGCAAGCGTCAGCGTCAACGTCAAGTGAAGGGCGTGCAGATCACTGTGACTGCGACGCCGCACCCACGCACCAATGAGAAAGTAAGTATTGTATTGAGCAAACATGCAAACTTGAAATATAATGGTGAAGATTCTTTTGTTCACGAACTATACTTATTTTAAACTATCGTTCTCTTTTACTAATAGTAGACACAAGAAAGGGATGGCATCAATTTTAGAACTGTCAAATTAGTTTACGTGTTAAATTTCTTTGTATTTCAGTGGGCACGTTCCGAGATCACGACTAAACTTTTATGGAAATTTTAAGTCGGACTAAATTGACGGCTCTAAAATTGTTGCAATCCTTTTCTTGTAGAAAAGAGTCTAAATGAGAGCGATAGTTTAAGAAAGAAATAAAGAAAATAAAGAAAGAAACACATTTATTGGACGCAAAACCGACAAACACACACAACAACAATAGCAACAAGAAAACAATATTATTGAAGCGCACTACATGAACACAAAAGGGTATAGCAGGGGATGGTACTAGCACGACAGTAACCAGTAGGTATTGCTCTAATTACACATAAGAAAGAGAAGAAATAGGTTACATTGCTAGGTTATTGTACATTGCTAGTCTCACTGTGGTATTATGTGTCCAAAAGGCCACAAGCTCAGCTAATGCTACAGGTCTAACTGCAGCGCTGATCTTGAGCTGAGGCCTCAGGTGACTAACATATCGATATATATATATATAATAAATAAATAAATTTACTTTATATATATAATAATATATATTAGATAGCCAAGTAATATAAGTGTGATAGGAAGACATTTTATAAAACTATATAAAAGTGTTTATCATTGATAGTATAATAAGTATAGAACTGTGCTGTACACGGAATGAATACAGTCTAAAAATTAATTAGATGAACGTCAAAACAGAGAAAAAATAAATAGATTTAATAATATTTCTTTGAAATATAAATTATATAGATGGAATTATGACCAATCGTACTCATAAGTCCTAGGCCTATGTCCAGTAGTGGACGTCTTTCGGCTGAAATGATGATGAAATGATGTACTCATCTTAACTATTATAAAATTGTAAACGTCTAGCGTCTGTTTGTTTGTTTGTTTGTTCCAGCATCACGCTAAAACTACTGGACCGATTTTGATGTTTTTTTTTGTTTGAAAGCTGATGATCTGACTTAAAAACTGGTATGGGTTTTGAGAAAGAAAGAAAAAAGAAAAAAATTAATTCGTGGGTTGCGTACTCACCCGACAGATCGAAGCTTCTATGCATTTGCACGAGCGGATAGTAATGTACGATGGAATGGAGTGGAGTGGACAGGGAATAGGACTGGGGACGGGACAGGGGACGGGACTGGGGACGGGACAGGGGACGGAACATGGGACGGGAAATGGGACGGTACATGAGACGGGACATGGGACAGGACAGTGGGACGGGACATGGGACAGGACAGTGTGACGGCACATGGGACGAGACATAGGACTGGACATAGGATGGGATATGGGACATGGGACGGGACGATAGTGATATAGTGAGATAGTGGGACAATGGGGCAGTGGGACGGTGGGGCAGTGGGACATTGGGGCATTGTGACGGTGGGACGGTGGGATGGTGGGGCAGGGGAGCAGTGGTACAGTGGGGCAGTGGGGCCGTGGGACTTTGGGGCAGTGGGGCAGGGGAGCAGTGGTACAGTGGGACGGTGGGGCAGTGGAACAGTGGGGCCGTGGGACTTTGGGGCAGTGGGACGGTGTGGCAGTGGGACAGTGGGACAGTTGGGGCAGTGGGACAGTGGCGCAGTGGAACGGTGGGACGGTGGGGCAGTGGGACCGTGGGGCAGTGGGACGGTGGAGCAGTGGGTCAATGGGGCAGTGGGGGCAGTGGCGCAGTGGGACAGAGGGACAGTTGGAAAGTGGGGCAGTGGGTCAGTTGGAGCAGTGGGACAATGGGGCAGAGGGACAGTTGCGGCAGTGGGGGCGTGTGCCAGTGGGGAAGTGGTACAGTGTGGAAGTGGTACAGTGGGACAGGAGGGCAGTTGGACAGTGAGGCAGTTGGGGCACTGGGCCAGTTGGGACAGTGGGGCAGTGGGACAGTTGCGGCAGTGGGGAAGTGGGACGGTGGGGCAGTGGGTCAGAGGGGCGGTGGAGCAGTGGTACAGTGGGGCAGTGGGACAATGGGGCGGTGGGGCAGTGGGACCGTGGGATAGTGGGGCAAATGGACAGTGGGGCAGTTGGACAGTGGGGCAGTGGAACGGTGGGACGGTTGGTCAGTGGGACAGTGGGACAGTGGGGCCGTGGGACTTTGGGCAGTGGGACGGTTTGGCAGTGGGTCAGTGGGACAATGGGGCAGTTGGACAGTGGGGCAGTTGGGGCAGTGGGGCAGTGGACGGGGGGGCAATGGGTCAGTGGGGAAGTGGGGCAGTAGGACGGTGGGGCATTGGAGCAGTGGGTCAATGGGACAGTGGGGCATTGGCGCAGTGGGACAGAGGGGCAGTGGGACAGTTGGACAGTGGGGCAGTTGGGGCAGTGGGACAGTTGCGGCAGTGGGGCCGTGTGGCAGTGGGCAAGTGGGGCAGTGGGTCAGTGGGACGGTGGGGCAGTGGGACAGCGGGACAGTGGGACAGTGGACTGGACTGGACTGACGTGGGTTAGCAGAAATTAACGCGAGCGGAGCCGCGGGTAAAAGCTAGTAAGTTATAAAAAGTTAAATAATAAAAAGATATAAAAAGCATTATTCAACAGTTTTAATATAATATAGTAATGTGGGAGTTGAGATAAGTTTAGTTTAGTAAGTTTAGTTTTAAGATAAGTTTAGTTCGTGAACAAGAGAATCGACACCACTATAGGGAACAGATGTTTTCAAATAAGGAAACGGTATATTTGTTTATTGTACGCACGGCTACGCATCAAGCTGTATATTTCCAAAATAAGCTGATCCCGCATTGTACGGAAAGCCTGTACAATGCGAGGTCAGCTTATATGCTTGAAATATACAACTTGATGTGTAGTAGTAACTCGCTTAGATAAAGAATTAAATTAAAAATGGCGGCATTTCTATTGTTCTATGTGCTTCCCGCTCACACAATACTGTGCATGTAAGTGATAGGCAAATACAAACGCCGCCATTTTCAATCACATTCATTTTGCGCGAGTAGTGTATTAAAATAAAAATATCTTTGAAGTTTAGACGCTTGTACGAATCTCCGTAAACTTCGTCGTCTTTTTGTGTCAATGGCTAGTTTATAGATGGTCTTTGACCAGAAAGTGGCATACTGTATTTCTCTCTCCGTAGCCTGCATTAGGTCCTCCCAAGAACAGGCGGAGCACAGCTGCCTTGCCCGCTGTAGCAAGCAAGTAGGTAAGACATGCTATGCGTGGAAGTTTCTCTGAAGGATCGAATCTGAAACAAGGTATCCCGACAGAGAACCAAAGTTTTCGACATAGCCTACAGGATTAGCAAGCTGAAGTGGCAGTGGGCCGACCACGTTAACCGAAGTACTGATAGGGGTTCGATTGGGGTAGACGTGTTCTTGAGTGGAGACCGCGAATCGGTAAACGTAGGGTAGGACGCCCTCAGGCTCGGTGGAGCGATGATATCTGCAAGGTGGCTGGTAGCAACTGTTCTGGATGCGAGTGGCCGTGGATCGATGTCAGTGGCGTGCCATTCGAGAGTCCTATGTCCAGCTGTGGACTAATATAGGCTGATGGTGATGATGATGATGATGATACTTGTAAAGCGGTAGTCGCTTTGACACTTAAGTCGTCGAGTACCTATCTTGCGTTCAACTTTCTTCTTCCCACAGACGGTAGATCTAACAAACGTCCCGCCGGCTCTAACAGCGGTACAGACAGTGACTCCGGTGCGAGACTTCTTCTCGGCGCAGCAGCTGGTGAGCGTGGCCGCGCCCGGCCTGTACACAGTGGCCGTGGAGGCCGCCTTCGTGGACCACGCCGCGCAGCTGTGGAACACTGGGCCTAGGACTGCCATCGTTATCAAGGTGAGATGGAAGATAGAATAGCTTTCAAGGGTTCTTTAGGGGGGAGGGAAGGTAGAATCTGAAAGATTGTGATTGCCAATCGGTGCAAGGCGACTTCAGGAAGAGTAGACCAGGTTCTCAATAGACATCTAGCTACAGGAATCTGTGTCAAGCTGTGCTAAATCCAGAAGATTGGAACGTGGAACACAGAGCCTAGGACTGCCATCATTAACAAAGTAAGAGAGGAAAGAAAGATAGAAAGCTTCTCTACACGGGACCTAACAATCGTCCCGCCGGTATTAACAGCGGTACAGACAGCGACTTCTGGGTGCAGCAGCTGGTGAGCGTGGCCGAGCCCGGCCTGTACACAGTTGCCGTGGAGCTGTGGAACACTGGGCTTAGAACTGCCATCGTTATTAAGGTGAGAATGACGATAGAAAAAATTTCAAGGGTAGTTGCGATTGCCAATCGGCGCAAGGTGACTTCAGGAAGAGTATGAGACCAGGTTCTCATCAGCATCTAGGAGACATCTAGCTCCTGGAATCTTTGTTAAGCTGCGACTAATCTAAACGATGGGAACGTAGACATGCGGCCTAGTACTACCATCTTTATTAAGGTAAGAAGGAAGATTAGGGTTTTTCTACAAACGATGTTTTCTACAGCCGTGTCACTCATGCACATCTTTCAGTGCGGATTGCTCTGATGCTCTTTAGAAATACGAGTTCTAAGGCTCCAGTTGTGTAGTATAGGTCTGAAACTAAAGAAGAGTAGCTTTTGTCGTCCCAAAAAATAGAAGATAGAGTTTTTGTAAGAACATTTTTCTTTTAAGTCATAGCACATTCTGGGTGTGCCAATGTACAGTCAACACGAATAATAATAATAATATCTGGACGAACAGACTGTTCAACATTATCTAAACAACTAAGAAAATTTAACTGTATCTCAATGACAAAAGGAGTGTTATAGAATGGACATAACTGTCATTCTAACAAGAATTTTATTAAGTTTAATTTTCTTAGTTGTTCAGATAATTTTGGGTAGTCTGTTCGTTCCGATATTTTTGACGCTGATTGTACTTCTTATTGCTGCCATACTTAATGCTCGGGAAATGACGTCAGGTCTGTGGTTATGAATAGTCTAAGATTGAAAACGTTTGTTACAGGCTCACGAGGATCCCACCACGAAAAGCAGCACGGCAGCGACGCGCAGTAGATTCTAAGTAAATGACTTACATATTATGTTTTATATTTTTATCTTAAATTGGTTAAATTTGTGTGAAAACCTTGTTAAATCTACTACTATTATAAAATTGTTAAATGTCAGATGTCTGTTTGTTTGTTTGTTTATTCCAGCATCACGCTAAAACTAGTGGACCGATTTTGATGTTTGTTTGGACGGGACATGGGACGGGACATGAGGCGGGACATGGGACAGGACAGTGGGACGGCACATGGGACTGGACATAGGATGGGACATGGGACATGGGTCGGGACGATAGTGATATAGTGAGATAGTGGGACAGGATATGGGACATGGGACGATAGTGAGATAGTGAGACAGTGGGAAAGTGGGACAGTGTGGCAGTGGGGCAGTGGGGCAGCGAGGTAGTGGGGCAGCGTGGCAGTGGGGCAGCGGGGCAGTGGGGTAGCGAGGCATTTGGGAAGCGGGCAGCGGGGCTGTGGGGCAGTGTGGTAGCGGGGAAGCGGGGCAGTTGGGCAGTGGGGAAGCGGGGGCAGCGGGGCGTTGGGGTAGCGGGGCTTTGGGGTAGCGGGGCAGCGGGCTGTGTGGCAGCGGGGCAGTGGGGTAGCGGGGCAGTGGGGTAGCGGGGCAATGGGGCAGTGGGGTATCGGGGCAGTGGGGTACCGGGGCAGCGGGGCTTTGGGATAGCGGGTCAGTGGGGCAGTGGGATAGCGGGGCAATGGGGCAGTGGGGTAGCGGGGCAGTTCCCTGATAGGAATCGGAGAAAGAGAAGAATGTCGGGCTACCTGATACCAGAAAACTCATCACGCTGAACTTATAAGACCTTAAAGATCTGTTTGCGATCTGCTGATGTATGACGTTAACAATCAAATTGTTTTTTTTATTTTAATTTTTTATTAAAATGTAACATGGTATAAAAATTATCCTATTTGATTCTCGTTGTGATTCTGAACGAAATACTTTCAGGTTTGCACTATACTAAAAATAACGTTGTATAATACTATTAGCCGATCTCAACTACAATATAATTCATCTCAAAAGGCAAGGCTGATTATGTCATACTTGCAAACCGCAGAACAATCAGAATATTTTAGCAAATCTTTAACATGTAACTGTTTATTTATGTACTCTAGTGAATAAAGTGTAGATAATAAAACGTATTTATTTAGTAAAATAACCCATAATAGTGAAAATAACTGTTTGCGCAATAGAGTTTTTAAAAAGAAAACGTCTTACGATAAAAACACAATAAAGAGGTTAGGTCGATAAAGTTCAGCAAAATGACGATAAAATCGGGAAAATACCTAATCTTAACTATTTTAAAATTGTAAACGTCTGTTTGTTTGTTTGTTTGTTCCAGCATCACGCTAAAACTACTGGACCGATTTTGATGATTTTTTTTTGTTTGAAAGCTGATGATCTGACTTAAAAACTGGTATGGGTTTTGAGAAAGAAAGAAAGAAAGAAAAAAAGAAAAAAATTAATTCGTGGGTTGCGTACTCACCCGACAGATCGAAGCTTCTATGCATTTGCACGAGCGGATAGTAATGTACGATGGAGTGGAGTGGAGTGGACAGGGGATGGGACTGGGGATGGGACTGGGGACGGGACAGGGGACGGGACTGGGGACGGGACAGTGGACGGAACAGGGGACGGGACTTGACACGGGACATGGGACAGGACAGTGGGACGGCACATGGGACTGGACATAGGATGGGACATGGGACAGGACATGGGACATGGGACATGGGACGGGACGATAGTGATATAGTGAGATAGTGGGACAGTGGGACAGTGGGACAGTAGGACAGTGGCAGTGGGACGGCGGGACGCTGGGACAGTGGGGCAGCGGGGCAGTGGGGCAGTGGGGTAACGGTGTAACGGGGCAGTGGGGCAGTCGGGCAGCGGGACCGCGAGGTAGCGTGGCAGTGGGGCAGCGGGGCGGGGAAGTGGGGCAGCGTGCCAGCGGGGCAGCGGCGCAGTGGGGTAACGGGGCAGTGGGGCAGTTGGGTAGCGGGGCAGTGGAGCAGTGGGGCAGCGGGGTTGCGGCCAGTGGGGCAATGGGGTAGCGGGGCAGTGGGGTACTGGGGCAGCGGGGCAGTGGAGCAGCGGGGTAGCGGGACAGTGGGCAGCGGGGCAGAGGGGTAGTGGGGCAGCGGGGCAGTGGGGAAGTGTGGTAGCGGGGCAGTGGGGCAGCCGGGCAGCTGGGCAGCGGGGCTGTGGGGCTGCGGTACAGTGGGGCAGTGGGATAGTGGGGTAACGGGGCAGCGGGGCAGTGGGGCAGTTGGGTAGCGGGGCAGTGAGTCAGCGGGGCATCGGGGCAGTGGGTTAGCGGGGCAGTAGGGGAGTGGGGCAGCGGCACAGGCAGTGGGATAGCGGGGCAGCGGGGCAGTGGGGCAGCGGGGCAGTAGGATACCGGGGCAGCGGGGCAGTCGGGCAGTGGGAGAGTGGCGCAGCGGGGCAGTGGGGCAGCGGGGCAGTGGGGTACTGGGGCAGCGGGGCAGTGGGTTACTGGGGCAGCGGGGCAGTGGGGAAGCGGGACAGTTGTGCAGCGGGGCAGCGGGGCAGTGGGGAAGCGGGGCTGGCTGTGGGGCAGTGGGATTGTTGGGCAGCGGGGCAGCGGGGACGTGGGGTGGCAGGGCAGTAGGGCAGCGGGGCAGTGGGTTACCGGGGTAGCGGGGCAGCGGGGCAGTGGGGCAGTGGGATAGTGGGGCAGCGGGACAGCGGGCCAGTAGGGCGGCGGGGCAGTGGGGCAGAGGTGCAGCGGTGCAGTGAGGCAGCGGGGCAGTGGGGAAGTGGGGCAGCGGGGCAGGCTGTGGGGCAGTGGGATAGTGGGGCAGTGGGGTAGCGGGATAGTGGGGCAGTGGGATAGTGGGGCAGCGGGGCTGTGCGGCAGCGGGTCAGTGGGGTAGCGGGGCAGCGGGGAAATGGGGGGCAATGGGGCAGGCAGTGGGGCATTGGGGTAGCGGGGCAGTGGAGCAGTGGGGCAGCGGGATTGCGGCCAATGGGGTAGCGGGGCAGTGGGGTACTGGGGCAGCGGGGCAGTGGAGCAGCGGGGTAGCGGGACAGTGGGCAGCGGGGCAGTGGGGCAGAGGGGTAGTGGGGCAGCGGGGCAGTGGGGAAGTGTGGTAGCGGGGCAGTGGGGCAGCCGGGCAGCTGGGCAGTGGGGCAGCGGCGCTGTGGGGCTGCGGTACAGTGGGGCCGCGGGGCAGTGGGGCAGTGGGATAGTGGGGCAGCGGGGCAGTGAGCAGGGCAGCGGGACAGTGGGACAGTGGACTGGACTGGAAGGACTGGACTGGACTGGACTGACGTGGGTTAGCAGAATTTAACGCGAGCGGAGCCGCGGGTAAAAGCTAGTCTATCTATAAAATTATACATCTTCTTTGCGTATCGAACCCATTTTAGATGTTTTCCTAATACATTCGACGATGTCACAACATTCTACAGATTAAACTAAAAATAAACGAGGTTATCCGAAAATATGACTTTCCCCGAAAAACACGCAATATTTGAGCCAAATGTCCCACATGTCTATCACCTGATATCCTTTGTACCTTCACAACGACGTAGCAGTGAAATGACCAAATAAATATCGATAAGAATTATCTAGCCATGATAAGTTTTCATACTTATCGCACAGTACCTGACTTACAGTCATAGGAAAATGCTCGCTTACTTCATAATTCTCGCTTTTATTATACAAATAAACTGTTCCTCAATCTGTGATAGTGATGTCTGTTTGTGCAAAAGATACAAAAATGTAGAAACACAAGACTTTGAAGGTGCTAAAATCGTGTGCGCGTATCAGGATTGGGATATTCTGCAGAATAATTACACACTCCCCGATATAGTGCACTCATTGGATTTGTCATTCATCAATATATCAGTGCTACATTCGTCAACGTTATTCAGGTCGAACACTTTAGTGGAATTAATATTAAACAATAATGTAATAACAGAAATTGAAGCGAACAGTTTCCAGTTACCAGAACTAAAGAGATTAGATTTAAGTAATAATCTACTGGAGTTTATAGACAAAGAAACCTTTAGAGGTGTTAAGAAACTGGAATACTTGAATCTAGCAAATAATAGATTCGCCTCATTCACAAAGTTGATGTTTCATCACTTAAGTAATTTGAACGAAATTGTTTTAGACAATAATAACTTAGGACCTACTTTGGAAAACTCCAACTTATTTGATAGAAGTGGTTCTGGATTGACAGATAAGATCCAAAACATAAGTATCAGCGGTATCAAACTTAACTCAGTGCCAGACAATTTCTTCGTGGACGCTTACGATTTACGAAAGCTTATTATATCAAGTAATAACATAAGCGAAGTGTTCGAAATACCGTACACGGTGGAATACCTGGATCTGTCGGACAATCCCATAACAGAGATATCAAGCGAAGATTTCACCGATCTGATAGCATTGAAGGTGTTGAAACTGAACAATCTGCAAATAAACACAGTTCCGGAATACGCATTTCAGTATCTGCCTTCTTTAAAAACACTGGAACTTGAAAGAAACAGAAATTTGACTACTTTTAGTAAATTGTCATTTGGCCGAGACGTTTTGGCTGATCCAGATAATTTTCAATTAGAAAGATTGTCGGTAAAGGGATCAAGATTAACGCATTTAGACGAAGCGCTGTCTTCGCCATTTGGAGTGCTCATTGAGTTGGATTTACAAGGCAATCCTTGGAAATGCGATTGTGAAATGGTGTGGGTCAAGGAGTTGCAGATATCCCCGGAATATTATGAGCATTTGAGGTAAGTTTTTGATATGAATTGATGCAAATATTAAATCATGATCATCAGAATAATCATCAACTCAGCCTATCGCAGTCCACTGCTGGACATGTGCCTCTTGCCAGTTGCGCCACAACACTCAGAAGGAATAAAACAGAGTATATTGCCATAATCACTACCAGCCGTTTATTTGACAATAAAAAAATTCAAGCGGGGCGTAATCTATAAATATAAATTGTGGTAAGAAAAACTCACGAGCAGGATTCGAACCTGCGATGGCTGCGACTTCTAGCAAAATAAAACTAATTTGGCTATCGTAGTAAGGTTTACCTATCTTGCATCTGATGATAGTGTTCAGTCAAGAAATTAGAAACACTAACGGCTAACTACCTAAAACTAACTATTAAACTATATAACTAACTAAAAATTAATATCCAATCTATCCACGATTTACGCTACTAGAGATAGAAATTTGACACATTTTGTATGGAGCTTATGTCAAATTCCTATCTGTAGTAGGGCAAATCGTGGATAGATTGGATATTAATTTTGGCCGTTATTCTTTAAAGCCTCACGCCATTGTAATATGAATGTATGAATACAACTCCTAACCTTCAGGGTTAGGAGTTGTATTCATACGCTCAATCTATCGCCATTTCTAACTTTTCTAAAACAAAAGAATTATATTAACATAGATCGTGTTGTCAGCTGGTATGTATGTGAGTTATGATCACAATGGCCTTGTTTCGTCTGTTATGATGCGCCACAATGCATTTACCTATAGATTACAGTGTGTACGGTAGCTGAGTCACGGCCATGTTGGCCGCCGTTATCGGATGCAAATAACTTTATTTCAGAAGAATGCGATCAATATTTGTACTGAAATCAACATCATCCTCCTCGCCTTTTTTCCCAACTATGTTGGGATCGGCTTCCAGTCTAGCCAGATGCGGCTGAACATCAGTATTTTACACGGAGCGACTGCCATGAGACCCCCGCTGTATGATATCATTAAATTCCCAGCCAGTAGCCAGTTACCATGGCCTCTATCACAGCAACAATAGTGAAAATAATAAAAAGTCCAAATCCAAAGTGGGTCCAAATCAGGCGCGGTTCCAGCCCAAGATTTTGGGGGGGGTCAACTTGGCTTACTACTTACTTAGTTTTAAGGTCCAAATTTTTTTTTCGCAATTACAAGGTAAAGTTTGGAGTTAGTTTATTATGTAACAGTATAGTAACTTACAAAATGAACGTCAACAAAGAGGAAACGAACGTTGCGAATTTTTCACATTTTTTGCGAAAAGCGAGCGCGAATTTTTCATATTTATGCGAAAAGTTGTCTTTTGGAGTTGAAGGCCAAACATACATGTTAATGAAGAAGCGAGCGCAAAAAATTTTTCACCACCAAAGCTTCAATCGCTTGCGCCTTTGAGTGTCCAATCGCAACGGCAGGCTGCATGGAGTGCATTAAAAGAACCTCCACGAGTGACGATATTTAATTGTTCGTCCGGCGCACCCTGGGCAGTCAGCCCCGCTACCAACCTGCTGACTGACTAATCTTTTGCCCACGTTTATTTTTGTAAATAGTCTATTTTTAGGAGATTTGTCAATTTGACTTGTACGATTTTGGGGGGGGTCATGACCCCTACGACCCCCCCCCCCCCTAGAACCGCCACTGGTCCAAATACAAGAAACTGAAAGAAATGCATTTTTTCGACGTGTTTTTGTTTCTGCTCTATCTTAAAAACGGTCACTATCCACATTACGACCGACCTGTACGGCACGGGCGGGCGCAACAATTTGTGGTGATGATTATTGAAATATTTCTCTGCGACCTTTCTTTGTAGTGATTTATTAAATAAATAAAAAATCAATAGAATCATATTTTTTTAATCGTGCCATTTGAATTTGCTTTTGATTTCGAATCTACAAAAATAAAACCAATACTCAACATTTTCCAGATGCGCCACGCCGTCGAAGCTGTTCAACGCGCGCATATTCGACCTCAAGTCTAAATACTTCAACTGCAAACAACAGCATATCGGTATCACAATAGCAGTGGTGTCTCTCTGCGCGATCCTCGCCCTTATCGCCATGTGGATATTCCTCTGCTTGCCCAAACACCTGTCTAGATGTAACTTCATGAAGGACATGTATGCGCCGTCGACGGCGTACACTATGCTTCCTATGGCAGCGAGCCTCCGTAACGAAAGTTATAGGTAGGGCGTCAAAGAAGTTGGGGCATTGTTATTAGTATTACTGCTAGTAGTAGTCTCTTTTTATTTCTTAATCGAATGGATCAGCTATGAGTTTTCAGTTTTTAGCCAAAAGTAGAGTTGAGGTTATTGGAGTCCTTGCCTAAGACCGGGGCTTGGTATTGAAGATATCCTCTGGAAGCAAATGACACTACTCCCCGTTATAAAGTGATCGCATTTCACATTTCACAATCATTGCAATTTGGATCTTATATCTGGGTTATGAGTATAAGAAGCGTTATTGTTATATGCAACAACTTGTAGTCAATATTAATAAAGTACATGTAATATATAAGGCGACCGATGTGTTTAGTCATAATTTAAATGTGATAAAATAAATGAATTTGTTACTTTGTTACGTTACAGTAGTTTTTCTTTCTGTCCATGATGTTTACTTCAAAGCTTTGTGATAGATAACGAACAGACCAGTAAGCCTCTAGACGCCGATAAGACACCCCCGGTCATCACGCATATGAAGTACTACTGCATATCATACGCCCCGCCGCCAATCAGGATTTCAGTCCGTCAGCAAGCGGCACCAATCCTATGGAATCATACCACCGAACTTTTGAGCCGACCAATCATAACGTTCCGTCCGTCCTGCGGTCCCCGCCAATATTTTACGACTGCGTTCTCATGCAAAACTTTATGCGGCGTCTTGAGGCTTAGTGGTCTGTGATAACGAAGAATTCCTATACGTGTGAATGCTTGTTCTTTTATTCAGGCCAAAACGGAAAATGGATTCGGAAACGGAAGATGGTTTTATCAACAAACAAATCATTTTCCAAAGTTCCATCTACGATTTGAACAAAAGATAGTCTATTTAACTAGGAACAGGACATTAGATAAAAATAATATCTTTCCCGTTGTTGAATCACAAAACAACAGTAAATTGTAACCCTTTGTTTCTAACAATAATTTATTGTTTATCAGTAGGTATAGATAACACAAATCAGGATGACAAGTCAAATGACGCAATTATTAGTGTGGAGAAATCAATAAATCCCTTTATGCATGCAATGCAGTACTACTATTGCCTCAATCAATCAATCAACTCAGCCTATCGCAGTCCACTGCTGGACATAGGTCTCTCCCAAGTTGCGCCACAACGCTCGGTCCTCTGCCTTCCGCATCCAGTCCCCCCCAGACACGTTCTTTAGGTCATCGGTCCACCTGGCAGGGGGGCGCCCTACGCTGCGTTTGCCGATTCGCGGTCTCCACTCAAGGACTCGTCTGCTCCAACGGCCATCGGTCCTTCGACAGACATGGCCAGCCCACTGCCACTTCAGCTTACTGATCCTACAAGCTATGTCGGTCACTCCGGTTCTTCTCCGGATAATCTCGTTACGTATTTTATCCTTCAAAGAAACTCCAAGCATAGCTCGCTGAGCGACTTTGAATTTGTGGACTAGCCCAACTGTCAGTGTCCACGTCTCGGCACCGTAAGTCATGACTGGCAGGACGCACTGGTTGAAGACCTTTGTCTTCAAACTTTGCGGTATAGGCGACGAGAAGACTCGGCGAAGTTTGCCAAATGCTGCCCAGCCCAGACGGATCCTTCTGTTGGCTTCTTTCTCGAAGTTGTGTCTACCAAGCTGAATTGCCTGCCCTAGGTAGACGTATTCCGTTACAACTTCGAGTGCCGACCCTTCGACGAAAAACCCAAAACTCAAAACCCTTTGACCCTTCCTACTATTGCCTACAGTGAAAAATTTTAAATGACTACATTACAATTAATACGCATGGATGACCGGCCTTTCTGGCCTAGATCGCAGTTAAGGATGAACTAGCCACCGGCTCGAAGTCATCGGTGGGCGTGGCTAAAAACATGCTATTTCGCCCGCCGCTTACCCGCAATATACGCGTAAACTGAGACGCATACTAATAAGTGGGGGCGATTGAATATATTTTTCCCATTTGCCTCCAGAGGCGACAAACAGAAAGAACGATCATTCCCAATTGCCACCACTGGCGGCGCCACCACTGGTGGCAAATGCAAAAAATATATTTTGAGATTCCCATTTGCCACCAGTATGCAGTAGGGACAACTGGGACTGACCGATATTTTTTACCGAAAATGATTGCGCAGAATTTATGTGACGAACTTTGGTTCTAGGGTGTTTATGATAAACTCCTGCATGTGTTTATTAAAACGAACGTTATTCAAAATGTTGACTGACTAAGCTATGTTTAAATGCAAATTATTATTTTACAGATTTCGACCTTCTTATCTCATTTATGTCCAAAAAGCGTTAAAATCCGTGATAAAATACAGATGTTTTGAGGCTCATAACTTTTAAGTCGATTATGTTTTTACTGTTTTGTTAACAAAACATATATCTATATCTTATATCCCTATATCTTCTCATGGATGTCGTAAAAGGACTAAAGGATTCACCAGAGGATGGGCAGCAGCGTTCTCTGAGTATTTAACCAACCAACTGCGATCGCCAACTTGCCTTTTTGCCTTGCTGCGATTATGGCATATCCCCCCAATATTTGCTTGGGGGAGGCCTATGTCCAGCAGTGGACGTCTTTCGGCTGAAATGACGATGATATGACTATGAAATTTTAAAATCTTGGGTGACATCACTACAAAACGGAAAACCTACCGTGGCGCTTTGCGTTTCTGTGTGTGTAAACTGATGACATTATAAAATAAAAAGCAGAAATACAAAATTCACTTTATATTATTTAAAAAATACAAAAGTGTACAAAATGTTTTACAACGATTAAGATATTGTGCATATAATTATATCTATAGGCAAATACTTTGTGCATGTATGGAGACTACTCTCCATTCGAAAATATAACAAATCTATTAAATTAGCCTTTTGATTACATTTCATATAAATTTTACTTTCTATAAATGCTGATGGCCAGTATTAACACTCAATACTCAGTGGTATGGCGAAAATATTTTGTTGTCTGGGTGTAAAATTGTTTGAAAATGTATGTTTTTCCACATTATATGGAAACTCACTAATGTGCATTCAGTCCATGGACTGCATTTTATAAAATTAATAAAATCACGGTCGTGTTTACTTTTGATCTTAGCGGGATCATGGTATAAGATGTTTCACCAGGCACTCTCTTCCCGTGACAGCTAGGTCACGTGATTGCCTCCGTACTACGTCATCGGCTGTGGAGCCAATAGCGGGCTGTTAGCGTGACACTTGTCAGTTTGATGTGCTACCACTTTGCGTAAATGAATTATCCGAGCAAAATGCATTTTTTCATTTACTTGCTTGTATAAAGCACTTTTGAACTAGTAATTTTATACAGTTTCGTTTAATAACTAATTAGATTCACACGAGATAACAAATAATTAGGCTAGTTAGGATTTTTGTAATATTCATCATGATCAAAAATCTCCTTAAATATATTGAAGATATAAATCAATGGCAACACTGATCGTGACATAGCTTCGAGGCAACGCGGAAAGAGAATACTTGGTGAAACATCTTATTATACCATGAGAGGGATAATAAGATGGGATAAGAGTTTAGCGTAAGGAAATACTTAATCATAATTAATTTCTTACTCGGTTCAATTTAAAAAATCATCTAAAAAAATCTATCTTTCAAAAAATGTCCTATTACACTAAAATATTCCATGGAACAAAATCAAATTAGCTACAATATAGTACTTAACACTAAGCAGGCACAAGCATTTACAAAAGGCTGCGATTTGAGCATTTGAGTAACAGCGACGGCTGTATCAATCTAACCTCAAAATTTGACAATTATTTGGCTGGGCAAGATATAATGTCATTTGGGAACGTATTATTTGACAAAATGTCCTTACCTTTCAACCCAACTAGCTTTAAAGCCAGTTATGGCCTTTTACAATAAAGAAATATTAGCAAGATATCCAAAGGCCGCGATAAATGAACATTACACGTGCTTTGGCTAAGACATGTTCCCGTCCCCGTCTTGCGCTTGTACTTTGACAGTTGCGCGACAGTGACAGATGCTATGTAGAGTCTATTTATGTCGGCCTAACATTTCATCAAACGGGAAATCTTTAAAAATTGGTACTCACACCTTCAGTAACAATTCACCCTAAGACATTGCTACAAGCTGCCACGATTACATAACGTGCCGTACGAATGTAAACCTTATGATATGTTACAATAAGCTACAAATTCCAAGCGCTCTTTGGTCAATTCAGCGACACACACATTTATGATAAAATTGTTCTAAGCACAACCTCATTCTTGCATTATGTATAGTTTCAAAAATTCCTTAAAACCAGTCTTACAACTGTCTTTATATTTTTTTGGATATATTTTAAAATACTTATATTGAAGTCTTATATTGGACTCTTTTCAGAATAGAAATATTTAAATAAATATTACAAAAGAGAATGCTCTAGATAAATAAACAAATAATACATCAAGATCATTCACTTTTATATAAACAATAAACATTTTAAAATATACCTACCACCTAATAATAATAAACCTTCAGTTAAATAGCTGCCTTAATATTAATTTAATACACAATAAATGTAAACCTATGATATGGTATAATTAAAATTAATATAATATAAATATACAATACATTATACGAGATTCATTTTACAGATCCACTGAACTAAAGGCGAATATACACGAAGCGTATTTTATGGTGGATTATTTCACGTTAAGACAGTGCTGCCAGAGCTAAATTTTCAATTGCCGTGTTCGGTGAGCGAAATTGCCGTGTTTGTGTGGAAAATGGTATTTAATTGGCGTAGTCATTTTAGTAATGTTTGCCATAGAACACGGAAATTGCCGTTGCAATGGCAACACTGCGTTTAAGGTGTATGGAATCATCAAAATGATATACGGGTAATGAAGTGTGTTTGAACGCAAAACACACAGGACGGGTGCGGGTCAGTCGCGGGTCGGGCGGAAGTACGGCGGGTCTATTAACCTGGCATAGACCCGCCTTACTCTAATACATATGGCAAGAAAATATGGATTAAATGCAATGCTTATGTTAAAACTATAAGAGTCAGCTCAGATTAAGTGGAGTACTGCTCGAGCCTTTTCCCACTGATAATTTAAATACCATCCTTATGCAATTTAAATAGAGTTATAAAATATGCAAGAGATAATTGGGTCTAGCGGACAGCAGTATGTGCTTAAGACGCTATTTACAACTTTATTTAAATTGGATAAGGACGACATTTAATTGTCAGTGAAAAAATGCTCGAGCAGTATTCCGCTCAATCTGCGCTGGCTCTAATAAAGCAATGTTACATGTCATTAATAATGTCCTTTTAACCTCTCGTATGCCGCAGTTACAGACAATAAATATAATGTATCGCATGGATCCACGTTCGTGCGCGCTGGTGGTGGATTCCATACGAATGAAGTGTATCAAGTTCATCGAAAAGTACGGTCGACCGCACGTCAGTGGTAAAAGTTTGACGTTGACAGCGCCTTTATTTCGTAACAAGGGCGGTTTTCTAATTCAAGTGTTACCACTGGCATGCAGTCAACTGTACGTACATGACATTATACAAAATACGTTCCGTGTAGATCCGCCGTCACTACCGAAATATTTGTTCTATCTCGTATTTCTACAAATTATGCTTAATAATACATTTTGTGAAATATGACACAATGTACAAACTACACCTATGATCTTATAAAACATTAAATGCAGTCTAGTCTTTTTTAATTTATCAAAATGGCGACAAAATGTCTTGTTACTTAAACTATTTGAGATTCACGTAATTTGAGATTCCTTTAAGTTTTTAAAGCGAAAATAGTTGTTATTAATTAGTCGCAATATAAAGAAGTTGGTACATTTTAATAAGTAAGTAACATTGTATAATTGTCAAAACTTTATAGATAGAATGTTTTGGAAGGACAAACAAAAGCGAATATCTGCACTTTATTCTGGTACAGTCAACGCAAAAAGTAGACTTAAGTTGTCAACAGTTTATAGATAATATTTTAAAGGAGAAACTGAAGCGAATAATATCACTGGTTCTGGTACAGTCTACGCCAAAAGTCGAAGAAGAAAATTTAAACTTCATTAACAATTTTTCCATGTATTAATTGTTTGTCTTAATTGATAATAATACTATTGTTTAGAAAAAAGCATATCTATCGTTATGTACTAACAATAATTGAAACAAACAATTAACTCCTGAGAAAAATACTAAATTACGAGCGCGTATCGGATCGATTTTATTATTTGTGCTATAGTGTCTTTATTTACACGTCAAATCCCATATTCCTTCTTCATAAAAATAAATTCTAAAAATGTTTCAGTTCTTTAACTAATGTCCTTAATATAGCGTAGCATACATTTTGTAAGCTCGCACTGGTTCTTTTCATACTAAATCCATAACAAAATTGTCTATCAAACCTTAGATCTTATGTAACTAAGAAATTATTTATAATATACACATAAATCTTACTATCAAGGTAGGTACTGGAATATAAGCCAATCCCACTCAGCTTTATGTATGACATTGAATAAATCTATTGCACAGCAATAGAATGTTATTATTATAACTCTGTCATATTCTTGAATTACAATAACATTAAGTATTAAATTTATTATAATTTAGCAGACATCTATTTGATCGCAAAACCAACTCCGTCATACGAAAAGACAATGAATAGAAGCCTAACTTTGCACAAAAGTGAACCCAAGCCAACACGAATTTTCATAGATACGTTAATTATTTTCCTATTTACATTTATCCGAACAACAAGCTGCCTTTAAAATTGTTAAAACTTTTGTACGGACTTGAAACACCACATTGTATTTTTATAACAAACAAAATCGCTAAAAGGCCGAGCTCCCTCAAACTAAAACAACTGTTTTAAGGCTCACTCTTCACCAAAGCAGAGAGGAGAAAATGTGTCGAACAACCAATAGGATTGCGTTATTTTCACATTTCACCGCCTAGTTTTAACGCTATTCTATAATTAACGCAATCCTATTGATGGCTTGTGACACATCTCTTCTCTGCGCTTTGGTGGAGTCCGAGACGAAATATGGCTTTACAGCACAAAACTAGACTTCTTCATTACCTCATCATCATCATCATCATTTCAGCCGAAAGACGTCCACTGCTGGACATAGGCCTCCCCCAAGCATCGCCACAACGACCGGTCCTGTGCCTTCCGCATCCAGCGGATTCCCGCGACCTTCACCAGGTCGTCGGTCCACCTTGTGGGGGGCCTACCCACGCTGCGCCTTCCAGTACGCGGTCGCCACTCCAGAACTTTACTGCCCCATCGGCCATCCGTTCTGCGAGCAATGTGCCCCGCCCACTGCCACTTAAGTTTGGCAATTCTTCGGGCTATGTCGGTTACTTTCGTTCTCCTGCGAATCTCCTCATTTCTGATTCGATCACGCAGGGACACTCCGAGCATAGCCCTCTCCATTGCCCTTTGAGTGACTTTGAGCCTTCTTATCAGGCCCATTGTGAGCGACCACGTTTCAGTACCGTAAGTAATTACTGGCAACACACACTGGTCAAAGACTTTCGTCTTGAGACACTGCGGTATTTTGGACGAGAAGATATTGCGTAGCTTCCCGAACGCTGCCCAACCGAGTCGGATTCGACGATTGACCTCTTTCTCGAAGTTGGACTTACCTAGCTGGACAGTTATTACCTAACCTAAAAAAACTCATTACCTAACCTAAAAAAACTCCGTATGTCATACAAGTCTAAAATCCTCCCTACTACAATACTCTTCCTGTCAAACTGACGTTTCGGAGTTCAACCGTAAAACGAACCTGTTGCTCTTAGGGTCAACCACCTCTTCTGTCAAAGAGAACTTCGGGAGCTGTTTTACGGTACAAATTAGAGATATATCACCTTGTCTTAGCTGGAATTCCACGTTGTCAGCTAAGGGCCTTGCTAGGAGTTCGTCTGAGATTAGGGACCATCTCTGTATGGGTCTGGTCTCCTGGTCTGCGGAGAGGACGGGTCCTTCCACGAGGAATGGCTCCAGGAAGGCGCGGGGCGACGCGTCTTGGGAGAGGCAGCGCGCTAAGTGGGCGAGGACCTGGAATGGAGAGAGAAGATTATCATCTATAGTTTTCCCATAATGATGTGCTGAGTACCACTGGATGATAAGTACCATATTGAAGCTAATAAAGTCTAAATCTGAATATTAAATTATTTCAACTATTGCCCTACACTATTTCTCCTAAGCTAGGTATAACTTTGCGTTAAAATTCTCAGTAGCAGCCCGGAGTCTGGATTTATGCCCGGTTAGTGGCAATAAGCTCGCTTCCTTTTACATAGGCCTTATAACTTGAAAAATGTGGGTGTACTATACACTTCTTTATTTTTTATAGTATAGGGTGGCGAAACGAGCTAAAGGCACACCTGATATTAAGCGGGGTTACCTTTGCCAATAACAAACTCAATACCACCTAGGCTGTTTCCTTAATGGTAGCGCAAGTTGGTTCGCCAAACTGAGACATGAAGATGGAAAGTCTCATGTGATTGAAATTTCAACGGCACCCGTACCCTTCAGACCGAAACACAGCAATGCAAGCATCACTATTTGGCGGAGAAGTAGGTACGGTGGTAGTACTTCCGGATGAGCTCTTCCACAAAGGAGCTCTACTACTACCAAAACCTATCCCTTCGGGGAATAAAGGCGTAATGTTGTGTTGTTTGTACTAACCGAGTCAGCAGAATGCCTGGGCTGCTGTCTCGTAGCTCGCAGGTACTTCTGTAAAGCACGCGCAAGTGATGGGAACACCGCCTGCGCAGCCTCGCGGGGACCTAGCGCTCCACCTGCGAACAAAAGTGCCATGTTACGTCAATTACGTCAATAAATCTTTGAAAATGGAATCTATGGAAGCGACATTATTGTCTATGCAATTTTACAGATAAGATATTTATAGTCTTCTCTCTTTAACATACGTACAACCACATGTGAAGGAAAGATACGACACTACTTTCATACGTCAGTTTTCCGTGGCATTTCTTAAATGAATTACTGAGCGTGGCGATTATTTGAAAATCCGCCATTTTTTGTCTCGAGTTGTTGTGGTTAATAAAACCACAAAATCTACGAATTAAAACGTTTATTATCCATTTTAACCCAGGAATCATCACAATTTTTCTGAAACAACTCTATCGATAAGTACTACAATTATATTTTTGTAAAGAACAAGACTACTAGGCGGCCATAATATGTCTCGTACATTTCAAAAATCGACACGGTTTTTTTTCGTTTATGTCAAGTCCAATAGTTCCATAGTCAAAGCAATAAATAGACACGCGATCTCATGTCATGACATGAGATGTCATGTCTCAGCATGTTCCAAATTCAGTTGAAGCAACCGTTGATAAAATTTAGGTGTGTTCGCGAGACAGCTGTCAAGTGAACTAATGACAGATGACAGTGTGGTTCCGGAACCATAACTCGTATAACCATGTTGTTCTGCTAAATAGCGCATCTAGTACGTATATATTGATGTGTTTAAGTATAACAGCTCGTCCCGCTGTTATGAGCTGGACTCATATAGAAAAGACTGGTTCACAGTTTCACTTGACCGGAAAGAGTGGAATAAGGAAAGGGAGGCCTTTGCCCTGCAGTGGGACAACATAGGCTGAAAATAATAAGTATAACAATTTTATGATATCTTGTTTCTAACTTAAAAGGCATAGGTACAGTCACGATCCTTCGCGGTGGTACATTTTGTCGACAAAATCCCTTGAACGAATCCTGCTACATTACACGTACCTTCCGCTGCCATCGAACATTGAGTGCAAGTGATTTTAGCCTGATTGTGATGAATGTGGTGATTCACCGGAAATTTTTCTGACTGTACTTATATGCACAACACAAACATAACTGGCACAATACAAATAAAAAACAGAACAACTCAAATTCAAGCATTTAACTGGTGAATAAGTCTGGGGAAAATCACTAAACAAGCGGGACCTTATAACCATATTTGTACCCGTACGCAAAATACACGCTTGGACGTGGAGTTGCGGAAACCAGCCCGTTATACTATACTATACTAACCATATTTGTATCTATAATCAAACCCAATCTGTGAGGAGAAAACCTCTTCCCATTTGCTGGTTATATCTTTAATAATCATAGTTTTACGCTAACACGGATCTGATGCAGAATCAAAAACAATTTTTTTTCTTATAATGTTAATACGACGCAAAACGCCCACTTCACAAAACTTCCACTACGCAGAATGTCAACTTCGCATATTGACTACTTCTCAAAACGTCCACTTCGCAAAATGCACACCTTCTCAAAATAACAACCACGCAAAATGTCTACTTTAAAAAAAACAATGTAACCTGGTTTGTGGTAAACTAAATTAAATCAAGTGTTTTCTAACCAAAATAAATGGTTTATTAGAAAGTTTATATAAAAAGTAGTCTTTTGTACAATTATTAATAAAGTTATGTTCACCATTTGAATTTTTTTTAAATCATTTTCCTTTTTCCTCGAATTTGCATATTCTACATATTGCATATTTTTTGTTAATTTAGTATAACACATACCTGTTTTTTTAGGGTTCCGTAGTCCTACAAGGAACCCTTATAGTTTCGTCATGTCCGTCCGTCTGTCCGTTTATCCGTCTGTCCGTCTGTCCTAATCCTTTACAGCTTAATAACTTCTACAGTTATAAACATAAGTAAATGAAATTTTGTTAAAAAATGGTTTAGATATAGATCTCAATTTTAAAAGAATAAAAAAATCTTGATAACGTATTTTAGGGGTGGCGCCATACATGTGAAATGGGGATGCAAATTTTTTTTTCGCTGCACCCCCTCGTGTGGGGTATCATTGAATAGGTCTACTAAAATGAAGGTAATTTTTCATACATCACTTTTTTATCAGGTATACCATCTGCAAAATATAGCCCACCAAAGTGGCTTACAATGTGTCCCCCCCCCTGCCATTTCCAATCTATGCAACGTAGAAACTTGTTATCTTCCACGTTGATAGACTTATATAAAAACTCTCTTTTAAAATTATTTCGAGTATAATGTGATTATAAATTTTTGAGTTATAGTGAGAAAACTGAAAAATACTTAAGAGGACGTCTTAGTTTATAGGTCATTGACCTTAGATAAAAATGATCGTAGCAAATAATGCTCCTTTAGTTATTTTCTATTTAAAAAAATCACAAAAAGAAACTTTGTGTTATATTGATAACACAAAGTAACAGCGCCACCTAGCTAGGTAGCGCTAGGTGGCGCTGTTTGCAAAAACTAAAATAGCAATGATTAATATTCGATTTGATTTGTTTGTAATATGTAATTAGACCTACTTAAGGAACCCTACAATACTGAGCATGGCCCGACATGCTCTTGGCCGGTTTTTTAAGTAGACATTTTACGCCGTTCTTTCTGATAAGCGGTAATTTTGCGAAGTTGTCATTTTGAGAATTGGATGTTATGCGAAGTAAAGGTTTTGAGAAGTGCGAACACACACTTCGCACTTTTGTTCTGCGTCAGATCCGCTAACACAAATGCATTTAGATTTTCCTGTATGGATCAGTGTACATGTATATCGTTTTGCTATACACTCCGCTTTCTCGTAGTAGCGCTCGTTGTGCTATATACTATATCGTTGTGCTACACTATACTTTACTACAAGTATCACTTACCGCTAGTAGACACCCGCACCCGCCGGACGTGCGCGAAGGCGTCCTCCGCGGCGCTGAGCAGGCGCGCGCGGCGCTTGCGCACGCGGCGCTTGCGCACGCGGCGCTCGCGCTCCGCCTCCTCGTAGTAGCGCTCGTTGTGCTACACTATACTATACTATACTACAAGTATCACTTACCGCTAGTAGACACCCGCACCCGCCGGACGTGCGCGAAGGCGTCCTCCGCGGCGCTGAGCAGGCGCGCGCGGCGCTTGCGCACGCGGCGCTTGCGCACGCGGCGCTCGCGCTCCGCCTCCTCGTAGTAGCGCTCGTTGTGCTACACTATACTATACTATACTACAAGTAACACTTACCGCTAGTAGACACCCGCACCCGCCGGACGTGCGCGAAGGCGTCCTCCGCGGCGCTGAGCAGGCGCGCGCGGCGCTTGCGCACGCGGCGCTTGCGCACGCGGCGCTCGCGCTCCGCCTCCTCGTAGTAGCGCTCGTTGTGCTACACTATACTATACTATACTACAAGTAACACTTACCGCTAGTAGACACCCGCACCCGCCGGACGTGCGCGAAGGCGTCCTCCGCGGCGCTGAGCAGGCGCGCGCGGCGCTTGCGCACGCGGCGCTCGCGCTCCGCCTCCTCGTAGTAGCGCTCGTTGTGCTACACTATACTATACTATACTACAAGTAACACTTACCGCTAGTAGACACCCGCACCCGCCGGACGTGCGCGAAGGCGTCCTCCGCGGCGCTGAGCAGGCGCGCGCGGCGCTTGCGCACGCGGCGCTCGCGCTCCGCCTCCTCGTAGTAGCGCTCGTTGTGCTACACTATACTATACTATACTACAAGTAACACTTACCGCTAGTAGACACCCGCACCCGCCGGACGTGCGCGAAGGCGTCCTCCGCGGCGCTGAGCAGGCGCGCGCGGCGCTTGCGCACGCGGCGCTCGCGCTCCGCCTCCTCGTAGTAGCGCTCGTTGCGCTACACTATACTATACTATACTACAAGTAACACTTACCGCTAGTAGACACCCGCACCCGCCGGACGTGCGCGAAGGCGTCCTCCGCGGCGCTGAGCAGGCGCGCGCGGCGCTTGCGCACGCGGCGCTCGCGCTCCGCCTCCTCGTAGTAGCGCTCGTTGTGCTACACTATACTATACTATACTACAAGTAACACTTACCGCTAGTAGACACCCGCACCCGCCGGACGTGCGCGAAGGCGTCCTCCGCGGCGCTGAGCAGGCGCGCGCGGCGCTTGCGCACGCGGCGCTCGCGCTCCGCCTCCTCGTAGTAGCGCTCGTTGTGCTACACTATACTATACTATACTACAAGTAACACTTACCGCTAGTAGACACCCGCACCCGCCGGACGTGCGCGAAGGCGTCCTCCGCGGCGCTGAGCAGGCGCGCGCGGCGCTTGCGCACGCGGCGCTCGGGCTCCGCCTCCTCGTAGTAGCGCTCGTTGTGCTACACTATACTATACTATACTACAAGTAACACTTACCGCTAGTAGACACCCGCACCCGCCGGACGTGCGCGAAGGCGTCCTCCGCGGCGCTGAGCAGGCGCGCGCGGCGCTTGCGCACGCGGCGCTCGCGCTCCGCCTCCTCGTAGTAGCGCTCGTTGTGCTACACTATACTATACTATACTACAAGTAACACTTACCGCTAGTAGACACCCGCACCCGCCGGACGTGCGCGAAGGCGTCCTCCGCGGCGCTGAGCAGGCGCGCGCGGCGCTTGCGCACGCGGCGCTCGCGCTCCGCCTCCTCGTAGTAGCGCTCGTTGTGCTACACTATACTATACTATACTACAAGTAACACTTACCGCTAGTAGACACCCGCACCCGCCGGACGTGCGCGAAGGCGTCCTCCGCGGCGCTGAGCAGGCGCGCGCGGCGCTTGCGCACGCGGCGCTCGCGCTCCGCCTCCTCGTAGTAGCGCTCGTTGTGCTACACTATACTATACTATACTACAAGTAACACTTACCGCTAGTAGACACCCGCACCCGCCGGACGTGCGCGAAGGCGTCCTCCGCGGCGCTGAGCAGGCGCGCGCGGCGCTTGCGCACGCGGCGCTCGCGCTCCGCCTCCTCGTAGTAGCGCTCGTTGCGCTACACTATACTATACTATACTACAAGTAACACTTACCGCTAGTAGACACCCGCACCCGCCGGACGTGCGCGAAGGCGTCCTCCGCGGCGCTGAGCAGGCGCGCGCGGCGCTTGCGCACGCGGCGCTCGCGCTCCGCCTCCTCGTAGTAGCGCTCGTTGTGCTACACTATACTATACTATACTACAAGTAACACTTACCGCTAGTAGACACCCGCACCCGCCGGACGTGCGCGAAGGCGTCCTCCGCGGCGCTGAGCAGGCGCGCGCGGCGCTTGCGCACGCGGCGCTCGCGCTCCGCCTCCTCGTAGTAGCGCTCGTTGTGCTACACTATACTATACTATACTACAAGTAACACTTACCGCTAGTAGACACCCGCACCCGCCGGACGTGCGCGAAGGCGTCCTCCGCGGCGCTGAGCAGGCGCGCGCGGCGCTTGCGCACGCGGCGCTCGCGCTCCGCCTCCTCGTAGTAGCGCTCGTTGTGTGCGGAGCCCGAGTCGCGGCGCCGCCCGCTGCCGCCGCCGCACGATCCGGTAGTTGACCTGCAATTTGAAATACTTGGTTTAGTACTTTTCATTCCATCTAATTCGAAAAGGACGCCTTGGTTCGCCTTTAAGTGCACCCAAAGGTAGTGTTTTCTATAAGAAACTTTTAGCGGGCAGTAATGAGTTTTTAATCCTCTTTATAAGTGCGCCGCAATTATCTTTGCCGCGCACTTTTTGAATTTGGAAGATCTTAGTGTTCAGCGCCAAAGAAATCGAACGCAAATATTGTTTGAATAAAGACTGGCTGGTACAACGGCCCATTGTCGCGCCGCCGACTGAATTAAAAAAAAAAGTAATCAAATTAAAAACGCGCGAACTACAGCCCACCGTCATTGGCGAAATGCACAAACCGTGCAAAGCCATTAAAAAAAAAAAAAAAAAAAAAAACTACAGCCCGCGTTTTCGTTAATTTTCACGGATTTTTAGAAATTCATGGTTTTGTTTTGAAAAATGAATTCTTCAAGTGACAGTGAAAGTATTCGAACTGACGCAAGACGCAAGACATGTGATGGATAATCTATTACCTGCAAAATCGCGGGAGAAATATATGAAAGCCTATGGTAATGTTATTGAATGGAGAAATGCTAGAGGTGCCAAGAATTTTATGAAAATTGCGAAAAGGTCTCAAATGTAAATATAAGTTTTTAGTTGTTTTATTATTAGATACTATTTCATTTCAATTTAGTTGTTACTCCATGTTTTATTAAATAATAATATTACAATAAAATATGAGGCGCCTTTTATTTTCTCATAGAGCGTGATGAAAAGTAGTGTATCACTCGGGCGCAAAATATATTTTTGGCTCGGCCGACGTTCTTTGAATCCCTCGCTACGTTCAGGGTTCTACTAAAGAATCCCTCGCTACGCTCGGGATTCTACTCTAGGATCCCTCACTTCGCTCTGGATTCAAAAAATCACCCTCGCCGTAAAAATATTATTTTGCTCCCTTATCCAATCCCTTATACAATCTACGATTTCTCCCACTTGCTCGGAAATTGGTTCATTATTCAAAAAAAGTATACATCAATCGGCTCTTTTCCGTACGCAACAAATAACAGGCCAGTAATATCCAACACGACAATAAAAAAAGTGTTGGACAGTTTTGATTTTTTAAATCATGCTACCAAGGTTTTTAAGTACACACTTAAATTAGGTGTTTATAGGTACAAAATATTTATCATTAAAAAGGCTGAATGCGCATTTTTTTTCATTTTTGTTCAAAACTTGCCATGATTCTTTACATAGTGGTTCAGTATTTCCTCATTGCAACCACATTATTATAATTCACTTTAAAACAAAATAAAAACCGGCCAAGTGCGAGTCGGACTCGCGCAGCAAGGGTTCCGTACCTCTCAACGACCTGATACCCCATAAAAACTGATTTAATTTACGAGAGTTTATCAAAAGACATTAACGACAGTGCGCAAAATATGAATTTTTTCATGTCTTTCTTACGCAGGTACCACCACATATGTCTATGTTTGTCTTATTTTTAGTATTTGTTGCTAAACTACATAATATACACTATAATCTGACCAAGTTTGACGCTGGTATATATTACCGTTTTTAAGATAGAGCAGGAACAAAAACGTTGAAAAAAATGCATGTTTTTTTTAGGTTTCTTGTATGGGGTCCCCCTTTGGTATTAGACTTTTTTTGTTTTTAGTATTTGTCGTGATACACCTCATAGCAACACAATTTCTGAGAAACTTTCAACCGGTTACCTATTACCGTTCAAAAGATACAGCCTTGTGACAGACAGACAGACGACAGACAGACAGACAGACGGACGGACGGACAGCGTAGCGAGAGTAATAGGGTCCCGTTTGGCACTCTTCGGGTACGGAACCCTAAAAATCAACTTTGTATTGGAGACCCAGAAAATGTTGTACATGGCATACAAAGACAATTTATTGTTTAAAGCGAATTTTAATAATGGGTTTGCACAATAATTGCTAATTGGCTTTACCTAAATTACCTACCTACCTTAGCCTACATTGAATAAATGTGGTTCAAGTAAGTTATAGAAAACCTAAGTAAACTTTTACAGTATTCAAAATAGAGAGAATGTTCATCTTTTTTTAGTCGACAAAAACAACCAACGATACCTTAGCAACCTGGACGCGCAATTAAAATCGGTGTAGAATTGGAATCTGAGGCAGAAGCATTATAATGATTATCTACCAGTCGGCATTCGGCAATCCGTCTCGCTCTTTAAAATTCGACATGCTTTTTTTATTAGGCACAGCTGTAGTTAATCCATTATACCATGACGGAATACTCTATAAATAGTTAAATACCAATTAAAATTGACTTCCTAACTGTTTCATTTCGGTTAGAACGCAATTTTCCGTGACCCGGGAGTTCAATAAGTTAGTTAGCTTAGTAAAATAATGTAATTGTTGTATGGTACACAACATTTTCAAAAGGATTAGGTTTGAGTTTCTCAAATAACATTATTACCATGGAACTAATAAATAAACGGGGTTGCCATTAATTGTGGGGCACAGTATGACCTGAACAAAATAAGAATTTTGTAACAGAAAAATAATTTTGGATTGCCTGATCCAGGGACACTCATTACTTGATAACTTGATTCTCAAAGTTAAGCTTGTAACCATAAGATCAATTAGCTAATTTCTAGAACTTATATTAATATCTGCTTTATGACTCACCTAGCTTGTCCCGGTGGCGCATTAGTGGAACCATCCACTTCATAAAACTTTATACTCGACTGGGCTTTCCTCTGGGACTTAGATATAGGTATTTTCTCCAAATACGGATTATATATCGGAAACTCTGTGTAATACTTCTGTAGGACCCACACAGCTGCTCTTTGTATACTCAACTGCCCAATAGCATATGATCTGCTTTCCCCATCCGGACTCCGTACTATCTTTACATAGTACACAGGCTCTAAATGCCTGATCTCCATTAAAATAACAGCTATATAATGTATAAACAATAATGTATCAGCGAAACTAGATACATAGGAAACTAAAGCATTGTAATCCGTTGCTTCCTCACCTACTGCAAGGGCTTTCGTTGCCTCAGTTATCTGCACAATGTAGAACAACCAGTATGAAAATATACAGACAGCTAGGATGACCAATGTCATAGCTCGGAATACAAATATTCTTGGTAGGATTGCAGTTCTAGGTCTCAAAAATACTGCCCACACTCCTATAGCAAGTAATACTAGTTTAAAAGCTAAAGAAAGGAGTATGCCTTTACATTCAGCTGTGCAGGAGAGCAACTGTATCCTTTGACTTGGTTGTAATGCAATATTATCTGACAATCCTGGGAAGAAACCAATCTTGGGCAACACTACCATTGCTAGCGGACTGACAAATGAAACAAAAGAGAGTCCCAGAGCTATTGTTGTTCCAAAATATCTTGTACAAACAAATCCTATGCCAGTGTCTGACTCTATAGGCCAGTTGCCAACATCCTCCATAGATTGTGAGCCTTCGGAAGTATTTCCCGTGACTGCTGTAGTGTTTTCTCCCCAGTTCTCATCCTGTGGCAAAATTTGGACCTCAATGACCTCCTGTCCATCCCGTCCAATCTCTGGGTTAATATTCACACTGGTTTGGAATGGTGCCATTGTGTTATCTGAAGATTCTTTTCTTTGTGACTTGGTGCTCCTGTAATGTAACACAAGTTATTACAATTGGAATTTATTGTGATACTTTTTCTTTGGACTATTACTAGCTGACAAAAAAATGGAGGCAAGCAATCTCAGTCACCTAGTAAGCCAATTCAATGGCTGCAGCCAGTCTGACTTGATGGATCACAGATTTTGGATACATATTCTGTATTATCATTCAATGTAGGTACATTTTAGGTGGTAAACATAATCATCATCAACTCAGCCTATCATAGTCCAATGCTGGACATAGGCCTCTCCCAAGTTGCACCACAACACTTGGTCCTCTGCCTTCAGCATCCAGTCCCCCCCAGCCACATTCTTCAGGTTGTCGGTCCACCTGGCAGTAAATATAAGCTAGGTATAAATTATTGACTTAAAAAGTGAGGGTGTTGTAACTTTCTCACTCTTTCCCTTTTAGTTGGTCAAAATTTAAAGGGACATCTAAATCAATTATTTATAGGTGCTTATATTACCTACAACTAACTTTATAACAAGTTAAAATTCAAATGTTAATCCACAAGAGTCATAATCAAAAATGCATACAGAATCCTTCTGAGAGAGATGTTGCATACAAAATTAGCTAGTTTCTTAAACTAAACCTCAACCAGCAAGTAATTGTTATTAGTTAACAAAATTTACATACACCTGCCAAGCATACATATAGTATATTTTTACAATAATTTCAAAACAACTTGAGAATATTAATGAGGACTACTTTGTAAATTCTTCATACTTTTTGGTTGTACAGCACGATAACCGTGGATGGAGGGCCCTGCCCAGCAATGAAACTTTAAGCTGACAACACAATAACAGTTATTTGCCTGCAGACATATAATTATTTGATCATATCACACTATAATCACTTACGGGAATTTCCCATTACAACTGCAGGATTTTAAGCAATATTATAAAATAACATTGTACTGTGACCAGTGATCTTTTCAATGTATCGAATAGTACAAGAATGAAGCTTGGAGGCCTATCTTACCGGGTGCTTCGATGCGTGTGCTGCCGGTGCCTCGAGCTTCGCCGCGACCGGCCGCTCAGCTCAGACCTCACAGACTCCGTTTCCATTGTACAGCCTCCACTCTTCGACCCTATCCATCAGCACTGCACCAGAAACACCTGTACAAACACACATCTTTGTAATCACCAAGTTTACGAGCAATTAAAATGCTTCACGAGCTTTGAGCACGATGGAAAACATTTTATCACATATAAAACATCCCACTACACAACTAAAACACTAATATAAACTCGTTAATATTGATTTCAACTACTTTTTCATTGCAAATACCTTTTCATTATTGAGAAAAACGGAAAAATTCTTTTATGAGCGTCTTTCACGAACGTCGATCAAACGGATTCATTTTATACGAACCGGATTTGTTAAAAATACTTTGTACAGTAATCAAATATCGGAAGTCTCGCTCTAGCTTAAGGTCATTTGTATTGGTCTGTTACATTCGTGCTACTTTGCTCTGTATTCTAAATTCGGTAGCATAACATGTCATTTGTTTCGTTCGGAAACCATGCACAATTTATTGCGATACAGTTCTGAAAGCTTGAATTTGCAGGAAACTTGTCTTGAATTAAATTGTACGTAAACAGTCTTCAACAAATAAAGCAATTATAAAAAAAAAACTGATAACTGCTTTGTACCAAACAGTTCCAAAAACACAATAATGTACGCCAACTGTGTGACTTGTGTGCTGTGCTGTGTTGGATTAAATTGGCGCTGATTTTAAAAATATAGAGCAAGTGATTACGCGAAATGATAATGATAAGATAACACACCCATTCCGTATAGATAAGTTACTGACTACACGTATTTTTAACATGAAGTGATTGTTTTTGTGGAGAAAACCATGGAGGACCAGCAAAATCGGACCCTGACTCGAGCGGAGAGAGGTGAAAGTAGGGTGGAGGATCTGCATTTAGATAGGGTTGTGGCCTCACAGCCTGAGATTGGACCCACGCCACCTGACGGAGGATACGGATGGCTGATTGTTGTATCGGCAGTGATATACCATATTACTGTACCAGCGTTGCTGTCAATGTACGGGCTCATCATCCTGAAGGCGATTAGAGAGGAAGATCATGTGGAAGGCGAAGTTATGAGGATATGGGATGTGGATATAGCGTTGGTGCCCGTAATAGCCGTGGTGATAAGACTGTTACTGGAGTCTTGGTGTAGAGCTATGGTGAAGATTTTCCACATGCCGAGGTTCATGGCGTTGTCTGGTCTTTGCCTCACAGTGGCAGGAGTCCTGCTGTCCAGCTACTCAACCGACGCGGCCAGTAACGACCACATCATAAACATATTCTCCGGAATATTTGCAGGTAATTAATCTTTATGTATTGCTTTGTTCTCTCGAGGCTGCTATTGAATAGAATAATAAAAACGTCTTTATTTAGTTTAGTGAATGGTTACTTACAGACGTGTTTTGTATAGTAGTATATAATAGTCTACAGTACATACCTACTTCAAGAAGTACGCTACGTAGGAATTTTTTGATGCCCTATGTAGCTATTACTTTATTTAGTTTATTTATTTTAGGCTCTTTTATTCTTAAGTTAATGGTGTCGATTCTCTTGTTCACGAACTAAACTTATTTTAAACTATCGCTCTCTTTTACAAATAGTAGATACAAGAAAGGGATGGCAATCATTTTAGAGCTGTCAAATTAGACGGAATTAAAATTTCCATACAAGTTTAGTCGTGATCTCGGAACGTGCCCACTAAAATACAAAGAAATGTAACACGTAAACTAATTTGACAGTTCTAAAATGGTTGCTATCCCTTTCTTGTATCTACTTTTAGTAAAAGAGAGCGATAGTTTAAAATAAGTTTAGTTCGTGAACAAGAGAATCGACACCAATGTGTTTGTTGAAATTAAGAATAAAAATTAATATTTCTAAGAAACATTGAATAAATTTAATCATATCATTCTTAGTAGGATTAATTTTACGGTAAAGGTTAAAAATAGACGGGTAGGTAAATAATCCCAACAGCTATCAAGTACCTAAGCCCTATTAGTCATTATGATACAAAGAACATTCTGAGGAATTATACAAGTAGTTTATTTATCGTATTCGTTTACCTATTCTTGAAAACAAATACTATGAACTCGTTTAGTAAAATGTTTTTATTTAAAAAAAAAGCAGTTGCCACCACACCCTACAGGATTCGTTTCGTGGGCGAGTTTACTTTACACAGATTTCACATATCTCAAACGCCAAAACACGGATCAACCATTTTGTAGGCCACACTACAAGTACGCGCAATATATCTTGGCCGGAGTGAAGTTAGGCACTGCGCATGTTACCCCGCCTCCCGCCTTCAACTGACACCCATAAAATGATTACTGCGACGGTTTTGTGACAACTTCACTCCGGCCAAGTTAGATTGCGCGTTCTGTATTTGTTCCATGCGGGAATTAAACTTGCGATATGTTGCGCTGCAGCAAAACATTCGGCCACTGCGCCTATTGTATCATAAACGACCAATATGTACATACCCTCCGATCAAGGTAGGTACCTAAGCCATGTTATAAGGTACCTAATATGACCATGATGTTAGGTATAGGTACTATGGATTTCCATAAGTAACTATAACAGGGCTTCAGGATCATGTTTTGATTTTATCATAATCGTTAATATCATTCATAACAATCAAACCGAGAAACATCAAAAATTAATTAATGTCTTTTCAAATTAAGTACACGCGTGACGTGCAGAGAATATAGGTAGAAGTGACGTGCTGTTAATTTAATTTCAAGACAATGGATTTGTTTTATAACTAAAATGTCAAGAACTATTTACACAGATGGTTCATGATTCATTGTATGCATACCCAGAGAAGAGACTAACCCCAGTTTTAGTCGTAGGAGTAGGTACTGGAATATGTAAGTGAAAAAGTAGCGTAAATGATACGTTGCTTGCAATGGCTGCCTCTCTTACAGCAGCGAAGTCTTGAGTCGTAGTCGTCTTGAGGCAGGGTATGCCCAGTATATAAAGGAATACAAAAGGATGCTTTAGCTGAGAACGAATGCTTTATTTACTCTCTAGGGTAGCTGTTCTCAAATGCTCCGCGGAGCCCTAGGGCCCTGCAATGCCTCTGCGAAGGCTCCGCTGTTATAATATCAACTTAAGTCCTAAAGAACGACGCATATCATGTCCTGTCACATAATAATAGCCGAAAATTTATCGTTCGGCGTACCCTGGGCAGTCAGCCCCACTACCAACCTTCTAACTGGCTAATCTTTTTCCCGAGACATGAGCCCAAGAGGATAGCCGAAAATGATGAATGATGGAAACAATTTCATATCAACTTACCCAATTAGTACAATGGTAGAGTACCTACCTATTTTGTATGACAATAAACATAAAACCAGGTTAATTGCTTATTTTAGGGCTCCGTAAAATATAACATCTTGTCAAAAGGGTTCCATCACCAAAAAAGTTCAAGAACCGCTGCTCTAGGCTCAAATAGGCAGCAAACCTGAGGGCACGATGTCCCAGGGGGCACCAGGCGAGCAGAACAGGCTAAGCAAAAGTGCTGAGCACTCTTGTTATTTCCTCCTAGTTTGAAAATCCCAAAATAACGGTCAGTACCTACATACATGGTAGGTACTACCTTCCTTTAAACCACAGCTTTAAACTCACCGTCTATCTAACCGACGACGACGCAACGTGACGACTTCAAAGGGAAATCTATCAAATTCACGACTTCAAAGGGAAATCTATCAAATTCTTACTTTTCACATAGAATAACAAATCGATAGGTAGACGTATAGTTACGTATTTCGGTTTGCTAACGTTCAAAATCATTGTAGGTATTTGTCATCGATAAACAAATGATTGAGTCACGAAACGGAGATGCTAACCAATTGTCACCTATCCGCGAGAACTGTTTGTCTTATTTACATAAAACGGCGGAATTAGGTACCTACCTTGATATACTTATACTATTACTTATATTTTTAACCGACTTCAAAAAAAGGAGGAGGTTATGTATATATTTTTTTTTTTTTCATGTATTTAGTGTAGGGTGGTAATCACTGAACCACCTAAAGTTTGAAGCGTCACTGCTCTTATATCTATGGACATAACAGAGTGTTTTATATATCAATACCTTGGAAATTTAATACATTTTAATTATTAAGACGATTTAATTCAATAACTCAACTATTTGGGGCAGTAGGGATGTTTTAATAAAAAAAGGAAATTCTCGTAGCGATGCAACGACTGCGCGGATTGTACGATCTGCAAGGTTAAGCTGCACTTGCCGCGGTCAGTCTGTGGATGAGTGACCGTTTCGTTACACATCGAGACCCCTCCGTGCCTCGGAGAGCACGTTAAGCTGTCGGTCCCGGTTGTCATACGAATATCTATGGCAGTCGTTACGGGTAGTCAGAAGCCTGAAAGTCTGACAACTGGTCTAACCTCCGAATGTCAGTATTACCCAGTAATTGGGTTGCGGGGGTCTGATGGCAGTCGCTCCGTGTAAAATACTGATGTTCAGCCGCATCTGGCTAGACTGGAAGCCGACCCCAATATAATTGGGAAAAGGCTCGGAGGATGATATTTTACTGCCTATGCATATACAGTTAACCACCAGTATGTCCCACAGTGAACCACAAAGTATACAGTGAACCAGTCGAATTAGGTAGGATGGTAATTAATGAACCACCAAAAGTTTGAAGCGTCGCTGCTCTAATATCTATAAACAAAACAGAGTCTTATATATATTAATACCTGGGAAATTTAATTAATTTTAACTGTTAAGACGATTTAATTCAATAACTCAACAATTTGCAGCAGTACGGATGTTTTATTTTTATTAATTTGGTTCACTGTTACCACCTATGCTTATACAGTGAACCACAAAATATACAGTGAACTAGTAGAGAGGTGACCACCTTAACGACTAAGCCACAAGAGCAGTCAAATTAATTGTTAATTTGAATAGACGAGGACATTAGCAGCTACAGTGAACCGTGGATCATTGTTCACCTCTTCATTTTGGTTCACTGTCAAAGTACGGGGTCCCATCGACTTTGGATGCATGTTGCCAAACACACGTTTATACTAGATCGACACAGATAGCATAAATAAAAACGCTAGGAAACACTACACGAGGTGGTTTTATGTTGAATACGATATGAAAAACACAAATGAAGCAAGAAAAAAAATAAAACTTGAATTTTTATTATCTTTGTTCGCAACAAAACACAAAAATTCACATAGGTTGAGTGTCCGTTGCGCGAGCTCGCTGGCGACTCCGGAGCAAAAGCGCACAGGACGGCGGTAAATGCAAGAACTGACAACGTCGCGTTCTTGAGATACCTATGGTGGCTACCTGTTGCTGCTTGGTTCACTGATTACCACTCTACCCTACATCGATTACTCCGAGATTTGTGGACCGATTTACGTGGTTGTTTTTTTATTTGGTAGAGGAAGCCCGCGCGGTGGTCCCATATAAATTTTATTGACTTAGGTTGAGTAGTTTTTGAACCAGCTACAATAAATCGGTTTATTTTAGCTTCGCCTATCTAGATGATCTGCTCATAGGTTCGTTTTTCTGAGAATACTTGGCCGATTTGCGTCGTTTTTTTTCACGATAGTGATTCTGGACGTTTGGAAGAACATGAGCGAGACCTTTGCCCAGCAGTGGGATAGCAAAAGTTACTAAAAATTATTTTTTTTTTTTTTTTTTTATTCTTAACGGGCTTGCGTTTGACCGCCACCTCACCTGATGTTAGCGATATTCTCAAATTGGTTAAATATAAACATTTATGAATCAACCCTCGCAATTATCAACTAAAAGTATGAAATAAAAACTTTTTTACAAAAAATAAAACCGACTTCAAAAACCTTAACTAAAAAGTAAAAAATAATCATTGTATGTATTTTAAAATCTCAACATAAACCAACATTTGAAGGCGGCGCGTGTGATTTTCATGAACGTTCACATTAAACTATTTTTATTACTATAGATATGCGCTCGACTGTACATTATATTTACATGACGCAAAAGGTCAATCACGCGCCGCCTTCAAAATGTTGGTTTATGTTGAGATTATAAAATACATACAATTTTTTTTTTTTAATTAAATAAGAAGATAATATAGTACCTAGTTACCTACACGAAAAAGATAGGAAAAAGATGCGACCCACGCACACGAAAGTTGTCTATGACGTAGCCAATTTTTCGTAGGTCCCCCTGCCCCCGAGCGAAAATGCGCTATCGCTATGGCAGTCTATACCTACCTACCATTTTCTATTCTTCGTGATACCTACCCAAAAGAAAACGTTTGAAGTATTACCATTATCTGTAATAATTCCACGGAATAACCGTATTTCATTTAATTAACTGCAACATTAAGATAAGCACGTAAATAACTATGTTTCTGTTTCTCAATTAGCAATGCAAAGAAACGAAATTTTGATAAACAACTTCTAATTTCCAGGCGTTGGCTGCGCTTTGACTGGGCAGCAGACGGAAGTCATCATAACCCACTATTTCAGAGAGAAGCTAACCATGGCACAGAGAATCGTGCGCATGGCACCTTCTGTCGGCAACTGTCTCGTCCCCATAATGGTCGGCTACTTATGCACCATCTACACCGGTGACGTCGTCGTCATGATCTACGGAGCAATCGTCATGCAAAACTGCGTCTTCTTAGCCTCGTACTCACGACCAATCTACATAGAAAGAGTTATACGACACACATATAACATGCTCAGAGACGCCGTGGAGGACGAGGATGAAGTCATATTTTCAAATCAAACCCGTCCAGCTGAACGTCAAAAACCTTTACAAAATAACCCGCAGGAAGAACCATCCGCAAGCACGGCACAAGACGAAGACGGCGCCGATGTAGTCGTGTTCAATTCTAAGAAGAACGCCAAAGAGATTCTAGATCCTTCTATCCAATACAGAGAGAATAGGCCAGCTTCTAATAACGATGCCAGGTTTTCGTCAGACTTCAGTTCGGTATATGATGAGACTTCCAACCGGTTTTCATCAGACTTCGGGACTCTTGACATCACTAGCTACTCTCGTGTGCACGGGTATCAAGAATTGGAGAGCATAGACAGACAGATACCTCAGCCTTTGTATAGGGAGACGACGGTCAATGCCCCAGCAAATAGTGTGATCTTTGCAGCCGAAATTTCTCCAGGCACAGCAAGGAGAACAGCGTCTTTGAAGAAGAATTTCATCACGATCACAAACATGCTGCTAGATGTTAATTTCTATCTGTATGCGTTGCTGCATCTGTGTACGACCTTCTCCATACTGGTACTAGGTGTGGTTTTCCCGCCTTTGATATGGCAGCAGAATCCTTCAATGAATATTTGGTCGGTGAGTGACAACACATTTTACTACGTTATTATTAACTAAGTAGTTTTCAGTCATGTCCAGTGGTGGATTTACACATTTGCCGCCAGTAGGCTATTAAAAATTTGCCGCCCTACCGGCCTCAACTGGTCCTGGGTTCGATTCCCGGGTCGGGCAAAGTGTAATTAGGTTTTTGCGTTAGGGAATTCTCAGTAGCAGCCCGGAGTCTGGATTTGTGCCCGGTCAATGGCTATAGGCTCGCCCCCTATTACATGGGACTATAACATAACTAGTGAAATGTGGGTGTACTATTACACCTCTGCCTACCCTTACGGGGAAATACAGGTTTGATGTTATGTTATGTTACCGACCTCAACGACAAGTGTTAGTTCCTAGATTATTTTTACAATGTAACGATTCAAGAAATAGTTTTTGGTCATGGGTTTTTGGATATTTCTGACCTAATAAAAGCATAATCATGGGTCAAAGTGTCCCCTTTAGAGAGAGAGAGGTTATCGAAGTGGTGAAACATATTAGATGTTTAGTGTGGACCTAATAACATTTAGGTACATAAATATGAATCTTTAATTTTTGTAAGACATAAAATGCCGCCCCTAAAATCTGCCGCCCTAGGCTCCAGCCTACTCAGCCTGCTGATAAATCCGCCACTGGTCATGTCTATCTGTTCGGTACAAATTTTGCAATCAATTTTAAACTAACTTCCCGATGAGCTAGAGAAAGTCTTGAAACTTTAAACATAGCTCTTTCGTAATAAAAACGTTCAAATATAGTTACAAACTATCTCAATGCTTTAAATCTCAATCTCCTGACAGAAGACATTCCTGTTTGCCGTTTATTTGTGAAACTTAGGTCATTAATGTCACCAATAAACGGCAATCAGGAACATCTACTGTTAGGAGATTGAGATTAGGAACTATCTTTTGAACGTTTTTAATTACGAGAATTGGCCTTCAGGACTGTATGACAATGCAATATTAACTCCTGTTGATTAACTCGCTTTCTTTATAGGTAATTTAAAATGTGGTTTAAAAAAATCACTTTCATCAAATTATTTCATTTATTCACTACAGGGCAACGCGGCTTAGTAACCAAAGAACAGTCTTCTTTCATGATCTTTCTGCAACCCAATTTCAGTTCAAACACGTTATCCTCCAAACTTACCGTGGGCAGTCGTGGATTTACCAGCAGGCAGAGTAGGCTGAAGCCTAGGGCGGCAGATTATAGGGGCGGCAAATTTGGGGCCCACATTTTTTTGAAGGATTTAAATTGTGGAAAGAAAAAATCGCTCACAAGCAGGATTCGAACTTGCGACTCCTGGCTCTACGCCAATGTTTTAGCCACTAAGCTACCGTGAACACTGCTCGTGGTATCGAATTAACTTCCACTTGGTACATCTATACTTGCTACGGCCGCCTCTGTGTGCAATCTTAACTAAATCATTGGATTGTATAAATAATCTAGGAACTGACACTTGTAAAGGTCGGTAGGCGGCAAAATTTGAATAGCCTACTGGCGGAAAATGTGTAAATCCGCCACTGACCGTGGGTATTATTATATTATGTGCCGTGGTCCTGCTTCCCTGAAACCACAACCAGAAACCCGAGGTTCATTAGCTTACTTTTATTTTGCAATACAAATATGAATGACTTAATTATGAACTTTGCAGGTCTCAACGCTGATAGCAGTGGGTCACGGCTCAGCGTTGTGCTTCATAATGCTGTGCGTGGTTCTGCCAAAGTCAATCAATGAGAAAGCAAGACTGTGCGCCGCGTTCTGCGTCGCTGGAGCTGTGGGCTTTTACGGTAAGTGTGACTGTTACGTATTGACTTCCTCTTTGTGCTCATAGGAGCACAAAGAGGAAGTCAATACGTAACATAACGTAGACTTAGCTTTTGCAGGAGAAAAGCTGGGTATAGACCCAGCTTTTCTCCTGCAAAAGCTAAGTCTTCTGAAGGATACCAGAGAACGGCAATCACACTTTGAAAAAAACACCAACTATCTAACTCAACTGCACCACCGTAGCACATTATTTTATTATTTTTGAGAAAAGAGGTAAGGGGTCTTGAACGCCCCTAAGCCACTGCAACCTGATAAGATCTATTGTGACGTCTTTTGCAGTATTATAGCACTTCCCAAAGCTGCAAGTCAATCATGAAATCGACTATGACCTTGGGGGAGGAGGATATGATCTCCTGCGTTGAAATGACGTGGTCTCCAAGATGCTGGCTTCTTATATACATTCGCATAGGATATAGATGCAGGCGTCTCATCCTTTTCGCGACAAAACCTGCAAACTGTGGTATCACTGAGGCCCATCCTGTGAAGGTGTTTATTCAGTTTGCAGTACCCAGTAAGGGTTCTTGTCAGGATTCTTATGTGGTTCCTGATCAAAGAAAGCGCTTCTTTCGTAAACCTTTTCTTGAAGCGTACTAGAAGCGCTTTCGAGTGTTCTTGGCCTGGGGATTTTATCCAAAGGCTAGCCATAACTATAGCACACCCTAGCAAGCAATTTATGAAGACTGCCATTACACAGAAAGGAAGAGCAAGGTCTATGTTCGAGTTTCCATACCACTAGCGTTTTAGTTACCTCAATTTATAAGTTATGTACGGAAATCTGTATCAGTTAGGGCTCCTTGAGCTGTGTCCAGCCAGATGGACCGACGACCTAAAGATTGCTAGGGTGGTTCGGATGGGGAAGGGGAATTACCGTGTGTAATTTTGGCGCAACATGAGAGAAGTATCCAATATCAATAAACCTTTCGTATTCTGGAACGTAGACTCACGCGAGACATTAATGTGGCCAGCACACATCTCAGGGACGGTAGGGGATTTTGCCACGGCATACAGCGACCGAGAAAATCCCGCGGCACGCTGAGGGAATATTGCGGCATCCGCTGCAAACTACGCAACGCAGTCGAAAAGCGCATACCGTCGCATGCCTTGGCGTCCCTCAGCATGCCTTCGCATCCCTAAGCATACGGTTGCAACGTGTCGTTACCTCCCGTCGCATACCTTCGCGTCCCTAAGCATGCCATCGCATCCCGCCACGGCATCCTCTAGCGCGCTCTCAATCTCTAAACATAGGAATAAAAAAAATAAAAAATGTTCCGTGTGGTGCCGGACGTAAAGAATTGCACCACCCTATATCTTCACGTGTCGTAAAAGGCGACTGAGGGATTCACCAGAAGACGGGCAGCAGCTGTGGGCAGCAGCGTTCTCTGAGTATTTAAACAACCAACTGCGATCGCCAACCCGCCTGCCAAGCGTGGTGATTATGGCACATCCCCCCAACATATGCTTGAGGGAGGCCTATGTCCAGCAGTCAGTGGCGTGCATTGCATATAGGCAATTAGGCAATACCCAGTGCCTTCCTCATTCAAACTCAACAGTGGTGTAAGTTATTATATTTTTTTCAAAGTACGATGATTCTTTATCCTTTATTAAACCTATTAATGCTGAATAAATCTTCCTACATAAAAAAATCAATAACTTACACCAAAAATAAATTCAAGTGAAGTAGGCCACTGCACGCCACTGCCAGCAGTGTACGTCTTTCGGCTGAAACGAAGATGATGATGAAAGAAAAAATGCTCTGCCATGCCCTCCCTGGTGTGCGCTGGCCTTAAGAGACTTTAATTGTGTCTGGAACTGCGGTATTCAGGAGGATAATTAAATTACCCTTTTACTTCCAGGAATCACTCTATCCGGTAACAAAAGCCTGCTAGTCGTATGGTGCATGTTAGCCAGCTTCGCGACAGCAGCCTCCAGCATTCTCCAGCAACCACTGTACAACAGTACCCTCAACGAGTTCGACACCACCGCCACCATGACCACTTCCAACACGATCGTCGCCATCTTCATCATGACGTGGTCTTTAGTCTTTAACTATGAATACCGAACGTGCTTTTTGACAGCTAGCGTTTTACAAACTGTCACTGCTTGCATGTTTTTCGCGCTATCTTTAAGGAGAAGGCGGTAATTATGTAGATAAGTTTATTTAGAGTAAGGTTTAAATTATGTATCTACGTATTTGTGGACGCTTTTAAGTATTAAGTAACATTGTACAAGGTATTTTGTAGTAAAGTATTTTTCTTGTAACTTTTATTAGTACAGTCGACTGCATGACAGTGGTAACACTTCAATTCGAAAACCGCCCTTACTGCTTACGAAATAAAGATGCTGCTAATGTCAAAGTGTTACCACCGACGTGCGGTCGACCGTACATTATGATACAAGTGATTTAAGTTGGTCATTATACTCGAGGCTGGATTGCAGCCCAAGCCAAAGGCGAGGTCATAATGAAGCCGAGAGTATAAAGAACAATGCTCACGCGTTTCATGTGATGTTTTTCAACACACTTACGAGGAAATAAAACAAACTTATTTTAGAGAAATACTGAATTTGTGAAAAATGGCGCGCACGTGCTTGTGGTTGAGTTGAACTGCCAAAAGCCTAATATTAAATTATATTTATAACACAAATTAATACTAATTTGTTGACAAAAATAAATTATTTGATGAAATTAAATGTTTATTTATCATATTTCAACACAACACAGTGCCGTAAGTAATTACTGGCAACAAACACTGGTCAAAGACTTTCGTCTTGAGACACTGCGGTATTTGTGTGGTATTTGTCACTGAAACGTGGTCGCTCACAAAGGGCCTGATAAGAAAGCTCAAAGTCACTCAACGGGCAATGGAGAGGGCTATGCTCGGAGTGTCCCTGCGTGATCGAATCAGAAATGAGGAGATTCGCAGGAGAACGAAAGTAACCGACATAGCCCGAAGAATTGCCAAACATAAGTGGCAGTGGGCGGGGCACATTGCTCGCAGAACGGATGGCCGATGGGGCAGTAAAGTTCTGGAGTGGCGACCGCGTACTGGAAGGCGCAGCGTGGGTAGGCCCCCCACAAGGTGGACCTACGACCTGGTGAATGTCGCGGGAATCCGCTGGATGCGGAAAGCGCAGGACCGGTCGTTGTGGCGATGCTTGGGGGAGGCCTATATCCAGCAGTGGACGTCTTTCGGCTGAAATGATAATGATGAAGTAACACAGTTGATTTATTCACAAAAATGTTTAATATTGTTGAGACATAAAAACTCTTTGCAAATATTTAAAAATAAACTGTAAAGTAAAAAGCACGCGTGCTTTATAAGCTGCATTATGAACCTAAAAGCGGTGCAATAAGAGCCACTTTACGAGCAAGTGTGTTGAAAATTTTTTTTTTAGCTAAATCAAATCACATAAATTGTGGAATTACAAGTAATTATGTATCGGTATGTATTTATAGTAATGCGAACGCTCAAGAAATCTAAGGCACCTGACATAATTCGATTCATTGAATGATTTCAGAGTACCCACATATTTCATATAGGTAACGATAACGGAGTACAGTTTGAGATAAAAGAGTGCACAAAATGGTGGCGCCACTAGTCATACATTGAAAAATATAATATTTTAAATGTTTACAGGCACATTTTTCATTATAAAACACAGATTAACACAATATTGACAAAGAGAAAATTAGTTCCGAGTTTAGACGTTTTTGCCAGGCTGTATACTAAGTATAAATTAATATAGTTAGATTATGATATTTAATTAATAACACATCATCTAGGAATAAGCCTACTTTGTAAGACGACATATTTTTAAGAGCGAAAACGAAAATCGGCGTGTCTTAATGAATATTTCAACAATCCAAACTTTAGTGCTATTTTATGTAAATAACATATCTTGCCATATAAAATATAACATAATAAATGAATTATTTAATAATATCTTAGTTACCATAAAATTAAAAATCATATTATCACATTTAGTAAGTTGTTTATTTTTAAGAGATCACATCGTCTGCAGTCTGTAAATAAAAAATATGTAATATCACATCTATGGTAGGGAACGCACTGGGTAATTCAGCTGCAGAGCCAATCACACGTGTCCACATACATATATGTACCTCACGAATCGTTTTCCTAATGCGTCACCCACATATTTTAACAGAATTTCATGTGACAAGGGAATGTACACGATTTTATTCCCTATCCAAACAGTATAAGGTTGAATATTAATTGTACAAAGGAATGTATAATTACAGCCCTTTGCTATACAAGAGATTATGGACTGTAATGCCTAAAGTCAAGGTTCAAAATAGGTTGACCAAAAAATCGCGGAACAATACCAAAGGAAATAATAATAATAATATTCTTTTATAGCAAAAGAACATTATGCATTATTGTGTAATTGTATGTTGTCCTGAAGAATAAAAAATAAACATAATGTAACGAAAAATTTACAAAATTTCCAAGTACTTTCTTTTTGCAATACGTCTCACTTTCTGACATAAGAAATTCAGTAAATAAATATGATATGTTCTTAAAAATTAAAATATTTTTAAAGTCTATACTATTTTAATTGTAATTAATAATTCGAATAAATAAGATTTTTAATACGAAAAATGACATTTTAATTAAATTACGTGTACCCTCATTCTTGTTATGTCTAAATTATAATAAATTGCAATTTTATACATAAATAAAATTATAGGAATGTATTCTGTGATTTCATTACAAACGCTTTGTATTGAAAATTAAAAGCAATATGCAAAAATATTTAACGAATAATTTTTGATTATGCTATTTTTTTTCCGAATTGCTCAAGCGATCAGCGTTGCTCTGACGTGTCATTGTGACGTCATTCGGTAGCATTCTGAATTCAAAATCACAATCCACAAATTTAGTTTTTTACCCATTTTTGTCTGGCAGGACCTGATTGAAAAAATACTAACACTTTATCAACACCATCATAATTTAACTCAACAAATCCATCATTTCGTTATCTGTCGATTTCTTGTTGGCATTATTATTGGGAGTCTCATTGTTATTCGCAGTAGGTAAAAGAGATTCAAATGCGGACCAGTCCTGTTTTGTTTTATGCTGATTTTGATTGTTCGCCCATTTATTATTGAAATTCCCAGCTGAAGTCGTGGACCAATTGCTTGAAGGTAGACCTGCTTGGTTGTCGAAACCAGCGAATTGGTTCTGGTACCCATAGTTTGGATTTTTGGTCATCATGACTGGCGAACTGTAATGTGGGTTGGCTATGGGTAGGATGGTCTGGTTCCCGGTGACGGGCTGTGATGCCGACACCGGGATCGGTTTGGCCAGCTGGTTGAGGTTGGACTGTAGGAGTGAAGTGGCCAGGTCGACCGGTTTGTGTGTAGGCTTCCGAGGGGCAGGGATCGCCGTAGGGGGTGGTTGGTGAGAGAATTTGCGCACGGATTCCTGCTGATGCGCTATCCTGAAATGGAGAAAGGAATTGTATAAAACCTAAACATAAAGAAGCTTATTCTACTAGGCCTGTCTCTAGATAAAACGTCGATCGGGTGCTATAGGTGGATTTCGATTCCACAATAGCATTTAAACTTCCGTGTGTGGGACGTAAAGAATTGCACCACCCTCTCTCTTCTCAAGGGTGTAGCAAAAGGCGATTAAGGGATTCACCAGAGGAGAAGCCAACAAAAAATTAAAAGCAGTAATATTGCAAATTACAAATTTGAAACCCTGTGAATTAAGTAAATTTCAGAATGGCAAAAACTGATGAAATCACAGGCTATGAGATAAATCTGAATAAAAATGAACCACTACTTATACTCAATCCCGCAATATTTTGTTTTACGGTCTCTATCCACGGTTTGCCTCCATACAACTTATGTAAAATTTCTATATCTAGTAGGGCAAACCGTGTAAGATAAATTATGAATTTTGGCCATTAGTGTAATATTACAAAAATCTACGATAAGCTACAAAACTCATACGACCAAATATGTGGAACATGCATTTATTTTATAATATCCTATCTGTACCCACAGACCAGTAAGCCTCTAGACGCCGATTAGCTGGACAACTCCGGTCACAACGCATATGCTCTACCACTGCATATCATACGCCCCTCCGCCAATCGGAACGTCACTCATTCAGCGAGCGGCACTAATCATAAGGAATCATACCACCGAACTTTTGAGCCGGCCAATCATAACGCGCCGTCCGTTCCCCTCACCCCACCAACGTTTTACGACTGCGTTCGAATGCAAAACTTTGTTCATGCGGAGTCTTGAAGCTTACTGGTCTGTGTCTGTACCATATTTGACGCAATAAATGATAAATAAATACACATTTTAATTAAATCACTAGCTCAGCATTTAGCCGAAATACCTCGACATGCATCGACCTCATATGTCATCTTCAACATCATAATCATTTCAGCCGAAAGACATCTACTGCTGGACATAGGCCTCCTCCAAGCATCACCACAACGACCGGTCCTGCGCTTCCGCATCCAGAGGATTCCCGCGACCTTCACCAGGTCGTCGGTCCACCTCCATCCAGAACATTACGGCCCCATCGGCCATCCGTTCTGCGAGCAATATGCCCCTATTGAACTATATTTACGGGACTTGTCGCGCACAATAAAATTAAAACATAACAAACATTTTGACTAACCTGGACGTTTCGGCCAAGTTACATTGGCCGTGATCACGAGCAGACTTTGGTCTGCTCGACCACATACGTGAAAGCGATTTATTACTATAAAAACTATCTACCATAAACAGTAGATGGCCACAATCTCCCATACCTCTGTTTATCTTCAATACTAAGTCTTCCACCGTTATCGTTGACACTGGGCAGCGCTGGCTCCTTTTCCTTCGCCTGGCTGAACGAGAACGGGTCTATGCCCAGACCGGTGAACATCTTGTCCAGGTCCGACTGTGGCGGCGCGGCAGCGACGAGGGTCTCGGCTGACGGGGAGAGTGCGTGCTCCATTATCCTGGAAAGAGAAGAGAAATACGAGAATAAGTAAATACTAGGATGGCAATGAGCAATGATGATTGAGCTTGAAGGATATGATAATAATGGCAGTCTTTAATTTCTGGCACAGTACAGCGTTAGTACTATTAGATATTCTGTGGTACAGGGCAACGCCTCTAGAGAAAGGAGGAACAAGCATTAATCATGCTTGAACAAACATTGAAGCTTTCTGATTAAGTTTTGACGATTTCAGACCATTAAAGTTTTCTCATAATTATTTCCTCAAAATTCAATGGTGCCTTATATGAACTTACTAGCTTATGCCCGCGGCTTCGCCCGTGTGGATGTATTTTATCGCGCATCCCTATGAAAATGTTCATCTTCCCAGAATAAAAAGTAGCCTATATGTTAATCCGGATTTGGTTTATCTGTATGCCAAATTCCATCCAAATCCGTTTAGCCTTTACAGCGTGATTGAGTAACAAACATACAAACATCTTCACCAACTTTCACATTTATAACATTAGTAGGATGAAGTATACTGGGTGTAAGGGGAACGCTTCCGAAAACGAAGATATGTGCTGGTGATTACTGATACGAAACCACGAAAAAAATATGCGATTCTTTTTTTAGATTTTTTCTTTTTTTTGCATTTTTCATAAATAACTTAACAATAACATAAAGCTTTGGGCAGTTAAATAAAACTCATACATAATGAAAAATGCAAAAAAAAAAAGAAAAAATCTAAAAAAGAATCGCATTTTTTTTCGTGGTTTCGTATCAGTAATCACCAGCACTATCACCTGTCTTCGTTTTCGGAAGCGTTTCCCTGACACCCTGTATAGAACGTTAGTTTTTAACCGACTTCAAAAGAGGAGGAGGTTATGAATTCCGCGGGTTTTTTTTTTTTTTTTTTTTTTTCTTTTATGTACACCTATTACTCCGAGATTTATGGGCCGATTTACGTGGTTGCTTTTTTATTTGGTAGAGGTAGCCCGCGCGTGGTCCCATATAAATTTTATTGACTTAGGTTGAGCAGTTTTCTAACCAGCTTCAATAAATCAGTTTATTTTAGTTGCGCTTATCTAGATGATCTGCTCATTGGTACGTTTTTCTGAGAATTCTTGGTCGATATGCGTGTTTTTTTTTCCATGATAGTGATTGGAGGTTTGGTAGAACATGAGCGAGACTTTGCCCAGCAGTGGGATAGCAAAGGTTAATAAAACATATATTCTCAAACTGGTTATATAAACATTTATGCATCAACCCTCGCAATTATCAACTAAAAAGTATGAAATAAAAACTTTTTAACAAAAAAAAAAACCGCCTTCAAAAACCTTAGCTAAAAAGTAAAAAATAATCATTGTATGTATTTTAAAATCTTAACATAAACCAAAATTTTGAAGGCGGCGCGTGATTTTCATGTACGTTCACATGAACTGTTTTTACTATGGATATTGCGCTCGACTGTACATTACATGACGCAAAGGGTCAATCACGCGCCGCCTTTAAAATGTTGGTTTATGTTAAGATTTTAAAATACATACAATGATTATTTTTTACTTTTTAGCTAAGGTTTTTGAAGTCGGTTTTTTTTTTTTTGTTAAAAAGTTTTAGTTTAGTGCAAACCTAAAAGTAGTTTATTCAGAATTACCAGTAGAATTGAGAGATTCGGATAGTTTTCATACCATGTTATACAAGATGTAGATCTGTAATCGTGCCATATTTCTAGATCTGGTGATAAACAATGTGCTTAGTCACCTAAAAATACTTGAAAAATTCTACGATTATTTTATACCCAAATTTTCACTTAGAAACAAACATAGCGAGGGTTTGAGAATAAATCCCGAACGACTCGGAAAATAAGTCATCGGCGGCATTGTCAAAGGGTGGAAATACCTGAAAATTGTTTTGGTGGTGTCGCATGCATTGTTTTTGTGTCGCACGCGTCTTACGGGGGGAATTTGTTTGTTCACAAATAGGTATTTAACAAAAAATATTGATTCGTGTTCAGTATCAGTGGTATAGTCACCTCCTTAAATATGGCACGAATACAAATCAAAATGTTGTATTTAAACCAAAAAAATATTTCAAAACTCAATTTAGTTATATAGTTAAATTCAGTACGTCGACGGATGGTCAATAGGTCCTTAAGACCGAGGAAGTTCAGTTCGATCAGTTTCTGTACATCAGATAGCCCCTGCACAACATTCTTCACTTTCTCAGCTGTCCACTTACTCTAAAATCATGTAATATTATGATTTAGAAATAAAAACTCAGATTGTTCTGATGGAAATATTTTTCGGGTGTTTTAGGTTCGCACTTAACAAAAAATAACGTTGTATATGACATTGAAAAGTTTCATGCCAAGTACCTTGGAAACAGGTCCGAAAAATTCAGATTTTTCAAATCATATAACAAGAAGGCTATAAGGTACTCACTTAGATTCATTATTGATGGAATTTAACTGCTCCAACTTGGCTCTATGCTCCGTTTCCACCTTCGATATCATCTGCTTGACCAGGGTAATCAGCGCGTTGAACTGGTTCAGGGTCAACCCATTCTCAACGCACAGCGGGATGAGGAAAGGGAGAACCTTGGTGGCCATCACCTCCTTCGTAATGCCGAGCTTTGAATGACTTAGAGCTAGCTTGTATATGCCTGGAAGGAAGAATGGAAAATGATATTTACTACAACCCTCCCTTTTGGATCGAACAAATGTTTATCAGAGACGACTTTGTGGATCGTAATAGTCTTTCGGGACAAGCAACCTTTCATCAGGCTTACATTCCATGTTATAACTTATTTTTTTAAATTATATTTTTTCTAGAGTTGCGAGTACCAAAGTCCTCGGTAAGAAAGAAAAGAAAGAAAGAAAGAAAAAATATTTATTTGCTTCAAAAGTGACGCACAAAATTACCAAAAAATTCAAGAACAAATACAGGTACAGAGCCAAGAAGTGTGGTAAGATATGCGTCACATCCGCGCATCTGCGCGTTTTTGTGGTACTTACTGAAGTAACACAAAAACCGTTTAAAGGTAAAAGTAAAAGCCAATATACATCTCCAAGTCTTAAAAAAGATGTTTAATGGCATCCGCAACGTATTAAGACTGTACTATAGATTTTCTCATCACTTAAAGTTGATTATACAACATACTTTGCGGATGCCTTTGTTAAATTGTGGAATGCGTGCGATTATCTGGAAACGAGGAGGACTGACCTACCGTGAAACAGTATTCACTAGTACGGAGGTCAGTGTGAACAAGCTGGAATTACATTATTGTGTCGTGGTATCACAGGATTGTTGTGATTTGTAATTAAGTGATGTTCTTGATTTTTGCTAATAAACTTATACTCATACTTAAACATCTTTCGTACGACTTGGAGATGTATATTGGCTTTTACTTTTACCTTTAAACGATTTTGTGTTACTTGGGTACCTAATACTACATCTAATGAAAAGGCTATTTTCCTCGATCGATCGCACGGAAGAATAAAGAATTAAATACTCGCTTGAAATCATGTATGTATCATAGTTTTATTATTTATAATCAAGTTTTCTCTTCGTATTTCATTATTAGCTATATTTATTTATGCAGGTGTAAAAACGTCTGACCCTGGTATGATAATTCTCGGATCGCTTTCTAAACAAGAACAAGGTAAGAAAGTTTTTATTTTGTATTTACTGTCTGTAGCTAATATTATTTAAATATTTAAGGAAAGTATCTCCATATAAGATTTTGATTTTTTTCCACAGTCCCTTTCCTTTAATCCCCTTTCTAATATATCTACTTGAAAAAACACGACAGCAATTTTTTTAAACACGTACCTAAAATTCCCATCAACACAGCTGGCTCCCTTGAAGGTATCTGCGGCAGGAATGGTATAATTTCATCCAGCACCAACCATTTGTCCAAATGCTCTAATAATTTTCCCAAACACAATAAACAATTGACTCTCACTGATATGTAATTCGTACTCATACACAACTTCTTGATGCGCGGCAGTAGTGCGTTCTTCATTGCAGGGTAATCTATCAAGGAAGCAAAGGTCGGGAGCACAGAGAGACACAATTCCTGTATCTGCTGAGCATCAGATTCCAAAGCCCTATACAACATCGGTAAAATATCAGACTTTACTTCGTCTCCAGGCGTCAATTTAAGTAGCAATTCCATTTTCTGCATAAATATTAGTAGAATTTGTATTGGATCCTGAATTAACATCACCGGTTTTAGGACTGGAAGTACGTATTTTACGTATTCCTCTTTAGAACAATTTTCGGCTATAAGTAATACGTTTGGTAGAACGAAAGGAACCATTGGCGGGTTGATGAATTCTTTAGTAAGGCAAGGCAGAATCCGGTATATGCAGATACGATGAGGCATTTTCTGGATAATTTGAGGCAAGCCTTTGTAGAACTGAGACTTTTGAAGGTTGTCCCATTGGAAGAGTGAGTCTAAGTAGTTGAGGGTCTTTACGCCGACGTCTTCGAAGTATTGTATCTGTGAATAAAATTTTTGTTTTTATAAATTAGGCAGTTCCATTCAATTAGACCATTGGGTTATACAAGTTGTTGATCTGTAACCGTGCCATATTTCTAGAACAAATTATAAATAAAGTGCTTAGTCATCTAAAAATACTTGAAAAATTCTAAGATTATTTAGCATAATATAACATCACGCCTGTATTTCCCCGAAGGGGTAGGCAGACTTGTATAGTACACCCACATTTCGCCAGTTATGTAATAGTTCCATGTAATAGGGGGCGAGCCTATTGCCATTTACCGGGAACAAATCCATACTTCGGGCTGCTACTGAGAATTTCCTAATTAAAAACCCCAATAACACTTTGCCCGACCCGGGAATCGAACCCACCCAGGACCTCACGCTCAGCAGTCGCGCTTGCGACCACTAGACCAACGAGGCAGCGATTTCAAGGTTGGTCGCACGTGACACACGGAGGGAATTTGTTTGTTTACAAATAAGTATTTAAACATAAAATGTTTTTTTGGTATTGATTCGTGTTCAGTATCAGTGGTATAGTCACCTCCTTAAATATGGCACGAATACAGATCAACACGTTGTATAGTGCTAAGAACTTACCTTCAAAAACTGATGAGGATCAGGCCTCAACTCTGGCGTAGCATTCAACAAAAGCTTCACATACTCCCTCAAGCCGTCATTCACACACGACAATCTCGAAGGAGGTAGATTTCTAATCTCATTCACAAATCTCTTGAATTTCGTGTAATCTGTCCCCACATTACCCAAAGTCTGATGACCAGTACTATGCAAAACATATATCACCATTCCTAAAGAATATAAGTCACTGGCAGGAGAATGCGAAGCCGAAAGAACGTACTCAGGAGCCAAATAGTCAAGCACCGGCTGAGTCAAAGCAGGCATCGCGGGACAGTACTCATTGAACGGCCAGAACGGAGCTGACACCGACACACTTTGGTTTGCAATACAGAAATCAAAACCAAATATCTTCCAGGCACCTTGCTGGTTCACTATAATGGACTCCGGACATATATTATGATGGAGAAGCTTAACATCATTGTGTAGGAAAGTCAGACCTTCAGCAATCTGCATCAGACCATACTTAATCTCGAGTTCATACAGCTTGTAGTTGACTAAGTGACTTGGTATTGGCTGCGGCATGTTTTCCGTGTTCCCTAAAATGTTGGCTAAGCTGGCGAAGACTGGCTCTGTTGCGAAAGCGAGGCTCTCTCTGCTTTCTTCGAGACTGTGTTGTACAGTGAGGATCTGTGGATGCCGCAGTTTTGTCAACTGTACAATGCCACGTCTCAGGGTCTCCAACATTATATCCCTGTCTGGTTTCGTCCATCTTTCTAAATGCTTCTTTTCAAAGACAAATATTGAAGCCTCTTGCTTTGTTGATTTCTTGTAGCCTTTGTAAATTTTCCACAGTAGACCTATGAAACAATGATTGTCACAATTAGTGTAAAGTTTGATTTTATTGATAAAAGAATGAAAGAAAGAAAGATTTTTTTTATTTCAGTCTCGGTACAGGCGAGAGAAAAAAAAAACTAAAAATAACACATTATCAATAAACTTAAAATTGACATGCCTGTATAAGACAAAAAACCTGCCATGTGTGAGTCGGACTCACGCAGTAAGAGTTCCGTACCACCCATCGACCTGATACCCCACAAAAACCGATTTAATTTTACGAGAGTTTATCAAAAGACATCAACGCATTGTGCGCGAAATATGAATTTTTGAATGTCTTTCTTACGCAAATACCACTACATGTCTATGTTTGTCTTATTTTTAGTATTTGTTGCTGAACAACATAATATGCACTATAATCTGACCAAGTTTGACGCTGGTATATATTAGCGTTATGAAGATAGAGCAGGAACAAAAACGTTGAAAAAAATGCATGTTTTTTGAGGTTTCTTGTATGGGGACCCCCTTTGGTTTTAGACTTTTTTTTGTTTTTAGTATTTGTCGTGATACACCTCACAGCAACACATATTCTGAGAAAATTTCAACCGGTTACCTATTACCGTTCAAAAGATACAGCCCTGTGACAGACAGACGGACGGACAGCGTAGCGAGAGTAATAGCGTCCCGTTTGGCACCCTTCGGGTACGGAACCCTAAAAAGGCCCCCATCTCAGCATTAACTATTATTATTATTAATTACATTATTGATGACATTAAGTCGGAAATTGTAAAGAAAATCATGGTTTTAAAGCAGAAACTGATTTTATTCCAAGGTCTTAACTTCACTAATTATCATTATTTAATTAATTCAGCGAATATTTCAAATCAGTATCTAATAAAATCACAAAATTACTTCTTAGACAGAATTCAGTCCTCCAAATGTAGAACTCCTAAAACATAGTTCCCATGGACCCATACGAACCAAAATCCCCTTAAACTCACGTGCAGAATTCTACAAAGGCCAAAGCGCTACGACATGTGCACTGGGCCGTGTCCAATACAAGTATGCCTCTTAAGCCCCTTTGCTGCCGTGCAGTGATATTACATTGAACAGCCTCGGTAGTGTGGAGAGTGGGGATGCGGTCCGTGCGGTAATGGCGTACTGTGAGTCAGTCGGCCTGTTGCATGTGTCGTTTACAATGACTCCGCCGTCACATATGTAGAATGCGCGTACATTCAGAATGGGATGGAACCTTATCAAAATTAATTTTCGCTATTTCATTCTATCACCTTAATTTTCAATTCATTTTGACAAGGTTCCATCCCATTCTGAATGTGCGCGGTTATATGTATTTATAGTTCTGCATAGACAGCAGAAGAAAGACAATACACAATTGATTTTCTTTTTTGTTCATTTACATGGGTATGAACCTGATTCAACTCAAAATAAACAATAGACTCAAAAGACCAATCACAACGAAAACTGAGGACAAAAGGACCAGTAAAATGAAACAGTAGTAACATGAAGGATCAAATTACTATTACATATAAAAGAAACAGTTTACAAAATACTTATATTTAATTGTTACCTAAATTGAACAAAAACGTTGAAAAAAATGCATGTTTTTCGAGGTTTCTTGTATTGGGGACCCCCTTTTGTTTACCTATGTTTCCAAAAAAAGCATTTGTTTTTTCATTGATTAAAATAAAATAAAATTATGGAAGTCGCTATCTAAAGCAAACCCCTTCTACCACTTCCTATCAAATCGTGTAGTCACAGAGTAGAACAAACTCCCTGAAAGTGTGATAAATATAGCACCCACAATAAACTGCTTCAAAAACAGACTTGACAAAATCTCCAAATCGCAAGACACACACACATCAGCTTACTAAGCTGCTAGTGTGGTTTCCATATAATAATAATAATAATTGTTCAAACATTATTAAGGGAAACTATGTCCAGTTCATAAATGTTTTCAGGCTGACCTTATAGATGACTGATGATGTAATTAAAGTATTTGACGACATCTGTGGTTTAGTGGTTCGAGGGTCGGACTGCTGATCACGAGGTTGTGGGTTCGATTCCCACAGGACACACATATTGTGTGATGAGCATTAGTGTTTGTGTTGGGCTGAGTGTTTCTTATGTATTATAAGTATGTATTTACAACAACAAAAAAAGTATATAAGTATTATATCCATTGTCTAGTACCCATAGCACAAGCTCTGCTTAGTTTGGGACTAGATGGTGTTGTGTAAAAATGTCCCAAAATATTTATTTATTATTTATTTTATATGTTTGAAAATATTACATAAACAATTTTAAGTAATATAAGTAAATGATAAAGTAAAATGCTGATTCAGAATGAGTGGTGGCAAAAAAGATAACAATTTTAGTGCATTTGTTTTGATAAATAGCACAGAACTACTGCACTAATGAACTTCCATAAACATTGTTAGTATTCTATATCCTGAACATGATTATGATAGACATATTTTAAGTAGAAATTAGCCCCATTATCTACCCAACAAAGTAACCAGCTCAGATTGGTTGAAGTTTTTCCACTACATTTTATATTTGTATCAAGAAAAGCCCATGATAACTAGATAATTTATATTATAGCTCAGAGAGGAATAGTAGTTATTATTAAAGTTGCAGAATTATTTATAAATATTAAATTATTTGTTTACATTTTAAACATTGATATTATCAGTTGGCAAATGTATGGGCCAGTTGATCTAGTACATTTTACTTTATTTAAACCAAGATGTGTACATAAAATCTATGTGCATTTAAAACAACATTGTTAAAAAAAACCGGCCAAGTGTGAGTCGGACTCACGCAGTAAGGGTTCCGTACCACTCATCGACCTGATACCCCATAGAAACCGATTAAATTTACGAGAGTTTATCAAAAGACATCAACGAATGTATGCGAAATGTGAATTTTTGCATCACTTTCTTTCGTTTGGTCCTGTTTTTAGTATTTGATGCTAAACTACATAGTATTCACTATAATCAGACCAAGTTTGACACTGGTATGTATTACAGTTTTGAAGATAGAACAGGAACAAAAATGTTGAAAAAAATGCATGTTTTTCGAGGTTTCTTGTATGGGGACCCCCTTTGGTTTTAAACGTTTTGTTTTTAGTATTTACACCCTTTGGGTACGGAACCCTAAAAACGGTAAATAATTTACTATCCTCGTAAGGCCCAACCTAAATTTATGTCAATATAAATAACCCAATGTACTAAAAATAAATAAATGAATATTTTTGGGACATGTTTTACACAGCACCATCTAGTCCCAAACTATGTAGACAAACTTGTACTATGGGTACTAGACAATGGATATTATACTTATGTACTTTTTTATAGGTGTTATTTTTAATAGGTGCAAGTAGTTGCAGCCCAGACTTTAATTTGCAAAATTATACCTAAATGGGCCCAACAACCTAGAACAGGGGCATCAAATTCAAATTAAGCCAAACACAGATGTCCCTTTTTTAGGTTGTTGGGCAGATATTTGATGATTTAACAAGCTTGCTTGGACCTAAATGACTACTGACCATGACCTGAAATGTGCTTATAGGTGGTTGGGCCTTAGGAGGCTATACTGAATATGTCATATAATTTCTTGACAGATCCTAAACTTTCTCACATTGATTAAATGATTAACCTGGGAGGAGAATACATCCAGCAAACTGCAATAGATTAAGTTGTTATTGATGATAACTTAACAGTCTCCCAGTATATTTTTGTCAAACAGAATTTTCGATGAAGAACTCAATATTTTGTTGAATAAAAATGTACACAAAAAACAAATAGAATATTTTTATTGTATAGCACTCTTAGCTTGCATAAATCACTGAACTAAGTCATCAGTCGGCGCAGTATCAGAGCAAATAAGGTGCACAATAGATAGTACCTGTGTCTGAATGCAAATTATAGATATATCAATAGATTTCACACCTGGACCAGCGCTCGCAATAAACTGAGTCGCTTCAAACTCTCTTGTCACAGGATTCCCAGGTAAAACGCCAGACAGTTGCGATACTGTGTTGCTGACCGAAGAATAGAACTTGTTAAACACGTCCATGTTCGAGTTACACTTTTAACTTTTTATTGTATTGTAAAAATAAGAATCATTACGGAGCCAGACAAAAATGTACGGACATGAAGTGTCAGTTTGACACTGACATATGGGAAATGGGAAAGTAGTTTAGAAATATGAATTTACGACCTACTCCCTACTAATATCCCCCTCCCAATTATATTCCATTTTTGTTAACCTTGGTCCACACTCCAATGATTAATTTCTTTATAAATTCATCAGTGTTAACAATATTCGGTTATAGTATATTAATACTTTTGTGTAGTTTATTTTTACATACCTAATCCTTCTTAGTCCTTTTTCCCTTAGCATTTCCTTAAATTCCTTCTGTGTTAAGTGTCTTAACATTTTTGTGTATTGTTGTCTACTAATAATATGTGTTGTTTTGTCCTTTTACAGCTTAATGCATACCATCTCTACAAACATCGGTCATTTTATGATAAGCAACATTTGAAACTAAGAACTTATCACTGTGTCTTTTACTACCTTGACATTGGCAAAATCATCGAATAACGATGGAGCCATAACTTTAAAAAAATTGAATTGAATTGAATTAGAAATATGAAAAATTACCCTCCTTCTTCCGCATCCAGCGGATTCCCGCGCCCTTCACCAGATCGTCGGTCCACCTTGTGGGGGGCCTACCCACGCTGCGCCTTCCAGTACAGGACCGGTCGTTGTGGCGATGCTTGGGGGAGGCCTATGTCCAACAGTGAACGTCTCTCGGCTGAAATTATGATGATGATGATGATGATGATGACCCTCCTTCTGAGGCAGTCTGGTTAAAAGATTTCGTCGGTTGGATTTTTATTGTATATTTTTCGGGAATACAAAAAGATAAAATACTTTTTCGGTGGCCAATAATTAATACAATTCCAAAAAGAATATAATCACTACTTTCTATACAATTTCTGAACGAAACCAAATGGTAATATTCTCTTTGGCAAATGGAGGCATTTGCAAATATCGCTTTCATTCAAAACCGGATAAATAAGATCATTGGCATTTTGAGTTATTGTTTTGGTTTTAACAAAATAAATGGACATTAAAATATTTTTTTATTATTATTATAGGATAACACAGTGACTATAGGATTTATTTGAAATGCTTATAGCATGACTGATGAAGTAATGATTTTCGTCTGAAGGCAGTGAAGTGAAAGCTTCCTCTGTAAACTCATAAACGTCACGACATTTTCACGATTTGTTGATTCAGTTGTTTTTGTAAATGAATAAAACAAATTAATTCACATGTACCAAAAGAAAACTATCGCAGGATGTGTACAAGAAGTTTTTTATTAGTTATATCAATTATCTTTACAACTATACCAATGACTCTAACAGAGAGCGACCCGTATTCGAAAGAACCATATCGACCTCTTGGTCCACTCGTAAAATGCAACTTTTTACCGCTGGAATTTCTGGATTGTGACGAACCAATAGACCATAAAGGGAACCACACCGCCAGGGAAGCGATTGGACACGGCTGTGTGAAATTTGGAGGTGTCAGATACGATCAAGTGGAGAAAACGAGAGTGCAGTGCAAAGCCTTGGACGGGATAGAGTGTCATGGGACCAGGAGTTTTCTAAGAGACGGTTTTCCATGCGTGCGGTATTCGGGACACTATTTTACGACCACTTTAATCTACAGTATATTACTAGGCTTCCTAGGTATGGACAGATTTTGTCTTGGACAAACAGGAACGGCAGTTGGAAAGCTGCTTACGTTAGGAGGTCTAGGAATATGGTGGATAGTCGATGTAGTGTTACTTATAACAAACAGCTTGCATCCAGAGGATGGGAGCAATTGGAATCCTTATGTTTAGACTAGAAGTCAATTAGTTTAATAAAGAAAACTGTGACCTTAAAAGGAAAGTTGTACCGAAAGTAAGCTTTGAGTTCCAAATTCAAAATGTAGAAACTTGTATTAATGTTTTTTTTTAAATAATGAATTGTGCTCTCCAGACAAGTAGTTCATGAGTTAGTTCAGTTACTTCTCATAGACTTATTCACTGAACTGTCTTCAAATGTATTTAATTTATACATGAGGCTAGTGTATGGCCAGTGATTGAGCTTACAAGCATAGGTATATATTGTGTTTTTGATGCCTAGTTTATTAAGTTCCAGTTAGTTGTTGTTATTGATCTCAAACATGGCTTAAAAGCCTTAAAAGCTTTGTAAAGCAACACATCCTTTAGGAAAATATCTTAAGAAGATCAAACCTCTGTGGTACATAAAATATGTACACTCTGTTTTTTCTTACTTGTGTTATTTGGTAAACAGTCTTGGCTTGTTTTTTTAATGCATTCATCAATAATAATTATTAAGACTTGTTAACAATTTCACATACCTACTACATAATTTTTTTTACCTAATTAAATGTGCAGAACTAGTAATGTTGTTTTAACAGTAGTTATTTGTTTACTAAATAAGGCGAGAGAAAAAAAAACAGACTTTATAAGTATGTCGGTTTATTACTAACAACACAGGTCAAATAACTACAATAAAATAAATCTGCAACAAGTTGTAATAGGGCCTCTGATAATTAATTTACGATTTAGATCCTAGAGCCCATTTATTGTTGTATTATTAGGTATGAGACTATTGTATAGTGTAATGAATTCTTGGAAATTATAACACTATATTCTTTGGATGTGTTATATGTATTTCAGAAACTCAAACATTAAGTAATTTTATGGATTTTTGTGATACCTGTCTACTCGAAATATGTAGGTACTTAACTAAAGGGCTGCATTCAGTTATATTGTCTGATGTCGCTCGGAGTGTTCCTTGGGTGTTTGTTTGTATGATCACTCTGAGTAACTGAACAACCAAAGTACACTCCGGGCGTTGTCAGACAATAATACTGAATGCGGCCAAGGTAAATAATGTTGACATTTATAAAATGTTTTACTATAAAATACAAATATTTAAAATTCACTACATTTACACATACCTAGATCATTATTTGGTATGTGCAGATTTTTTAAATGCATATTTGGATAAAAAGTAAAAAGACATAGTTTGTTTACCTTTAGCATAGAATATATACTAACGACAAGAAGCGACACTTAAGCATGTGTGCTCGTAAAATTGTTCGCAGCTGTGTGGCGGGGCGAGCGCGGGGGCCGCGCGCGGTGCGCGGCGTGTGGAACGGGCAGTCTGGCTATCGCCTGCCTCAGCTAATATATTGCATGTACACGTGCTCCCTCAAGGTCACACGTACAGGGGAGTGTCACCGCTGTGCCTTTAGTTATTTACCTAAACATTTTGAGTATAATTAAGTTGTAAATATTAATAATGTAAATATAATATATTCATGATCAGCTTGTTTTATTTTATATCTGAGCACACTTTTCTCTATGCCTGTATTTTGTAGGTGATGTAGATTCAGTGAGTGTAGATATAAGTCAATGTTTAGATTTTCCCCCACATCAACTCAGCCCTGTCTATTGTCTGTTTGACGACATCTGTGGTCTAGTGGTGCGAGCGTCGGACTGCTAATCACGAGGTCGTGGGTTCGATCCCCACAGGACATATTTGTCTGATGAACATAAGTGTCTGTGTTGGTCTGGGTGTTTCTTATGTATTATGAGTATGTATTTACAAAAAAAAGCATTTATGTATTATATCTATTCTCTAGTACAGTCGACTGCATGACAGTGGTAACACTTCAATTCGAAAACCGTCTTTACTCTTTACGAAATAAATGCTGCTAACTTCGATGAACGCTGCTAATGTCAAAGTGTTACTACCGACGTGCGGTCGACCGTACCCATAGTACAAGCTCTGCTTAGTTTGGGACTAGATGGTGCTGTGTAAAAAAGTCTCAAGAATTTTTATTTTTATTGAGATAAATACAGTTGGGACTTTTCAGGGCCTGTGAACAGCTAATCCAGGATCTCATGCTCTGCAGCACACTTCTGACCACTGAACAGAAGCAGCTTTTCAAGGTGTTGTATGTTCAAGTTTCATAATCCTGAAGGCTGAAGGGATGATCGGAATTCCAGGCACATCACTTTAAAGCATCAGATCAATTTTCAGGCTCATTTAGTAAATGAAACACTGCTTATCTAGCCATGTCCTAAACTTCTCATTTTTTTACAAGTAAGTTCATTTTTAAAATTATTTGTCAAGATATAACTATAGCACTTGTATGTACCATGTACAGTCAACTGCATGAGTGGTAACACTTCAATTCGAAAACCGCCCTTACTGCTTACGAAATAAAGATGCTGCTAATGTCAGTGTTACCACCGACGTGCGGTCGACCGTACGTGTCACAGTTGAGCATAACGTCCCGTGTCTAAGTTTTGAATATTCACAGAAAACGAGAACTAGCAGGCCACTCTTTATACTTAGGTCAAGTGTAGTTTCTTGCAGAGGCATAAGAAAGTGATGATTATTTTCTCTGTGGCAGAGACCACTATCATCTCTCACAGGCGTTGTGAAAAGCTTATCACATCATAACGGTGTAGTAAAGCTAGTCTTCCAACAATCCATTCTGTATGTCTTTCCATTAGAGCCTGCAGACTTAAACTGTCGGCCGATATAATTTGATATGAGAAATAGTGTGCAGACCACTGAGGTAATATGTACTACGTACTAGAGAAGACACCTCGAACAAAATGTTTGTAGTATGTTTTAGAGCTCCTGCACTCACTCGCTTAGCCACGCTCGCGCCGCGCGTGCTCCGCGGCCACCAAGTTGTGCAAATTTTTTTGTTCCTGATGTCTGCTCCAGTACGTAGTACATATTACCTCAATGGTGCAGACTCCCTTAAGCCGTCGTAACTCGTATTGATCAGGAATCCAACTATTGGCCACTTTAGTCTCCAGTCTGCAGGGGGGACTAACGGCCAATCTATCCACGATTTACCCTACTGGAGATAGAAATTTGACATATTTTGTATGGAGCTTATGTCAAATTCCCATCTCTAGTAGGGCAAATCGTGGATAGATTGTATATTCATTTGGGCCGTTAAACAATATACTGCACTCCATCGGAGTTTGTGAAAATAGGTGACACAGTTTAGTGAATTAAATTAAAACAAAATTGGAAATTTATTTAGTTTATTATAACTTAAGCCACCAGAGCTGAAGCGGTGCTCGACTCATACTTCCAGTTGGGTGGGAGCACGCTCTTTGTCTTGTAGTAGCGGGCTAGCCTGTGAATTCTGGATTCGACGAGAATCAGCCTGAATTTGCTGTCCTTGTCCTTCCTGTTGCGTTCCAAGTGCTTCCTCATGGCAACGGCTTTCTTGATCAGGTAGTACAGGTCCTCCGGTAGGTCGGGAGCGAGACCCATGGCCTTCATGATACGCAAGATCTTTTTGCCAGTGACAAATCTGACCTGTGCGACTCCATGGGAATCCCTAAGCATGACACCTGAAATAGAGAAGAAGAATGAGATTAGTATCACATCAGCCAGAAAATATTACTGTAATACATCATAATAAGTAAATCAATTGTATGATAGTTCAAAATACATGTGGGATTGGAGATTTCTACTTAAATACAAACAAATAAATCAATGTAGAGACTGAAGGTGACTAATGGCCACAATTAAAATCTATCTATGATTTTCCTTACTAAAGATAGAAATTTGACATAAAATGTATGGAGCTTATGTAATATTTATGTCTCTAGTAGGGCAAATCATGGATAGGATATTATTTTTGGCCGTAAGACACTTCATGATGTTATTGTGAGCATGTGCACAATCTATAAATCATCCATGATAAGACAAGGAACTCCAATGTCACCACACAATGATGCTATAGCTTCTGCTAAACCACTTATAACACTTGGCTTCTCTATTGGTTTCTTTTTTTTTGTACCGACAGTTTTTATTCACTTCAGAAGACCAATTCTAATTTAAAAAAATGTTTGAAATAATCCAATCTTAATGTTGTAAATGACTTACACCCAGATACTCAAACAACACAACTTGTAAGACATTCTTAGTCATTCTGTTGATTTGATGCACTTTAGAGAGACAGTGACAGCATGAGACTTAAGGGCCACTTAAAATTGAGTTGCGTTTGAGTATTTGGGGGTAAACATGTCTTCACAGAAGATTTTCCTGACTGACATTTGTTTGTGAAATTTACAACTTTGAGACTACATCAGGGGCTGTATTATGAAATGTTAAAACCATGACTATTCCGTTTCTCTCAAAACAAAACCATGGTTAAAACATTTCTTAGACAGCTCCAGATCTATATTTAGGACATTTTAAATTACAGATTAGCTTTCTGTACACAGAAAGATGCTGCTGCTAAACCACTGAATATAACCCTCAACATTCCTAAAATTCCTATTGGTATGTTTACTTTGTAATGCCACTCTGTTCCAATTAGACACATCACACATTTTGTGAGATGCTTCCTCATATCAAACTGCAAAATCCACCATTGAACAACTCGATAAATTATTGAAGATAATCTTCGCAATGCTGGTAGAGACTAGATAAGAGTGGCTGATGATCGAAGTCAGTGGTGTAATATTGTAGAGGCCTATGTCCAGTAATAGAGAGCTATAGGCTGATGATGAAGGAAATCTCAGTATGTTGCTAATGGTGATCTCAGTTTATGTGCATTAAAAGAGCCTCCACAAGTGACAATATTTAATTGATCGTCCGGCGCACTCTGGGCAGTCAGCCCCGCTATCAACCTGCTGACTGGCTAATCTTTTCCCCACGACATGAGCTATTATTACTATATAGCTCATGTCGACACGAAGAAGAAGAAGTTTATTCCTATCTGAGGATGTTGACGTCTGATATTCCTCTTGCTGCTATTAGATATTTAATCAATTGACTGGGCATCAGGTACATAAATGTAAGGCTTATATTCAGGGAGCAGTGTGAACTCATACTTCCAACTGTCAAAATTGCACTGCATTTGACAATTGGAACCATGAGTTCACACGTAGATTTGTCTCTGAATATAAGCCAAAGTGGTTATCAGGGATTATTGACAAAATGCTGTCTCTTCTGCCAACTGATATAATGTCCATGATCTGATAGGGCTGTTGAGTTTGAAATTTCTAAAACAGCTAAAAGTACAGTCATATACACTTCACCATGCACTTTGGATAGCATGGCATGGCGGAATGTTTATTAACTTTTAAATTGAGGCACCAGCTTAGAACGCTAGATAGAAACTTGTCATATTTACTAGATTTATGTTATGAACTGGCACTTACCAATTTGGGAGGGAGTGAGGCCTTTCTTGCCAAGTTTGAAAATCTGTTCCTTTACATCATCAGCAGTCAATTTTAACCAGGTCGGCACACTGCGCCGGTATGGCAACGCTGATTGGGAGATACCCTTACTGAAAACATAAAATACACACTTCGCTGTAAAGCCATGTGGTGACCACTCGATCGGTAGGTTATGTTACAGTCACAAAAACATTCAATAATGGAAAAACGTATGCTGAATCATTAGTATGATGTTTTACACTATAAATTACACATAATATTACCCAGGTGCGTGCATACGACCCATGGTTGCGGATTTTAATAAAAATCGCCGATCTGACAACGACAACAAGAGAAAACGAAAAGATGGCAGCCGGAAGGCGGTTATCCATTCAGTTCTCGTTCTTGCTGTCTATGATCGGTTTTCATTCACGAGTGTTGTGTCTGCAGAAAAATCGGTAAAGTGAATAAATTATCTTTGGTATAGGCTGTTCATTTTATTGATGAATAGGTTACACGAATCGTACACACAGTATGAAAGTATGGGAGAAGGTGATAGAGAAAAGATTGCGAGAGGAGAGTGAGATCACCCAAAACCAGATGGGATTTATGCCAGGTCGTGGGACAACGGATGCCATATTTGCACTTCGCCAAATATGCGAAAAGTATAGACGTGCGCATAAGAACTTGCACATGGTGTTCGTTGACCTAGAGAAGGCATACGACAGAGTACCCCGCGAGGTCTTGTGGTGGGCGCTGAAAGAGAAAGGTGTGCCTGCAAAGTATGTGGAGTTAATTCGTGCTATGTACAGCCAATCTAGTACCCACGTTCGGTCGGCCGCTGGCAACACCGACGAGTTCAGTGTGGCTGTAGGCTTGCTCCAAGGGTCGGCTCTAAGTCCTTACATCTTCTTGCTGATAATGGATGCCTTGACATCAGAAATCCAGGAAGAGGCACCCTGGTGCATGCTGTTTGCTGACGACATTGTCCTTGTTGGTGAAGATGGACTTGAGGTCCAGAGTAGATTGGCAAAATGGCAACAAAATCTGGAGAACGTTGGCTTGAAAATCAGCAGAACTAAAACGGAATACATGTTCTGCGATTTCGGCGGTCTTTCCGGTTTTGTTGCTATTGCGCTAGATGGCGTGCCCTTGCCAGTCTGCTCCGACTTTCGGTACCTTGGTTCACTTGTGCAAAGCGATGGTGAAATTGACCAGACAGTCAAGCACCGAATTAACACAGGATGGTTGAAATGGCGGCAGGTCACGGGAACTACATGTGACTCCCGAATTCCTCTTAAACTGAAGGGGAAAATCTATAAGACCATGATAAGACCTGGGGGCCTAGTACGAGTTTGACACTTACGAATACTTTCAAAGTATTCGTCGACTTTCATTAATAAATCTGTAGTTCCTCCTCGTATCCGCCAGGGGCGCTACTGATTTATGAATGAAAGTCGACGAAAACGATGAAAGTATTCGTAAGTGTGAAACTCGTACTAGGCCCACTGCTGTCCTGTATGGATCGGAATGTTGGGCTACGAAAGGAATTAATGAAAGGCAAGTGCATGCAGCTGAGATGAGAATGTTAAGAGGAATGTGTGGTATAACGAGAATGGATAGGATAAATAAGGAATGAATATGTAAGAGGGAGTCTGAAAGTAGCGCCAGTGACAGAGAAGTTAAGTAGCAACAGACTATCATGGTATGGACATGTGATGAGGAGGAATGGGGAGCATGTTACGAGGAAAGTTTTAAGTATGAATGTTGATGGCTATAAGAAAAGAGGGAGACCGAAGAAAATATGGATGGATTGTGTGAAAGATGATATGAATAGAAAGAAAGTAAACACAGAAATGACGGCTGATAGAGATGTATGGAAGAAAAAAACATGCCGCGCCGACCCCAAATAAATTGGGATAAGGGCAGGAGGATGATGAGCAAGGAACATAATACTCTAGATGATGAGGTTACACGAATCGAAACGACATTGACAGTTGACAGTACTTCAGTCAGTTTCACCTTTTTTTTCTAGTGGCTCGCTTCGCTAATCTAAAAGTCAATCAAACTCAACTTTGCATATATTCATAATTTTGGTCGCAAAAATGCCGAACCCGTACGGTGTATCTGATGCGGAATTTAACCTTATCAAACAGCAAGCCGCAAGGCGAGCTGGCCTCAGGACAGAGTTCATGAAACAAAAAACAAATCCATTTAAACATGCCACAGAGGCTGGCTATGTCGTGAGTATTTAAAATTACGTAATTTATTATTGAATGTTCAAGTATAAACAAATGGTAACATTACCTATGGAGACTACGAAACTCGTTCAGTGAAAATGTTTATTTACATTTTCAGTTTGACCCAGCTATGCAGAAGTTCCTGTCAATGAAAGTGACCCAGCTGGAGCACTTCACTGCTAATACACGTACCTCCATGTTTGGAATCTGTGCTGTTATAATACCCATGTTTACTTATGGATACATTCTCTGGAAACACAGGACCACACGGGAAGCACAGATCAGAAGTGGAGAACTGCGTTACAGACAAAGAATGTTCAAATTCGCATAAATATTTATTTCAACATACCTATATTGTAAAATAATTGTGTAGAAATTAATAAAGTTGAGTAGGTAACTGTTCATTGCTTTATTTAATTTCTTTAATCAATATTCAGTGAAGCTTAATTGATTACAACTATTGTTTTAATTGTAACATAAAGAACTTAAATGGTATTTAGACAGTTGTTTTCTTTGATTGTACAATAGTTTGTGGCCTTAAAATGATGCTGGCAGTTTTACTTTTCACAAGTTAAGTTGCAAGTAAAAGAAAAACAATATGTCACTGTCATTTGAATATTAAGTTTCATTCAACACTTATAATTTGAATAATTTAATTTTTTCAATTCAATAAATATGGGTGATAAATATGGATTTTCTGAGCTTGAGTGCAAAATTATTTTGGATCAAATTGAGAGACGTGCAAAATATAGAAAAGAATTCTTGAAACAAAGGACTGACCCTTGTAAACATTCTAAGGAGGCTGGCTATGTGGTATTTTATTTAGTTTATATTTTGTTCTCATTCTTCTTCTATCGTGTCAACATGAGCTACATAATCACCACGGCACAGCTCATGCCGTGGGGAAAAGATTAGCCAGTCAGCAGGTTGGTAGTGGGGCTGACTGCCCAGAGTGCGCCGGACGATCAATTAAATATTGTTACTCGTGGAGGCTCTTTTAATGCACCCCATTCTCATTACTAGGTATACACACTAATATTTTTTAAATACAAAAAAACTTCAAGGGTAGTTTAGTCTCTGCTCATCATGTTGCAAAACTTTTACGATGGGGAAAAAATGTGTATCTACCTAGCTCGATCAAAATGTATGGAACAGCAGTTTTTTTCACGATTCCAGTGTTGGTTCCATAGTAATAGTTGTGCAGAATGTTTTTTTTATAGTAAATAATAGTGGTGTATAGAAAAGATATCTTTGGGACATTTTTACACAGCACCATCTAGTCCCAAACTAAGCAGAGCTTGTGCTATGGGTACTAGACAATGGATATAATACTTATATACTTTTTTTTTGTAAATACATACTTATAATACATAAGCAACACAAGATTTTATCTAACATCCCAATTTAGCAGACTAACCAGTTTAGCCCTAGTTTCTCGAAGCCAGGAGAATGTTGCTTATCCTCTTGATCAGTGTTTTTCAAACTGTGGGCCGCGACCCCCTGGGGGGTCGCTAACACTGTCCAGGGGGGTCGCAATCACTTAAAAGTTATAAGTTTTACTGTTCTTATTATTATAACATAACATCACGCCTGTATTTCCCCGAAGGGGTAGGCAGAGGTGTAATAGTACACCCACATTTCGCCAGTTATGTTATAGTCCCATGGAATAGGGGGCGAGCCTATTGCCATTGACCGGGCACAAATCCAGACTCCGGGCTGCTACTGAGAATTTCCTAATGAAAAACCCTATAACACTGCCCGACCCGGGAATCGAACTCGGTCGATCTTATATTATGTTTATTAAAAAGCCTTACCGCCGCCGCCGCCACCGCGAAGGTCGAGAGGGTCACGGGCTTTTCTTTTTACTAAAGGGGGTCGCGCTACGGAAAAGATTTAAAAACACTGCTCTTGATGGTATAATTTAGTTAGCTTTACCAACAGTGAGAAGCTTTACCAATCATCCCTTGTAACCAACAGGCATAATGATAATTTTGAGTATGCATACTGACATGCATCCAGCGGATTCCCGCGACCTTCACCAGGTTGTCAGTCCACCTTGGGCCTACCCACGCTGCGCCTTCCAGTATGCGGTCGCCACTCCAGAACTTTACGGCCCCATCGGCCAACCGTTCTGCAAGCAATGTGCCCTGCCCACTGCCACTTAAGTTTGGCAATTCTTCAGGCTATGTCGGACCGGACCGGTCGTTGTGGCGATGCTTGGGGGAGGCCTATGACCAGCAGTGGACGTCTTTCGGCTGAAATGATGATGATGATGATAGCATGTCATGCTGAACCACAGTCGCATGGCCAGGGTGCTTAATATGTACTACTCAAGTCCATAGCAGAGACCTGGTGAGACATTTCCAGAGAACAAGGCCACAGATTAGTTCTCATAGAGTCATACACAATGTCCCAAAAAAGCATGAAGATCATTACAATCTTCCTAAACTTATTATTTTCAGTTCGACAAGGCGATCCAAAACTTCATGTCGATGAAGTCGACGCATCTGGACTTCTTCCAGTTCAATGTGAGCACGATCCGCTTCGCACTGCTGTCCCTGGTCCTCCCGATGACTTCCTTGGGCTATTTGTTTTGGTCGACGCGTACCAAGTGGGATCGTGAGATACGCTGCGGCAGGATCAAATATAGGGAGCGTAGTTGGAAACTAAAATAAGGTTTCATTATTCTACATAGTGTTATTTGGTTTTATGGTTTTAGAGGCTGATTGTCTCCAGTCTCTATGACATTCAGATCAGGGATGTTATGGAGATCCGTAACCGTAACCGAAACTATCGGATATCCAGAATAAAAATATATCCGTAACCGTATCCGTTTTACAAGTTTTGGATAGCTTCGTATAAGGGCGGAGTCTAAATAAAACGACATGTTTCGACAGGTTTTTATTTCACCGCTCGCGCGCCACGTGAATCTTGCAGTTTGTTTGTTATTTCTAGTCATAACATAACCTCTTTCATAACTAGATAAACCCTATTAAATAAAACCAAATTATTACATATACTATTTGTGTTTATATTTTACTTCAATCTAATATCCGTACCTAACCAAAACTAACGGATAATCCGAAATGATTACATATCCGAAACCGATATAATTTTATTCCTATATCCGTATCCAGATCCGAAATATAATATCCATAACATCTCTGATTCAGATTGTATTAATTTATTTGATTATTCTCCTCGGCTCGGCCGCGCTTGGTGGAGGTATATGGCCCATCCACAAGCTGTCTTGCCTGCTCGCTTACCTGTATTGCTATACATATACTGGCAACATGGTAGCTCACACAAACTTAAAAGCGTGGCTTGAGCAATTGTTGACTTGATGAAATGATTGGACTACACAGTTTTGGCTTGTACGGTTTTGCTTGAATGTCAGGACAGGTGTTTAAGCTGTGCTTTAGTCTGGATTTTTTTAACAGATGAGTTTGTGTGAGCTTGTAATATGTGGCCAACACTGTGCCATCTTTAGCTTAGGTAGGTAAAATACAGTTTTAACTTGCGGCAGCATGATGTCTGGCCGTAAGAGGCTGTGTAGGCTTCGTTTGAGCATTTGTTATCTAATTGATGAGCTACTTTGCTATGTAACAAAGCGAGTAAACTGTGTTAATAAAGAATATTGTTACATATTGAAACTATTATTTAATTAAATTGCATAAAAGAAAGAAAGAAGAAAATAATGACACTTCTACCACTTACCAAATCCACTAATTTTTCATCAATTTGTTCCGACAATTTTATTTTAGTTTATGAATAATTATGAATTCGAAATAAGATTCCTTTACTGCCTTTAATAAAAATAATAAAAACAAAATTTCGGACATTTTTACACATTATCTAGACCCAAACTAAGCAGAGCTTGTGCTATGGGTACTAGACAATGGATATAATACTTAGATACTTTTTTTTTAACCGACTTCAAAAAAGGAGGAGGTTCTCAATTCGACTGTATTTTTTGTAAATACATACATACTTATAAATAGAATACATAATAAGAAACACCCAGACCAACACAAACACTTATGTTCATCACACAAATATTTGTGTCCTGTGGGAATCAAAGCCACGACCACGTGAGCAGTCCGATCCTCTAACCACTAGACCACAAACGTCGTCAAAACGACGACGTCTTTCTTTCCTCTTTTCCTTTCTTTGCCTTTTCTATCATAGAGTGTAGAGTAGGTAGTAGGTATAAAAAATAATATTCCAATAATAACAAATTCATACAAGGCATAGCTAATTTATAATTTATGAATAGCGAGTCACATACAATACTAGTGTAGGTAGACAATAAGTTACCGGTCGTCCAGCGACTTGTCCCGGGCTATGACGTTGTCTTCAAACTTGACCATGTAGGTGGTTCCCTTGTGCCAGTGGGCTGTTACTTTAGCGGGCTGAAACAAACACAAATAGGTTGTTTCAATGGTAATGGAAGAACTTATTAAGTGGGTTATCACTATGTTCGTGCTTCTACAGTGTTCTGTGCATCAGCAACTGTTTTAACGGAAACAGTACGCGAAACCACTAATATGTGGAGCGTTATGTACTCCAAAAACATAGAGAATAGACATAGGTACTCAGTATTGGAGCATATGCAATTAGTGGCGCAAATTGGGGATATGTGACTTTATAGAGTTTATTTTAATCATTGAGTATTATTTATTTAATAACTTCTTTGGTTTTCGCGATCACTACACATTATAATTATTAAATACACATTTTTATTAATTACAATATTCTTTTATTCGTTTGAATATATAATAGACAGGGAGACGTCACCCACCGCCAGCGTGACAGGCGAGGCAACTAGGTGGCCAGTATGTAACAGTCCTCCGCCGCGAGTCCTGTTTGTCCCACTCCCGGGGCTGGAAGCAGCTGCTCCAGGTGTCTACGCCATACGACGCCTCCGTCAGTTTGCACCTCATAATGAAGCCTGCCTAGGCGACGCACTATCGTGCCGAACTACCATCTTCGTTTTGGATCGGAGTAGGCTCTGGCCTGGACACGATCACCTACGGAGTGAGCTCTGATTGGAGACTGTGTGTTGTTCGGTCTGAAAGCCTTCGGGGTAGATGAGTCTTTGAACATCACATGCAGCTTATTTCTAATATCCCGACTGAACATCAGTCCATAGGGAGTATGTTCGCCTAGGTTTGGTGTGCGTCGGAGTCGAGTCTTAAGAATAAGGAGCTTATCCGTAAGATTGCCTCTCTCCCCCTCCATTGCGCGTAGTGCTTTCTTTATTGTTTGCACGTAACGTTCGGCCTGGCCGTTAGTGGCTGGGTGGTACGGAGCTGACGTCAAGTGTGTTACACCGCAGCTGGAAAGATAGCTCTTAAATTCTTGAGATACAAACTGACGTGCGTTTTCTGACACAAGTGTGTATGGTGTGCCGAATGTGCAGAATAATTCCCTCAACTTAACGATGCACCAAGCACTCATTGTGGTTTTTGTTGGAAAGACTTCCACCCACTTTGTAAAAGCGTCTACGACTATTAGGAGTTGGTGTCTTAGAATAGGTCCAGCAAAGTCTATATGAAGACGTTCCCATGGTCCCGTAGGTTGTTCCCAATGGTGCGGGGGTGCTTTTGGTGACTCGTTCTGTTCCAATCGGCATGCTCTACAGGATTTTACTTTATTTTCGATATCTCTGTCTATATTTTTCCAGTATATGTAGCTGGGAGCTAGTAATTTCATTTTAAATATACCAATGTGTCCGGCGTGTAATTCATCAAGTACACGTGCGTGTAAACTTTTAGGTATTACCACTCGATTTCCTCTCAATATGCAGTTGTCTTGGTATGGACATGTGATGAGGAGGAATGGGGAGCATGTTACGAGGAAAGTTTTAAGTATGAATGTTGATGGCTATAAGAAAAGAGGGAGACCGAAGAAAATATGGATGGATTGTGTGAAAGATGATATGAATAGAAAGAAAGTAAACACAGAGATGACGGCTGATAGAGATGTATGGAAGAAAAAAACATGCTGCGCCGACCCCAAATAAATTGGGATAAGGGCAGGAGGATGATGATGATGCAGTTGTCTTGAATTGTTAATTCATTATCACCGTAGCCATATTGTGGTAATGAGTGACCTGTTTGTAGTGCTTCCGATAATATCTTAAGTTCGTTGTCTTTTCTCGTTTCATTAGCTATAACTTCTGGCCGAATTTCTAGGACGTTAATCTGCTGTAGTTGGTATGCACAGTGTTGGTCTAGGTCTATTGAGGTTTCTTTTGATATTTCTACTGGAAATCTTGATAGCCAATCAGCGTTTGCATTTTTAGCAAGTGCAACTAGAGCCTGACCTTTCAAAAGTGCCTGTAATTAGGTTTATTTGAAATAAAAAACATTGAAATTGAAATAGCTGAAGCTCTGTATTCCACATCGTAGTCGAATCCCGATAAGAAATGTGCGTAATGAAATAATCGCATTGTGCTCAGTGCTGGTAATGTCTGGTGGGGATAGTATCGACGACCACACATAACGCGCTCCTATTGGCTCGGGTAATGCAACAAACCTGCAACACGCAGGTATGTAATTACGCGAGCGCACTACGGCGCGCGCCTATTGGCCTATTTTCTATGTAGATATCTGTGCAAATCAATGGAACAGCTGTTTAGTCACTGGACAGCACATGATTCATCTCTATGAAAAAAAAAACATCTCTATGGAGTTTATGCTCGATGATTTTATTCAACTATGCGTGGGAAAATCGTACACCATAAGAAATAAAGAAATATTTCTTTGGAGACGCATTTGCTCCTTTTTCGTGAAAACAGTCTATGCATACAAATTTTTAGGTCATACGTGAGTTTCAGCAAAAAGTTATAAGCTTTATAATCCCTCATCACTCATCAGTGTAATTTACTATAGTAGTATACTTACAAATCCGCTTTTGGTAAGGACTGCTTCTATGATCCCAGCATTGAATGTGGCGCAGTTCAGAGAGCCCTTGTCCTTTGGCACGCTTATGAATTTGTTGATCTGAAATCACCATTTATTCTTATTACCGTTATGGCTTTAAGGACAAGAGTATTCAGTTAGCCTCCTATTATCATATAACATCACCTCTCAATTCTCAATAAAGGAAGACAGAGTAATACTATTGTACACATTGCAGTTCGGGGGCAAATGACTGTATAACATGTTATAAAACGGATGAGCCAGTGGATAGCGGCCAACATTTTAATCTCAAAACCACCTTATTACAAAAGCGGGTTTAGCAATAGATTTAGCCTAAGCCTTTTTCATTTATTTATTATATTCTTTATTGTACAAACACCAAACGAAAACAAAGCCAGTAGTTTACAGATACATTATGTAAGTACAATGGGTGGTCTTATTGCACAAGGCAATCTCTTCCAGACAACCTTTGGATGGACTAGAAGAATGGGAACCGGTTGTGGATAGTTACATATGGAGTTTGACATTAGACCTAGTTTAACCTTTTTACCACCACGGTATCTTAAAAGTTTTCGTGCCCTCAGCGCCACATCTTCTATAGAAGACAAATATTGTATGGTTGTTAGAACAAGTCGTGGCACTGAGTCTGGAAATCGTTTGTCTTCTATAGGTGTCATTAGCGGTGAAAAGGTTTAAGGGTCTAAAACTGGTCTTAGCTTTTGTAATAAAGGACCTTAAACAATAAGGTGTCTATGATATCTCAGGATAAACATTGAATCAGAACATGAGGAGAAGACGAGGCAACAACCCCTGAGGATGCTTCATGGAGTTGTGAAACATGTGTCAATTATCGGTTTGGTTTGCATGTTGCATAATATATTAATTGCACCTCTGTGGTGCTGAATAATGCATCCAAGCTTCACAAACTAACATAACACAACATCAAGCCTGTATTTCCCCGAAGTGGTAGGCAGAGGTATAATAGTACACCCACATTTCGCCAGTTATGTTATAGTCCCATGTAACAGGGGGCGAGCCTATTGCCTTCACAAACTAATTTGGCAAAATTAACATTAGATATTGTTATTCCGGTCGCGGGAATCCGCTGGAATCCGGAAAGTGCAGGACCGGTCATCGTGGCGATGGTTGAGGGGCCTATGTCCAGCAGTAAACGTCTTTCGGCTGAATTGATGATGATGATTGTTGTAACTCCATTTTTTTTTTTTTTTTTAAAAGTCGGAATTTTTTAATCTAGGTACTTACTAGTGCATCCTTTTCAATTATGTAATAAGTTCTCTCATCATCATTGGCATGCTCCAGCTTATCAGCTTCCTTGCCAAACAGGACCTGGAAAGTTATTATTAAAGAGGTATTATTATAACTTGATATTTTATATTCGAACTTCTCCATAGGACCAACTTTTTGGAACCCTGCAACTAGATTCATAATTAACATTTTGAAAGTGCATATAAATGCTTATTCGAAATAAAAACTTTGACTTTGACTGCAACAAAATTAAATTTGTTAAAATAAAAACTTCAATTTGTTTTTTAATTCCCCACACTAAGATTACTCCTGTTACATGGGTTCGTTTACAAACACCAATCTCACATGCACAAACATGCAGATCCGGAACGACTATCTGTAGATCACACAAACACCTATTTCTTTCATACAGGAATCAAACCTGTAATACAGCAGAAGCTGATTGCTCAGCCACTGTGGCAATTGTGTCATATTTTTTTCGTGTCTACATTCTTGAATTTTTGTTTGTCAGCAAGAACTTGCTCAAATAAAACCATTTACAACTAAAACTATGAATGTGATAATCAAATACAGATAACAGACTCAACTGATTGGAAAATATAAAATTGTAGGAAGAAAGATTTGCTCTCAAGCAAGATTTGAACCTTCAAGTCCTGCAACTAGTTCAGAACACCAGTCAGTCTGCTGGCCTTCCTCAAAGAGCTGGGGTGGCTCGAGTAAACAAACTATCCCCTGGCAAAGTTGCAGAAAATAGTCTGCTATACCAATACTAAACACCAGTCACAGTCAGCCAGTCAGTTTTATTGCCACAATTCATGACTTCTCCCTGCTGGCATTTTGTTTTTGTGTGGTTCAAGCTTTATGAGAATAGCTCCTGTAGAGAAATAATTAGGCCAGACTACAAGGGCTAAGAAATATGTGTGTAGAATAGGTATTAAAAAATAAATCATCTTACCTTCCATAAAGTAGATTTCACGAATAGGAGCATATTGAGAAGTTTTATTTCCCGTTTACTATTCCGTTCTCTTACGAAATACAAATCCAAGAGTCTAGTCCCCACATCGTGACCAATGTCTGACAATCTGAAAAAACCAGAAAACCATCTGTGTAAGCCTGTGTAAACAAATGTACCTAAATGTAGAATGAGAACTTTTTTCGTTGTAAATTTTTGCCAAGCTATCGTACGATACTTACTTGGTCTGTAGTTCGTGGATAGAATGTGACCGATTTTGACAATATTGAACTATTTCTGAAAATAACAGTGCATAGAATGATAGCGAAACCTCCCCTTTGCCTTTGCTAAGTGGTTTGTCGAGAATCGACGACTTGGAGCGACTGGACGACATGATTTTGATTCTCGAATAAGAATACTATATTTTCCTTTCGATTATTACTTAACATTCAGTTAAAATTACATTAGACCAATTAATTTTCACTTAGAAAATGTAACACCACCCAACGTAAAATTAACGATTTGTTTTATTAGATTATATTTAGATCAGTAATAGCAATATTTGAAACATATTTCTGTTGCTGTTTCAGTTACATTTGCAGTAAAATTCTTTTATTTATCTCTTTCTAATGCATTTATCTAAACGGTATATTGTACACAATTTTCGGAACGCAAATCTCTACTTGGTCTGTGGAACGCAATCACATCGAATGTCAAAGTCAAATGTCAAAATAACATGACAGATGAGTTTTTTCAGGGCCGCGTTCAGTTTTATTGCCTGACGACGCTCGGAGCGTTCCTTTGCTAAATAGCGGCTATTCAACAAATAGCCATGGCTACGATATCTATCAACAGGATAGCTAGCTATTGGCTACCGCTACAAATAACCGACAAGTTTACGGAGTAGCGGGCAGTCGCGTAGCTGCCGCGCTGCCGTTAGCTGACCAAGTAAAATAGCTATTGGCTATTGGTAGCCATATCATCGGGGCCTACCTGACGGACAGGGCCGTCATCTACTCGGGCCGGGAAGGATGGGGTCGAAAAATGGGAGAAGCGACTTGCGCAACCCAGCGCAGGGCACGCCACAATAGCGGCGGTAAGGCCCGTCATGGAGGAGTGGCTGGAAAGGAGCCATGGTGCCCTACCCTACCGGCTGACCCAGATACTCTCGAGGCACGGTTGCTTCGGGACGTATCTGTGTCGCATAGGCCGGGAGCCGACACCCGAGTGTCATCACTGCGGGAGCTTCCTAGAGGACACGGCGCGGCACACACTAGAGGAGTGCCCAGCTTGGGTCACGCAGCGCCGTGACTGCATCACTGTAGTAGGCGGCAGCGCTCTCTCGCTTCCAGCCGTGGTTCTGTCTATGGTCGGGAGCGAGAGCGCTTGGGAAGGCGTCGTCTCCTTCTGCGAGGAGGTGATGTTCGCTAAGGAGGTGGCGGAGAGGGTTCGAGAAGCATTGACCTCTCTCCCCAACCGCAGGAGACGACCTAGGCGTCGCAGTAGGGCGTATGCCGATCTCCAGCCACCCTAGGTGTGGGCCTGCGGGCGGTGGACTCGGGGTGGCCCGCCACCCGGCCAGTAAAGGCCCGTGAAGGTGGCGCGTAGTGTTCCGCGCGCGCCAGTCAACAGGAGGGTGTGGCTGATGTGGTTACCGCACGGGGAGAAGGGGCTCGCCTATTAGTGGCGAGCCGGAACCTACCTGGGATGTTTGGAAGAAATAAAAGTTTCCCACGCCCCCGGCCAAGGGTCATTAGAGGAACACCGTGGTGGTTTTTAGTCGGTAAGAGTCCGACACTGGCTCCGCCTTCCCCGGGCGGAGTGAGTCCATGAGGATTTTCTCCACGGAAAAAAAAAGGTTAAGATCAAAATGTTACAATATCGGGTAGTAGATAGATAAAAATACAAAACACGTGGACCCTCACCGTGACAAACAAGCTAGAGTGAGATGAGATGAGAGTATATAGGGACGCGGGGAATTATTGCGGCCGCATCCCACTGGCATATCGCGCGTTGCTTCCTTGTCTCGATGCGTGCCTCTTATTGCATGTTAAAAAAAAGTTAATTAACAAAACCAAAAAAGTCTGAGGCTACGTATTATTTTGGTCATGAATTATACAAGTAGTTCATAGGTAGCCTCCGCCTGCGTGTTGATTTGATACTTTCCCATATACTTACCTACAAAAGTCTTGTTTACATCTTTTCAATTGTATTTACACGCAGTCGGGTTTTTTAGAATTATTAATTAACTTTTTTATTTCAAAATTTTTAGTTTTTTCATGTTTTGTCGCGGTATTAATGTTATTTTTTTAACTACACGCATAAAAATAATTCATTTTTTACATTGAATATTTTGTGTTTTTTAGCATTTCTCATTCGAAATTTACATTATATATTATAATTTATTATTATTATTTTTTATTTACATTATATATTATTATTATATTTTTTTTAATTTTTTGAAACCCCACTCGATAGGTTTTGAGGGAAAAAAAAAATTGTAGACATAATATTGCGCCAAAAAGCGGCCATTTTAATTTTTATAATTTTGATATATCCAGTGTCACTCTCACAATTAAGACGAATCTAACGACACCTTTCAAGCTAAAATCCATCAAGCCGTTTAGGCTACAGAGCGTGCCAAAGAAATATACATACATACAAACATCCATACATACATACATACATATATACAGACATATATACACTCGAAAAACATAACCCTCCTTCTGGCGCAGTCGGGTAAAAATCGAAATCTAAACGAATTAGTTTTCACCCGCTCAAAACACCCAGTGGGTGGAATGAAATGGGTGATAACTGGGTTTTAACCCACTCGCGGGTTATAACCCGGGTGATTACCCATCTCTATTGGTAGGTAGCTAGCGACTTTATTTTTACGATTTCAAACCTAATCTACTTGTCAATTAGGTTTAAAATCGTTTCAATCAACTCAGCCTATCGCAGTCCACTGCTGGACATAGGCCTCTCCCAAATTGCGCCACAACGCTCGGTCCTCTGCCTTCCGCATCCAGTCCCCCCCAGCCACGTTCTTTAGGTCGTCGGTCCACCTGGCAGGGGGGCGCCCTACGCTGCGTTTGCCGATACGCGGTCTCCACTCAAGGACTCGTCTGCTCCAACGGCCATCGGTCCTTCGACAGACATGGCCAGCCCACTGCCACTTCAGCTTACTGATCCTACAAGCTATGTCGGTCACTCCGGTTCTTCTCCGGATAATCTCGTTACGGATTTTATCCTTCAAAGAAACTCCAAGCATAGCTCGCTCCATAGCTCGCTGAGCGACTTTAAATTTGTGGACTAGAAAAAAAAAAAAAAAACATTAATTAATTTAAAATCGTTTGAGATCTATAATTTTGTTTGTACAACAAAAGAAGGGTCTTTTGTTGTAGTTTTTATGGTAGTTTGTAGTTTTCTTAGTTGATTTTTATTTTTCCACAGTTAAGTAGAGAGAGATTTGCAATGTTTTCGACAGTTAAATATGTAGTCATTAGTAATACTATAGTATTATATTATCTGTGGTAATACGTAATAAATGTAATAATACGTACGAAGGAAAGTAATTTCTTTTCAAGAAGTTCGAAATAAAATAAGTAGGTAAACCAAAAACTAAATCATAATATCTAAACTTATCACGGCGAGGATCGAACTAATAAATGCAACGGGGTTGCTTGAGCGTTACTCAAGACAACCACCTAGCTTGTAGCTACGACGGCTACTAGCAGTATCAGTTTTATCCAATAGCTGAAATAGCTGGTTATCTAGCTGGCTACTCCACCACAAATAGCCAGCTAGCTAAGTTATTGAAATTTCGGCTAGTTACCCATCCCTAATATCGGCTGACGACGCACGGAACATACTTTGGTCGTTCAGTTACTTAGGCCCGTGGCCGCGTTCAGTATTACCGTCCGACGACGCCCGGAGCGTACTTTTGTCGTTCAGTTACTCAGATCGATCATACAAACGAACGCCCAAAGAACGCTCCAAGCGTCATCCGACAACGTCGGACGATAATACTGAACGCGGCCCGTATTACAGAAAGTTCCTCAAGCGTTGATCACTGTTTAAAACTAGTTTTGAGTTGGTATTTAATTTTAGAACATGTCTCAAGCTGAGATTTATTGATCACAGTTCAGCTGAGTTTAGCTGTATTTTATACAGTCACCTGTTTCGGTAGGTAGCAATTTTATTTTGTCTGTTACTACTAGTAGTAGTAGGGCTTACCCACAGACTAAGAAGTGTACCTACTACGTACGCATGGCCTCTAACTTCATGCGCATGGCTTACCTGGCAACCTGGCCAGGGCCATAAATTCACTATTAATTTTATTGCCGACTGTGATGCATATAAATAATTTATTAATACGTATCCATTTGACTATCGCCTTGATGACCTAATGACTGCAAAGCCTGTTCAATGATAATGTTGTTGTCCAACACTAACCATTGTTTGGTTGGTTATCGCTGTCGGCCGTCCACCGTCCGCTTTTTGTAGGTCATTGGCATAATGTAATGCACTGTGCAGTGTCTACTCGCGTATGACGATCCGATAGACCGATACCCGCGACTGCGATGATCGTGTTACGACCGACCTACCTAAGTATTAGGTATATCTCTCTGTTCTCCGATCAACAGCATACAAAGGCATACAAGTATGGACCGTCATCATTATCATCATCATTTCAGCCGAAAGACGTCCACTACGTCTACCACGTACCTACCTACTCTAATTTTAACCGACTTCAAAAAAGGAGGAGGTTCTCAACTCGATTGTTTTTTTTTGTATGTTTGTTACCTCAATAAAACGATTTCGATTTTTATTTTTTTATTTGAAAGGATATAAGATTGATTGATTCCAGATTGGTCTAATTTTTATCAAAATCCAGTTTTGATGATGGGATGGGATCCATGTGGAATTGAGGGAACTCCTCAAATATTATAGGCATATATACCTATAGCGATTTCGGTATATTCATTAACAAGTCAAGCATTTGCATTCAGAAAGTACCATTTGGTGAAGATCTGATTAAGGTCTTTGGAGATAAAGAAGGGAACTCTTCAATGGATGACAGCAAATCATCCGGGATTGCAGCAATCGCTTGTCTTTGCCACTCAAAATAGAAAAATAAAATAAACTTGAAAAAAATGTAAAAACCGACTTCAAAAAGAATAAAATAATAAAATTTGTGTGAAACAGTTTAGGAAGTCGGTGCCAGTTTTTCGGGTTCCGTAGTTCCTACAAGGAACCCCTAAAGTTTCGTCATGTCCGTCTGTCCTAATCCTTTACAGCTTAATAACTTCTACAGTTATAAACAGAAGTAAATGAAATTTTGTTAAAAAATAGTCTACATAGGAGTTCGAGTAGGTACAGTATTATATTATCTGTGACATAGGTATAGATCTCAATTTTATAAGAATGAAAAAATCGTGATTTACGTAATCACATTACGTGTTAGGGGTGGCGCCCATACATGTAAAATGGGAATGAATTTTTTTTTTCACTGCACCCTCTCCTGTGTGTGAGGTATCATTGAATAGTTCTACTAAAATGAAGGTAATGTTTCATACATCACTTTTTTATCAGGTGTACCATTTTTTACACCGTGTACCATTTGCGAAATATAGCCTGCCAAAGTGGCTTACAATGTCCCCCCCTGCCATTTCTAAACTATGCAACGTAGAAACTTGTAATCTTCCACGTTCATAGAAATATATAAAAACTCTCTTTTAAAATGATTTTGAGTATGTATAATATGATTATAAATTTTCGAGTTATAGAGAGAAAACTGAAAAACACCTAAGACATCCTAGTTCAAAGGTCATTGACCTTAGAAAAAAATTATCTTAGCAGAGAATGCTCCTTTAGTTAATTTCTATTTAAAAAAATCACAAAAAGTAACTTTGTGTTCTTTATTCCTCCTAGTGTTATGTTGACATGACACACTTCTTAAATTTAGCACTATACAGCGCTACTTAAGGAACCCTTATAATACTGAGCAAGGCCCGACATGCTCTTGGCCGGTTTTTCTAAAATCAATCCGAATCAAAGGCACCTACTTCCTAAACTGTTTCACACAAATTTATTTTCTTTTTGAAGTCGGTATTTATGACGTATCAGTAGAAACAAACCTTCGTAAATCGTATGTCAAAATTCAAAAGCGAGTAGACCCCCAGGGTCACTTTGCCGTTTTGGATGGATGCTAAGGGTCTGCGCACACCGACTGAGTAGCGGCGAAGCGGCTTATTTAGTAACAATTGAAATTCAAAATAGATTTTCTACTAGATATCCATAGTCAAAGATCTACATATATACAAAATCTATGGACTCTATAATCGGATAATCTAGTTTGATCAGCCTTCTTTGTACGCCGTAACTTACCTACAGAAAAACGTGAGTCGTCGGTTTTTACCCTCACTCTTCAAAAAACAATCTCACGCACCGTTACAACCATACAACCTTACGACCTGTGTGTGTGTGATACAACGTTGGACAACCCTATCCATATTTTTTTTTTCTATTTTTGACAATATTTTTTAATAATTTATATGGCAGAACGTTTACCGGGTCAGCTAGTTATATATGATAAACTCGTACATGCAATTACAATGACTTTACTGTTATAATTATAAATGATATCCGTAGTTGATATCTTAATTACGTGCACTTCGTAGAAATTGGGTCATTTACTTGACCCAATATCTAGTGTGCGACCTCAGTGGCTAACGCGCAATATCTTTTTTAAGTTTTAGGTAAATAAAACGACACGTAATTAACAAAAAACTTTACTTCATATAAAGCATTATTATAACAGCATATTATTTTAAGCTAATTCAATAAAACAAAATGTTAACATAAAATTAAAAAATAACATTTTAAATGATTCGTCCAAAATTACGTTTTCGTTACGACAATTCTAAATATTGTCAACCGACTACATTTTACTTTTAATTCTTGTTATCTTTTAGTCTTATGCGATGACCTTAAAATTAATCAAAATTACATACCTCGTGTTCGAATGGTATTGCAACATGTTATATACCCTATGCCTAAACCGTATAAAAACATACCAGCTGTAGGTACAGCTTGTATTTACCTATTTGAATTGAAATGTCAGAAAGATGCTTATAATGTCAAAATTAATTTATTTTATTAAGAATTTAAGATGCGGGAAGCGCAGGACCGGTCGTCGTGGCGATGCTTGGGGGAGGCCTATGCCCAGCAGTGGACGTCTTTCGGCTGAAATGATAATTTTATTCAGACCCGTGGTCTTATCGTGAAAATAAAGGCTGGAAAGTGTTTTGTGCTGCGCAAGACGGTCAGTAATTGTAAATTCTTCCATGTTAATTTTAATAATTATTCCACCACTCAAGTAAATCTAGGTGTAAGTATGAGTGCTATCATTAATATTAGTCATAAGTTTTAATTAAGAATTATTTCCATCACTTTTAATTACAATAATTTAAGACAAGTAACGTACAGCACGAGCAATCTAACTTGGCCGGAGTGAAGTTGGTTACTGCGCATGTTTCCCCGCCTCCAATCGACACCCATAAAATGATTAGTGCGACGGTTTTGTGACAAGTTCACTCTGGCCAAGTTAGATTGCACCTCAGATTAATAACTAAGGCCGCTTGTGCACTACACTGAATTTTAAATCCTTAGTGCGTAGGTCCGTAATTTTACTCTATTAATTTGTTAGTAATATTACGGAATAAAACTTTTTTTGCGGATGGCAATATGCTCGCCCCCTATTACATGGGACTTATGTAACATAACTGGCGAAATGTGGGTGTACTATACACCTCTGCCTACCCCTTCGGGGAAATACAGGCATGATGTTATGTTGTTATGTAATATTACGGATGCTGCAATATGGCGAAACTGAAAATTACGGATAGTAAAATTACAGATAGTGCACAAAGGCATGCGTAAATTACTGGCCTGCTACATCGGACCTATGAATAGTAAAATTCAGTGTAGTGCACAAGCGGCCTAACACCTGTAAAATTGGTTGAAAACTCTGAAACTAAGGGTGCGCACACATTGGTGAAAATGCGCGTTAAGCACAGTTTTCTTTAACGGAATTTAAAATAATAGTTAAACCTTGACTGTATGAGACATGGCCTTAATTATGAAGGTTGTGTGACTAGCGCGGATTTACCAATGTTTACGCATCCTTAAAGCTATAATAAATACACGCATATTTTAAAGTTTTCCGCACTAATGGACGGTACAACTATTTATGTTTTAGAATGGTTTGTCAGTAAATATAATAATATGCGTGACAAGTGTTTGGGCTTAATAGTTAGGCGTCTGCTACACGGTGACAAACCAGCCTCCCCACCAAGGTGACCTTGGTGGTTGGTCGATGACAGCCGTCGCCAAACAAAATTTGGTGACAAACCACTGTCTTCATTGTTGGCAACCAGCAAGGTCACCTTGGTGGGGAGGCTGGTTTGTCACCGTGTAGCAGACGCCTAAGGTATGGTTTAGGCAGGCCACACACTGGTAGCACACTTGTATCGAGAAAACAAACGATTAGACGTGAATGTGGCGAGTATGTTGCGTGCCTCTAGTGTGCGGCCTGCTTTATTATTGTTATATTAACGTAGAACTTTAAATCTCTACGCAAATTTTATAGTTCCATAATGAAACGAAAAGTAAAACTTTTAAAAGGTTTTCATTAAATCTATTTTATTTTTACATTGTGTGGATAAATCGAAGTAGAGGACATTGCATACATGGTAAATAACCCATTCCTATAAAGATTATTTTGTTACTTTAAATAATTAGTAATTGCTAATGTTAATGTTTATCTAACGATTATACATGGTGTTGCAGGTACAATATTTTTAACTTATAGTTATGAAACAAGAGTATAACTATACAACTTGATAGAAACAAAATCGTAGGGATAATTTTCGAATCTTTGGTTCCAATTACACGCGAAATGTACATATAAAGCGATCCAAATGCCACGGTTATAGAATGTTTTCCGCCATATTGGAAATTTGAATTACAGGATAAAGCTCTTAGACAAACCCTATCCAACTTAATACAAAATTGGGTTTAGGTATAGGTTTAAGCTGAGGCTTAAACACTTTTTATACAACGGCAACGTGTTATTGAATTAACTCAAAACCTGAAACTAGTTTGCTTAGAATCGAGAGTGAAATCCATTACACTACTTTTTAACATAGGTTAATTTTTACCAAAAAAAATATTTTCAAATCATGCCGAATCTAAAAGATTCATACGACGACGCGGCGCTGAGCGCAAAGGCGAGCGAGACCCAGGAAAAGAGTGTGATGAAAACTTTGGCATAACATTTGTTTCCCAAAACTATTAAAACTTAACTTAATTTTAAGAGGTTATTCACCTCCCGACTCAGTAGCGTCGAGAGCGTCGCACGTTCGTGAATGAATCTAGCGCTATGAATCGATTAGAATAACCATGATACTAAAAATTACAAATATCTTCTACAATAAAAAATGAAAATTGATAATTACTTTCCATATCAATTTATTATAATAAAAACTTGTCTGAGGTTTTGAGTTATTCCAATCACACGTTGTATATGAAGTTTGAGTTTGGGATAGACCCGGTTTGAACAAGTGCCTAATCATGATCGGAACTTTTGTAATGAGAGAGATTGCGTATAGATATAGGCTAGGTATGAGTGCAATTATGGAGAAGTGTGCTAGCAGGCTTAGAGTTAAAGCATTTAAAGTCTAGCTCAAAAAGGTTGGGCTCGAAATTAATAAAACCAGTGGCTTTTGGATCTTAGATACAAAGTGCTTATATTTTTACAATATTTACATCGCCTCGTAGAGTAATTAATAACTGAAGCTATAATTTCTCTTTGTGTTGTAAATAATGAGGATTTTTTCAAAGTAAGTTTTTAATTACAAAAGTTATTATGTATTTGCATTTCAATATTTCAAATTTATAAAATAATCAGCATAACAAAATACAGAGAACCACATAGTATCCGATTTACGTGTAACGTGATTTTAGTTAGATACGGTATTTAACCAGGTTTCATATTTATTTCATTTAAAAAAAAACATAATGGTGAGTATAATGACCCCTTTTCGTTTCCAAAACCAACGAAAACTCGCAGTGTATACTAAAACCTGGCTAACCTTGTAAATCGGATATTATGTGCTTCTCGAGTTATAAGGGCACAAACGGACAGATATACATTACGTTTTATATGTAAGGATCAGTATTCAGTATCAATACATTCAAAATTAGTCCATTTAAAAAAGTGTAATATACCAGCTTTATATAATAATGATTCGCAAAGAGATTTATTGTGAACTAAAATGAGACCACATTTGGCTTTTTATTAGTAGGTCAAGATCACTTTCCGTCTAGTGTTGGCAAACTGACTTGCTTTTTCACTTTTAGTTTTTTTTTATGTAATCTTTGAACAACTAAACCTCTGAACCGATCGTAATGAAATTTGGTAAAGCGGTAGCCTCGGATAGGACCTGGCGAAGGATATAGGCTACTTTTTATCCCGGCCAAGAACATTCAAAAGCCTTTCTAATAGGCTTCAAGAAAAGGTTTACGAAAGAAGCGCTTTCTTTGAACAGAAACCACAAGAATCCTGACAAGAACCCTTACTGTGCACTGCAAGCTGAATAAACACCTTCACAGGATGGGCCTCAGTGATACCACAGTTTGCAGGTTTTGTCGCGAAAAGGATGAGACGCCCATCCATATCCTATGCGAGTGTGATGCAGTGCACCACATGAGAAGCCAGCATCTTGGAGGAACGTCATCCCAACGCAGGAGATCAAATCCTCCTCCCCCAAAGTCATAGTCGACTTCATGATTGACTTGCAGCTTGGGGAAGTGCTGTAATGCTGCAAGAGGCGTCACAATAGATCTTACCAGGTCGCAGTGGCTTAGGGGGCGTTCAAGACCCCTACATCTTTCCTCAAATAATAATAATAAATCCCGGGAAGATAAACAGTTCCCGAAGGATACGCATAACGTCTTTCTGTGATAAACCGAATCACACGCAGCGGGCAGAAGCTAGTGTGTTTATAAAAATAAGAAATAACACTTGATAAATCCCGTATTACCATAAATAAAACCTGTTCATACGTATGTATAAATATATTTGCAATGCAAATGACATTTTTTCTGATTCAATGTTAAATGTGGAGCTCGTTATCATTTCCTTTGAGCAAATTATAAATAAATTGTTTTTTGATGAAGTACGATAGTATAATATTTGTATGTTGCTGTACTAGAAGAGTAAGATGACATTTGCTTATAAACATTATCATTTTAAATTGTTATAAAAAAATATCTTAAATAGTCATTAGAAAATGTAGGTAAGTTATAGGTAATGTTTTGATTTTAGAACGATCTACGATTGGAGTTGTACTTCCACGTAGATATATACTACTGCCCGATCATGAGGCACTGGGTACATACACATGTGCATGTAACCAGTGCTTCGGGCAGTCATAGTTTAATTAATGTTACGTTGTTACTAACATAGATACAAGTTTCTGTATTACTAACAAACTATGGGCAGTAATGTCTGAAATAAACATATTTTATTTATTTATTTTTATTTTTATAAGTATCTAGTTTCTATTTGTAAATTGAAAAACACTGTAATAGTAGCATTATCTATCCACAAAACTTACACTAGTGCTACCTTCATGTCTCAGTTTGGAGAACTGACTTGCGGTACCATTTAGGCAACAGCCTAGGTGGTATTGCAGTTGTTATGGGCAAGGGTAACCGCTTAACATCAGGTGGGCCTGTAGCTAGTTTCGCCATCCTATACTAAAAAAAAAAGTTAAAAAAAAAAACAATCGTCATAATTGTGCCTAGTGTGTTCCTCAACTTTATTTTCCCTATACTAAGGGCTCTCACATACGGCGGCTTTAGAAGCAATCGATTTGCAATACAGCAACGATTAACAATAGCGGGTTCACACGGTTCGTTCGATTTAACTTGACTAAGTAACATTTGTTGTTTAACAAAAAATTGAAAGTTTATCTCTTTGTTGCTTCAATTTGATTGAAAGTCTGTTCACACGGTTCAAATCGCTTTCGATTAAGCAGTTGAACGACATTCTGCGATTTCTTTGCGTTTATTTTGCAATCGATTGCCGTATTCTACCAAAAAGGTGGAATTATCGATGCGAATTAATTAGCGATGATACCGACCGGTTTATCCTGCAGCTCCCGCACATGTTTTCCGGTCGGTGGACTGTAGATTTACCGGTCGTTATTTCGCAGCTGTGTGGTATCATATAAAATGTTCCAAGAATAGATATTTCAATGCGTACTGTGCACAATGCGATAATACCAACCAGTATTTCGCAGCAGGTGTCATACATAGAAAATACTAACAGCGCAAAAACACAGTGCGACAATTCCGGCAGCAATCACCGCAATACGACCTAATGCGACAATTTCGCACCAGTGTGGGAAGTCCTTTATACGGCTCTAAAGGTCGCTTTCAGATTAGAATTATGAATAGTGATGTATTAATTTCAGATTAGAATTATGAATAGTGATGTATTAATTTCAGATTAGAATTATGAATAGTGATGTAAGATTATTTTGATTCTACTTATAATTTTAGAGTTTTAAAAGTATCAGCTTGGTTGTACTTTAAGTGATGTCGAGTTGGGAGTTTGTATTTTTTTTTACAGAAGGATTACATTATATTAAGACTTCAATTCAATTTTTTCAAGTTATGGCTCCATTGTTATTCGATGATTTTGGCAATGTCAAGGTAGGAAAAGACACAGTGATAAGTTCTTAGTTTCAAAAGCTGCTTATCATAAATTGCAGCAGTGATAGCCTAGTGGTTGAACGCTTGCCTTCCATGCAGGAGGGTGCGAGTTCAATCCCGGCCAGCACCTCTGACTTTTCGGATTCATGTGCGGATCATAATTTGATTATCACTTGCTTTAACGGTGAAGGAAAACATCGTGAGGAAACCTGCACACTTGAGAGTGCTTCAAACAGTTCTCGATGGTGTGTGTAGTCCGCCAACCCGCACTAGGCCAGCGTGGTGGACTAAGGCCTTAACCTTCTCATACTGAGAAGAGGCCCGTGCCCAGCAGTGGGACAGTAATGGGCTGATTATGTTATCATAAATTGACCGATGTTTGTAGAGATGGTATGCATTAAGACTTCATGTAGTCTCAGGTTGTGGAGATGAACAGTTTTTGAGAAAAAATCATTTCAATATTTTGTCAATTACTTAGACTAAAAATAACCATTTTTTTGTTTTTTCAAAGTTGAATTACATCCTATTTTGAATGATGTTAATAACTATTGCTAAAAGATGCCATATGCATATCTTTGTTAATTGTATTTAGTTATATCATGTTTAAGTAGTACAAATAAAAAATAAAACAAACAGGCATATAGAAATCTAGTCTCTGCTTACTCCAATGGGAAACAGGCGTGATAATTTTTTTTTGTATAGGTAAGTGAAGGAAAGCCAGCCATAGCCAGGAATTCACTTCGAGGGGGTCGAGCTTTGGACAATAAGTAACAACTTTATTTAAAAAACCGCCGTCGACACCCATAAAGTGATTAGTATTGAGAGTTTCGAGGAATTTGGGGGCTGGTTGAACCCCAACTCCCCAACCCCCTGCCTTGAGTGTGTATACAGTATGATAACTCTTGCGCACTATTAAAATTCACTGATGAATTACCAACTATTATTGTACGGTCGACCGCACATCGGTGATAACACTTTGACATTAGCAGCCTCTTCATTTTGTAAGCAGTAAGGGCAGTTTTCAAATTGAAGTGTTACCACTGTCATGCAGTCGACTGTACAAGAGCTGACCTCTTTTACTATTGTAACTTTCTTTGAACTAGCTAAGTTCATCAACTTATGACCATCAAAATAAATAAAAATAATGTTTACAAGTAAAAGCTCAACTACGAAACAATTTTACAGCAGACGCCACACCTTACCTACACAATACAATAATATATAAAATTATGCTTACACATTGTATATTACTAAACTATTGTGAGTCAAATATATACACTTGTTTTATTTAAACTCTCTTAGCAACATGTCGACTGCACCGTCTCAGCCTCAAGAAGGTTAAAGTCCATACCGTTTGGACGGTTGAAGCCAGTCTTTATTCCGTCCCATCCGTCTTCTACTTTGTATTCTCCGGTCTGGATGCGGTTGTATACTTCCTGAGCAACTAGCACAAATGCCTCTTCCACGTTCAGACCTGTTTTTGCAGATGTTTCTACGTGATGTAAACCTATACAAAATTAGAAAATAATCTTACTGTTTCATTGTGTTTGTTTTTTACTAAGAAGATTGTGTGCTCTAAATGAAATATCATACAAATATCACTGTCATGTTTCATTGATAAGAATTTTTCAAGATTTTTTTGTACCTACCAAAAATTATAAAAAGAAATTGTAATCCTATTGTGCAATAAAGAGGATTATTATTATAATAAAACAAAGTTTAACTGGATTAAATCGCGTATATTATTTAAATTCAATATTTTTTTAGAAATATCTGTAAAGACGCTTGTCATTTTAGTCTACCTGCGACCACAAAATGCTGCAAAGCTTTAAAACGTCAGGAAAACCAATATAAACAATATACGTGATTTAATCTGGTTAAACTTTGTTTTATTATAATGTGTAGTGATCACGAAAACCTAAGAAATTATTAGGATTATTATCATTTCTTTATCACCATAATGTAGTTTCATTTAGTGTCTTTGACATAGGGAATGAACGTAAATTAACATTTCCTGTTTGTCTATTGATCTTTAAAAGTTTATAAAAAGATATAGAACAGGTATCAAGTGTCAACAAAAACATTTTATGGTATGTCACTAGTTTTAGAAGTCTAATCAAGATTTCTAGAATCTTGATAATAATAGCGATAGACAGACATAACAATATATCTCAAAAAATACTTTCAAGTTCTTAGGTTTTCGTGATCACTACACATAATAAAAAAGAAAAAATAAAGACGCTTGTGATCTTACCCCCAGTTTCTGAAAGGCTGATCAATGCAAAAATTAACTAATCAGCTGTCAAATCTCAGGTCAAGCAATGTGATTGGTTGTTAACATTTTTGCCGGCCAATCACAGAAGCTGACATTAGATTTGACAATAGATCAAATTGATCAGCCTTCCAGAAACTGGGGGTTAGTGTTTCTAAGGGTCGTATACTACTGCCCACTGGTCAAATTTCTTAGTCCAATCGAATTTCTTTGATGAAAAGTGTTAAAATACATTCAACATTTGATGAAAATCATCCAATTGCTTAAGGGGGGGAGGCCTATGTCCAGTAGTGGACGTCTTTCGGCTGTAATGATGATCCAATTGCTTTGATCAAAGTCACATTGGACAAAGAAATTTGACCAGTAGCATACCACCCTTGGACCAAGAAAGTCAACTAAGTCTTTGCCAAGTGTGTTGATTATGTCATATCACCCTCTTGGGGAGGCCTATGTCCAGCAGTGGACGTCTTTCGGCTGAAATTATGGTGATGATGATGAAGTCTTTGCTACCAGTAAATTAACTCTTGTTCAGAAATAAAAAAGGCTTAAGTTTCTAGTCCCTGACATTGGTTGATTTTCAATAATTTAAGGATTTAATAACACCTGTGTTAACAGTAAACTGTCAATAAGAATATAATAAAACCACACAATTTTTTTATAAGTTGCATTTTTTGTTTTTTTTTCCAATTTTATATATGTAAAGAATTTATCCAAATAATCTATCAGACTAAATTAGCATACTGTTGACCTACATGTAGATAACACACTGGCACAAAACAAAAACTATTTTTAAATTATGAAATACTTGAGCAACTCACCATTCTCTTCTGCAAACATTCGAGCCTCCTCACATGTAACTTCCCTTCTAGCCCCACTTTTGTTATCTGTGCCAACTAGGTCCACCTTACAACCTACTAGAGCAAACACTGGCCGGTGGGGCTCTATGTGCCTCTTGGCTTCCATCATCCACAGAGGTATATGCTCAAAACTAGATCTATTACACACATCGTATACTAATAATGCACCAACTGAGTTCCTATAGTATGATTTTGTAATAGATCTAAACCTCTCTTGCCCCGCCGTGTCCCACAACTGCAGTTTAATTCTCGTACCATCTTGCACTTCTATAATCCTCGCAAAGAAATCAACACCAACTGTAGGGTCCGAGAGCTAAAATTTAACGCGCAATTTACAACTCAATTCACATAAATAACATCAAAACAAAGGCGATTGTAGGTATGTACTTACCTCGGCGAACTTCCCATCTGTAAAATATTTCAAGAGCGAACTCTTGCCCACAGTACTATCACCAATTAGGATAAGCCTAAACTGGTAATCGAATATTGGGTCAACCATTTTTTAGATGAACTTTCAATAACATTAAATGATAGCAACAAAGGTCTCGTCAAAAATTACGTATTAAAGAGACAATTTATTTATACAAAATGACAAGAAAAACAAGAAACATCAAACCAGGGTTGCCAGACGCGTTAAAGTGAATTATCGTACTGAAGTTCAAAAATCATCGTACCAGACGAAAAATTATCGTACAAGTATGATAATACTTAGATTTTTCAGGGTAGTCAGATGAGACCAGTCGACCGCACGTTGATGGTAACACCTGAATTTTGAAAACCACCCTTTCTGCTTACGAAATAAAGAAGCTGTCAAAGTTAAACTGTTACCACTGACGTGCGGTTGACTGTACAAGTCTAATATCGTACTGACTTTTTAAAATTATGGAATAATAGCCTATGCCCGCGGCTTCGGCCGCGTTTATTTCGGTTTATCACTGAAAATATTATCGCTCAACATTCGGTAACTGTTTATCTTCCCAGGATAAAAAGTAGCCTATATGCTAATCTGGGTCATGGTCTATCTGTATGCAATTTCATCCAATTCCATTTACCGATTTCAACGGGATTAAAGGATAAACAACAAACATTCATACTGCTATATAGCATTTAGGTGAAAGATTATCGTACACAGTGTTAAGCCAGTGTGATGATTCGGATCAATCGGATTTTCCCTTAATTTTTAGGTCTCCCCATAATTTACAGTATTTATAAAGATAAAGATATTTTATTTTGCAAATATGGGTACATGGTACATTACATGGTGGTAAAAATAATAAACAAAGTTCAACCATATTTTAACAGTTGGCATGCAAAAATGAAATGAACATTGTATGTATTTCAAATATTATTAGGTATACTAAGTATATAAATCATTATCAAAAGACATTATGGTGTAATAAAAAAATAAAAAATGCCAGGTCAGTAAATTAAATTAAAATCAATAAATCAGAAGCATTGACGAAACCTACAAGTCCATGGTATAATTTTTGTATTTCTACAATCAATCAACTCAGCCTATCGCAGTCCACTGCTGGACATAGGCCTCTCCCAAGTTGCGCCACAACGCTCGGTCCTCTGCCTTCCGCATCCAGTCCCCCCCAGCCACGTTCTTCAGGTCTAGGTATTTCTACGAATTCGTGCAATGATTTCCAGACGTCAAAATTATCGTACTTTTGCGTACGATATTAAATTTTGTACCAGAGGTGAAATTATCGTAAATGTACGATAATTATCGTACTTTTACGATAATTTCTCGATAACGTCTGGCATCGCTGCATCAAACATCAGTCCATCAGTGTAGCCAACAAACTATTTGCTTTGCTCCACTAATTGGAGCTTTTAAAACCACCAGCTTTTTTGGGTATATTATGAAACCACTAAACACAGTTAAATTATAATTTTTATGAAAAATATAGGGAAATTTTGCCCCATAAATAAATTATTAATTTGGTAAGACCGACAGCAAGAATTTTAACGAAAAAATATTTATTTATTTATTTACTTATTTATGCAAAACAGGGTGCAAAGGCGGTCTTAACTAACGACATAGGCGTTCTCTACAAGACAACCTTAGGGTAGTGCAGAGACAAAGAATAAGGTAGATGCACCAGTAAAGTAGTAAAATATGTTTCGTACTACGGACTTATAATTACATATTATTATAATAAAAATAGATAAATACCTATGTACATTATACATATAATGAAAATATACACATTATACATACCTACACATATAACTATAAATATATAACATCAAGATAATTCAAAGTCGAGCTGAATCTGCTAAATTGTTTTCACGGAAATATTTCCTTAACTTAATTTTAAAGGCGAGCCGACTGTTAGCCATGCTGATTTCATGTGGAAGCGCATTCCATAATAGGATAGATGATGATGATGCATTAATTTTGTAAGTACGTTAATTTGGAAGTTAACAAATATTTAGAGAACGTCCCAACAATATCAGCTGCAGTTGAAAGAGGCGTTTAGACGGAGAAAGCAATAAGGAACTATTAAATTCAGCTAACTATGATGAGTCAGTTAGTTAAATTAAATGAAGCTTAAATATTGTGTTAGTCCAAGAGCGGCAAAAACTAAATTTTGCCCTACTGTAGATAAATCCTAAAACTGCCTTAAAATTCACTTAGATAATATATTTGCTCTCGCTGCACTTGCGCTGCTCTTTCATGCGCTACAAAAAAAAAACACTAACGCGTTGGAGGACGTCTTTAAGACACTGTAGTGGATTGGACTGGACAGGGTATCTACGTTAACGGCGAGAACATCTCACATCTCCGTTTTGCCGATGACATCGTTGTAATGGCTGAGTCGCTGGAACAACTCGGCAAAATGCTGCACAGCTTAAACGGAGCCTCTCGACGTGTCGGTCTCGATATGAATCTGAACAATAAAGTCATGTTAAATATGCATGTCATGCCGAGGCCAATGTTCGTCGAAGGGTCACTCGAAGTTTTAACGAAATACGCCTACCTAGGGCAGGTAATTCAGCTTGGTAGACACAACTTTGAGAAAGAAGCCGACAGAAGGATCCTTTTGGGCTGGGCAGCATTTGGCAAACTTCACTGAGTCTTCTCGTCACCTATACAGCAAAGTTTGAAGACAAAGGTCTTCAACCAGTGCGTCCTGCCTGTCATGACTTATGGTGCCGAGACGTGGACAGTTTGGCTAGTCCACAAATTCAAAGTCGCTCAGCGAGCTATGGAGCGAGCTATGCTTGGAGTTTCTTTGAAGGATAAAATTCGTAACGAGATTTTCCGGAGAAGAACCGGAGTGACCGACAAAGCTTGTAGGATTAGTAAGCTGAAGTGGCAGTGGGCTGGCCATGTCTGTCGAAGGACCGACGGCCGCTGGAGCAGGCGAGTCCTTCAGTGGAGACCGCGATTCGGCAAACAAAGTGTAGGGCGCCCCTCAGCCAGGTGGACCGATGACCTGATGAAATTAGCTGGGGGGGGACTGGATGCGGAAGGCAGACGACAGAGTGTTGTGGCACAGTTTGGGAGAGGCCTATGTCCAGCAGTGGACTGCGATAGGTTGAGTTGATTGAGATACGCATGCGAAACGAAATCTATAGATATATAAATTGTGGAAAGAGAAAATTGCTCACGAGAATGATTCGAACCTACGACTCTTGACTATGTTCCTATTTATGTTTAATTTATTACCTACACAAAAATCCTTATTTACATCCCCCCCTAGGCCGAAAGTAGGATACGCCCATGAGGCTAACCTTATACAAATGAGAAAAAATTGCAATAAATAATAAATTGCTGCAGGGAAAGAGTGTTTTATAATAATTGCATGACCACTCTTCTCCACACCTTTAACCAAAGTGGTGGAACATGGAAATAAATCAAAAAGCGTTTCATTCTAGAACATGAAAAATTCACTTACCAAGTACAATATTACTAATTTTGTGTAATTTTTTTCATTTCAGTATGTTTGGTTTGAGTAATTTACCGAATGCAATGTTTTGAGCCCACTAAAAAAACCACTAGCTACCAGTCTGGTAGCTAGTGGTTCTGATCCAAATTTTGCCCACCAACAGGGGTCCCAAACCACCAGGTCTAGAGGTAAAACCACTATGGTGGCAGCACTGCATCAGTCAGTCAAGTCATTATGACCTAGGTTTAATAATTCAATGCCATGGCATAAGAATAGACAATAATACTAGATTAATAGAAGAGAATCTCTTTTATACTGAAACCAAATGCCGCCTTATAAATACCTACTTCCCCCTTCTTCAACTTCAACCAGTCTTCAACCAGTGCGTCCTGCCTGTCATGACTTATGGTGCCGAGACGTGGACAGTTTGGCTAGTCCACAAATTCAAAGTCGCTCAGCGAGCTATGGAGCGAGCTATGCTTGGAGTTTCTTTGAAGGATAAAATCCGTAACGAGATTATCCGGAGAAGAACCGGAGTGACCGACATAGCGTGTAGGATCAGTAAGCTGAAGTGGCAGTGGGCTGGCCATGTCTGTCGAAGGACCGATGGCCGTTGGAGCAGACGAGTCCTTGAGTGGAGACCGCGAATCGGCAAACGCAGCGTAGGGCGCCCCCCTGCCAGGTGGACCGACGACCTAAAGAACGTGTCTGGGGGGGACTGGATGCGGAAGGCAGAGGACCGAGCGTTGTGGCGCAACTTGGGAGAGGCCTATGTCCAGCAGTGGACTGCGATAGGCTGAGTTGAGGTAGGTAGGTACCTAGTTTACATAAGATGCCCTGCACTCAATGAAACAAGTTAAGTACCTATAATTAACCGACAATGACACTACATAATGCGTTAAGTTCTCCGTTTACCCGTGTATTGTTAGTGATATTTTACACTACAATGGTAGGTACCTACGTTACTTTAATAGTAAAGTATCACATCATTAATATTTAATCGAATAAGAAAAACTTTTATAGGTACCTTGTACGAGTATCATTGGCCAGCAGTTACTAATGGCAATCTTGGTGTGGTGGTTAATTCAGGTTAAAGTTTATTTAATGGGCTTGGGTTTGTCAAAAAAACACTAGATTGAGACCGTGTTATAGCAATATCTCTAGTGAGATAGTTATGATGCGCTTTCGTATCTTACGGTAAATAAACTAAGTAGGTACCTAGGTACTTATATTACTAGGGATATAAATAAACGGCTTTACTTTTCTAACCGCGACATATACCTACATATCTACACAGCACACATCATTTTAATTAGATTATAGGTATAGTAGTTATCATTTATACTTTCGACTTACGAACAAGACAAATGATTTAAATGAACAGGAGAATCTAGAAAATAATATATAGGTACTTATGTTTGAGAATGTAAAAAATAAATCACAATTGAAAATATCACTTACTTTTCCTCATTTTTGGGCAAACTAAAGAAACTAAGGTCTGGCGTGGTTTTTGTGTTAATTTTACACCCAAATACATCGCAATATTTTGGCGCCATGTCCGCAACTGACGGCACGCGCGTGCAAGCACAGCGTGCAAGCGTGAGGCGACGCAAACCCCGACTGTGCATTCCCTTTAAAGGTACGCTAGACGGTAGGCTATTATCGTGGATTTGAACGCGTCTGGGGCCGGAGTTTCGTTTCTATACAAGTATTATTATCTATTTTATGGCCATGGTCCAATCATAGAGTTACTTAATAGAAATGTCTTTGGGTCCAACAACGCTCCGAGCGTCGTCCACAGAGTACATTATTATAACTGGCGTCGTCCGACGACGTCGTGTGATATAAATAAGTGAACACGGCCCAGCCCCTAGTAGTCTGCGTTGCTGGGCCTTAGTGCAATTAAAACAAAAATTGGTGATGCATTTTTAGGTTATTTATATTACTCTTCATTGTAAAAAAAGCAACTAAATACGAAAGTATATAGTAACCAAAGACATTTCCATACTGACGATAATACCTTTATGATAGTAACATGATTTTTTTGAAAAACCGTAAACTACTTGTAACAAACTAACAAACAGGCATGCCTATTGGCTTCCGCTATTAAAAATAATATGGTTCATTCACTGCACATTGACCTATACTTATGGACTTGAAATACCTACGAAATACGCGTGGCATAAAACAGACGTCTGTGTCCTATACTTACACTATCCGGGCCCGTAAAATGGCGACCATTGCAAAGGATGTTAAAAATCAAAACTTATTATAATCCATATAAAGTTTGCATTACTTGTTCTCCACAGCACAAATAATTAATTTGAGACCGTTTTTAAAGCCAAAAATTGCAATCCAAATCCAAAATGTTTGTTTACTTGACAGCACACATACCCTTAAAATGGCGGATTTTCGCCACGTGGAGTAGATGTTCGGACGTCACGTAAAAATGTTGCCAAACAGAGAACATACAAATAGCATGCCATCTCTTTCACCAGATGACATTATGCCTTGGTTAACCAAAGTATAGATTCATATTTCTATAACGATTTAATAGATATTTGTTTAAACGAGGTGTATAGAAATACAGGTCGACCCATTGAATTAAACCTATGGAAGTGTCCCATTCTTCTATATCCACCTAGTTTATACAGATATCTATTAAATCGTTATTAAATTATGAAACTATTCTTTGTCTCTTGTTAACCAACGTGTTATGTCGAGTAAAAAAGTGGGTAGTTGCAAAGATAGGAAGTAAATAAAATTGCTCTGCAAAAATATTGAAATTTAAAATATAAAACTAGTTTTTATTTATAAAGTAAATGTTAATAATATGACAATTTGACTAAGGCTACCTGCTGGTAAAGTGATTCTCCTTTCTACTACTTTTATCACTATTAACTTCACTTCACTTCAACTTTCAACATACTTCAAAAATCTTTCTTCAAATGGATCCAATCAACATCACATTGTCTGGTTTGATGGATATGTTTCAAAAACGGATGTCGGACTTCGAGGCACAACTGCAAAAAACACCATCAAGTCCATCCAGCTCGACAGGTTTGGCTGCCGACTTTGCTGCCTTTAGAGTGTTTATCACTGAAGCCCTCAACAGCCTTCAGCAACAGGTCGAGTTACTTGCCCGCAACATTGACAGTATGGAGATGCGCGGACGAAGAGGTATTTTGTTGCTGCATGGTGTCGCGGAGGTAAAAGATGAGGACACTGCACTAGTTGTGGTCAACATTATCAAGGACCGCATGACGATGAGTGACTTCTCAGTTGCTGACATAAAGCGCTGCCATAGGATGGGACGACCTACAGCTCAGAAGACCAGGCCAATTTTATTCAAACTCCGGGATGTAGCCGTCCGAAACAATATTTGGTTTGAGAAGACTAAGCTTAAGGATTCAGGCATAACGGTCTCGGAGTTCTTAACTAAGACACGGCACGACCTTTTCATGGCTGCGCGAAAAAAGTTTGGAGTAACCAAGTGCTGGACCAGGGACGGTTCCGTATATGTCCTCGGGTCGGATGGTACTCGACATCTTGTTGTTTCGGTCTCGGAAATCAATGGGCTGGAACAGCAGGACACCGTAGTGCCTGCCGCTGCTGCAACACCGAAGAAGCCCATTACAAGTAGATCGAAGCGTGCTGCCGCAAACAAAAAGTAGACTACTTCGAGTTACAGTGTTGTGAGATGGAGTCCGGGTATTAGAATTTTCTGTAACTATTATTACACCCACATTTTAGTTGATAATTATTTGCTTTCTTTAAAAGTATGTAGTTCAACAAAAACAATAAATGACATTGACGTCTGTTACTTACTGTTACTGTCACTATGACTTTATCGGTCAGTCATATATTCTAGTTGCGTTTCGTTACTCCTATTGAATTTCTGTTTATTTATGTAACTGATACTTTATAATTTTATTTTTATGTTTTTGTTAATTTAAATACCCGGAAAATATAGCCTGATACCGTATTATATTAATAATTATGTTGCTTTTCATACAAAATGTTTAAATTTTATTTTTTTGTTCTGCAAGTGAAGTAGGTATTAGTTTTCCTAGAAACCACAAAACCGGCGGGTGGACTTTTTATTACTTTTTGTTTTAGTTATAATTGTGTAATTTTCTTATATATATTTTTTACATTGTATTGTATTATAAACCTATAAGTATATTTATTCGAATTATAATTTATGTCTATATATGATAGTAGTAATGATAGTAGTAACGATTCTGAAACCTTTTTTTCGGCAGTTAGCGACGATGACAGTTTTACCAGTATCCCCTCACTTAATGATACTCTTGTGGCGCGGTTTTCTGATGTTCCTGGGAATTTTAATGTTGTTCACTTCAATGCTCAGAGCATTCCGGCTCATTTCTCCGATATGCTGGCTAGTTTTGACTGTAAGAATATCCATGCTATACTTATTTCTGAAACATGGCTAAATCCTTGTCTCCCTTCTTCTTCCTACACTTTGCCTGGTTTCCAGCTAATCAGAAATGATCGCACTAGTAAACGTGGTGGCGGTGTGGCCATATATCTCCGTTCAAATCTCTCTTTCTCTGTTGTAGATGCGTCAGTGCAGCCACCTCCGTCAAACGCTGGTGAACATCTTTTTCTAGAAGTAGAATTACACCATTCTAAAATTCTTCTTGGCGTTTATTACTGTTGTTCCTCAGGCATAAATTACTTCGGCTCATTTGAAAAAATTCTAGAAAATTTAGTCGCCTCTTACAGTCATACCATTATCATGGGTGATTTTAACACCTGCCTCCTTAAAAATGATTCTCGTTCTTCTTCTCTTCATACCATTATAGAATCTACCAACCTTATTATTCTTCCTCTTAATACAACTCATCATTTCCCAAACGTACGCCCATCTCTTCTTGATCTAATTTTCGTTTCTTCTCGTGATCATGTTGCTAAGCACGGGCAGTGCTCAGCTGATGCATTTTCTTATCACGATCTAATTTTTCTGTCATACAAAATTCGTCCTCCCAAGGCAAAGTCAAGAATTCTCTTACAGCGCAATTTTAGTGGCATGAATCCGGAAAACCTTCGAGAGGATGCGAGTAACATCGACTGGGTGCCCCTCATTACTTCGGACTCAGTGGACGAGAAAGTTAACTTGTTTAGTACAAATATAATAAATCTGTATGATGTCCATGCACCTATTCGAGCGGTAAAGGTGAAACACTTGCCGTCGCCATGGCTTACCAACGAAATAAAAACGTTTATGTCCAAAAAAGTTGCGTCTAAGTCCAGATACAAGTATCGGCCTACTCCTTTGAACTGGGAAAAGTATGTGACAACTCGAAATGACTGCAATAAGGTGTGTAGGAATGCTCAACGCCAACATATTCATAGTTCTGTTCAAAATGGAGATCCGGCTAAAGTCTGGAAGTTCCTGAGATCAATGGGAATCGGAAAATCTCGCCAAGATACAATTCCTAATAATTTAGACATCAATTCATTAAATCAACATTTTTCTGCCTCATCCAATTTTGATAGGACAATCAAAGCTAAAACACTTAATCACCTTTCTACACTTCCGATTCCCGATTATTCCTCATTCGTCTTTAATCAATTTTCTGATTGTGATGTTAAGAAGAGCATTTTATCTATAACTTCTAACGCAGTTGGAAGTGACTGTGTCAGCCGTAATATGATCCTTCCTATCCTTGACGAAATTCTTCCTGTTATATGTCACATCCTGAATCATTCCATTTCCAGTGGTGTTTTTCCAATTGCTTGGAAAGACGCCCAAATTACTCCTTTACCAAAAAAATCCAATCCTGCGTCCTTTTACGAATATCGTCCAATATCCATATTACCATTCCTATCCAAAGTCTTAGAACGTCTAATTCACAATCAGCTCAGTTCATTCCTATGTAAGAATAGACTTCTAAATCCTTTCCAATCCGGTTTCCGTCCTGGTCATAGTACCGTCACAGCCCTGGTTAATATTACGGATGACATCAGGCTAGGCATGGAAAATGGAAAGTTAACAGTACTTGCACTGTTGGATTTTAGCAATGCTTTCAATGCTGTTGATTTTGACGTTTTGCTTGGAATACTATGCTCTCTGAACATATCTCCAACGGTTATTGATTGGTTTCGTAGTTACCTGTATGGCCGAAGGCAACGTATTCGCATTGAAGATAAATTCTCTTCATGGAACGATACAGCTGCTGGTGTGCCTCAGGGTGGCGTTTTATCCCCATTACTCTTCGCAATATTTATAAATTCAATCTCTAATAAACTGCTTTCTTCTTACCACCTTTATGCAGATGATCTTCAAATATATTCACAAACTTCAGTGGAACAGTTGTCGGAAGCCATCGGCAATGTTAATAAAGATCTTTCTGAAATATCTAAGTGGAGCAAGTGCTACGGACTGAGAGTTAACCCCTTAAAAACCCAAGTCATTGTTATTGGCAGCTCACGTATGGTTTCGAGGATTGACTGGTTCCACCTTCCGCAAGTTATCTTCGACAGTATTCAAATTCCCATTAGTGATAAGGTGAAAAACTTGGGCATATTGATGGATAAAAACTTGTCTTGGGGTCCACAATTACAAGAAACCAGTCGTCGGATGTATGCCTCAGCAGGATCGCTAAGACGACTGCGTAACTTTCTTCCAACTGCCACTAAGATTGGGCTTGCACAATCTCTTCTTCTTCCTGTTCTTGACTATGCCGATGCCAGCTATCTAGATCTCACCGAGGACCAATTCGAAAAGCTTGAGCGACTTCAAAACTTTTGTATTAGATTCATATTTGGTTTACGCAAATATGATCATGTATCAGAATTTCGCGCAAAACTCAAGTGGCTTCCAATACGCCTTCGTCGGAATGCTCATATTCTATCACTGCTTTATAGTATTCTTTTTCATCCCACTACTCCCTTCTATCTTAAAGAGCGATTTCAGTTCGTTTGTGATACACATAAACTTTCCCTGAGGTCATCAGAAAACTTAACGCTAGAGATGCCCAAGCATTCTACACGTTTCTATGACCACTCTTTTACTGTTCAAGCCGTACGCCTGTGGAATGCACTGCCGGTGTCTGTGAGACGTGCACAATCGTTGCCAGCTTTCAGGAGAATGGTAAAGGAATATTACTTAGCTCCTTAATTTGTTACTATTTTTATGTAATAGTTATTACTTATATATTTGTATTATATATAATTGTATAATAGAGTTATGTATCTTTATATATATCCGGTTATGTTATATTTCGGTAAGCATGTATTATCTTAAATATACTTATAATTTTGATATATATATATTAATAACCTTTTGTTTTTATTTTAGTTATTTATATAGTATTTTCTCTATAGTACACCGCCAACTACCCGTTATATTTTCTTGTACATTTCAAGTCCATCCAATGGTTGTCTGGAAGAAATTGCTTTAAGCGATAAGACCGCCAATTGTTAGTACTGTGCTCATGTTTGTTATAACTTTGTTTTTATTTTTATGGTGTGCAAACAATAAAGTATACTCTATCTATCTATCTATCTATCTATCTATGTCGTCTGGTGAAAGAGATCGCATGCTATTTGTATATTCTCTGTTTGGCAACATCTTTACGGGATGTCAAAATACCTACGCCGCGTGGCAACCCCGCTTACCCCGCAATGTGGCCCATAGTACATGAGCTGTCAAGTAAACAAACTATTGGCTGTTGATATTTTTTAAATATCAGATTTTCGATCTATCGATATTTTTAAATATACAATCGGAGTTCGATATATTGAAAAGAAAAGATATTTCGATATATTGGCCAAATTTCATGATTCTAGGTCAATGCGAAGTACCCTATAGGTTTTTTATGTGAGTTTGCGAGTATCAAAATGTGACATAACCGTATGATTGCCTTGACCTAGAAGCTTGATTTTTATGTCCTAGGGACAGCCGAACTTAGTATTTGATATAATTGCATTATTTATTACTACTTGAAAATGATTTTAATCAGCACACATCTCTGGTACGAAACACGAGCATCGATATCGATACTTTTTAGTTTTGATCACTTACTTCCCTAGCTATGGCCACCATAATGGTGGCCCGGATATTGTAGGTGTACAGTCGGCTACACATCAACCCAGACTGTTTGGACTTTGGACTATTAGAAGTTGAACGCTGCGAATCGTGCGAGAGGGCACGATATATTTTTGTTATGTCGTTCCACTCACGGCACCGTTGGCGGTGGCGGCGGCGGTATGCGCAAGCGGTGCGCCATTCATGCAGCGCTCTATTCATACTATGCCATACCTATAGATATGTATTATGCATGAATATTATTTTTAAGCAAGTTGAGCTCGTAATAATATGGGTTACGGTTGCACTAAACTTACAGGTTTGTTTTTCGATATTATGCGGTTGCGCTGCGCCTTTGCACCATATTACCTACTATTGTTTGTTTTTTGCCAATACATATATTATTTATCATCAATCATTATTTTATTAGTGTTAGCAAAAACGATGACTAATTAGAAAATTACTCCCTTAAGTTCACTCAACACAAACTCACTCAATTACCTAATTTTTCTCTTTAATTATTATTCTTATTAAGAGTGTAAAAGTAATAAGGGTTTTTTGTTTAATTTTACTCATAAAAGTAAACAAATAACTTGAAGCCTTACTAGGTTAGCTGGTAAAGTCCCGTGAGGTGAGGTGGCGTGCAGTGTGTTCGCTTGCTTGTGGTAGGCCGGGACCTGACGCGTGAATACTTACGGGTTCCCACGCCCCCGTCTAAGGTAGTTGAAGAAACACCGTGATGGTTTTAGTCGGTAAGAGTCCGACACTGGCTCCGCCTACCCCGGGCGGAGTGCGTCCGTGAGGACTTCCCCACGGCAAGAAAAGGTAGGTATATATATAATATTATAAATGCGAGTGTTTCTGTCTTTCTGTTTGTTACGTTTTCACGGCTAAACCCCCGAACTGATTTTGATGCCATTTGTATAGAAATAGGATGAACCCTAGGCAAGAACCTAAAATGAAAAAATAAACCACCTTCTCTTCCGTGCGCACTGGCAGAAGTGTCCATTGCTAAGTTTTATCATATTAAGTAGGTATGTTTTTTGATAAAACAGGTCCTAGTCGTTTAATTAACAAATGCAGTAAAGGCATTTTAGTTTTCCAATGCTAAACAAAATAAATAGCTAAATAACTTGATAAAGTGTTATGGGTATCATACACGGGAAGACTACACTTTTACGAAGTTTTGTGTGTTGTGTTTATGTGAGTGTAAGACCTGCATTGCGCAATTATTTTATTCCTAAATGCTAAACTGTGTTCGTTTGCACTTTCTTTACGTCACAACTTGACAACAGAGCATTCGACGTGATTTTGCACAAACGTAGTTGGAAGCCTGGGAAAATCTTAGACCAACAGATCCTGTTGGTCTAAGGGAAAATATATCATTTCATAGGGACAAACGATTTGTCTGCCAGTAAGTAGATAAATATATCTGTTTGATACACTTTACAACAAAATTACTGAACCGATTAGGGGTAACTTGAAACTATAAGATCGTGTCCAGTAAAGTGGAGGAATATTGATTACTTGCTTTAATTTTCATAGGTGAAATACAAAAACAACGTTGAACTATTAAAAATCAACTCTTTATTTCAATGTAATAACAACATTAGTTACCTCTTTCTTTTAAGGCAAATAAAACTTTATTACTTAAAAGTTTAGCTAAGGGCCTACTCAGATATACCGCTGTGGGTATTAGCGAAAAATTGCGAGTGGTATTCCGCCGGGTATTTATATTCTAGTTTCGCGATAGCCGCGGAAGTTCATACAAATACCTACCTACCAGGCGGAATAATACGACTCGCTATTTTTCGCTAACCACAGCGGTAGTGAATTTTGCTTTTGTTTATCTAAATCGGCCTAAATAGAGTCATTGCATGGGTCATCAATGTGTCTCCGAAATTACACGACAGTAAATAAAATCAGTCTAAAAGTCTAAAAATAATTAACAATCCAATGTATAGTTTAATATCAGATGTCACAGCCTTTATGTGGTGAATATTTTTGTATTCTTATTTTTATTTTATAAAATAACTAATAAATTATGTCAAAATCTAAATGTAACTTCAAGTTGCCTTAGGAGCCAGCAATAGTTAAAAATATTAATACAACACAGTTGAAATGAGAGATTTTAATCAACACAAAAATAAATCAAAAATATTCATTCAGTTACAACCCTCTCTACTAATGGGTATGAGAAACATCCTCAAGCTACACTAATTTTGTGTAAACAGTTAAATAGTGTTATATTTACGACTTGAAAAATAACAGACAGTAGCAGAGTCAACTATTTTTTATATATATTTACAATCAAATATAGAACAGACTGTCCATATTAACATAGGTAGCTATGACTTACCTCGGGAGCCGAACAATCGTAACAATATAAAAATTGACAATAAAAATAGTTACAACAGTTTAATACATAGGAGTAACATAAATCAAAACTTGAAAAAAAAAATGGTAATGAGATCACTATAATCATGAATTAACAAAGTTATTGATATTTAGAAATTAACACATAGTCAACTGAATCAGAACAATAATCAAACATAAGTAAGGAGCTCTCCACATATCGAACGCGGTGCGGGGCAGCACAACCGCTGCCAAATGTTCATGTAACATGAGACAATCCACACCAAACGCGTCACGTGGCCAATGCACACCAGAGGGCCTAGTGCGAGTTTAACACTTACCACATACTTCTATCGTGATTTATAAATGACAACCTGTCTTTCATTCCAGTAACCAATAGCACACGTCACGAGGATCCCCCTCATCATATCCCACGTTTGGATAGCCGCTTGCCGCAAGTTATCTACGTTGCGCACTTCTGATACATCCTAATTGAGAACCATCTGCCCCCATAGGTCCTGGTTTGAGGTCGGGCTCTATGCACGCCATGGTATAACGTGAATATCCGGCTGAGCCTGGAGCCACGCCTGAATAATTCTGGCACTATGAACGGAACTGTTGTCCTGGCAAAGATGAATAGCTCTTGTCGGATGGTGCAGTCGCACAGTCGGCACCATCACATCTCGTAAAATGTCCACATACTGTTCAGAGTTCATGTGGCCTGATATTTCCACGAGTTCGCCAGGACCAACAGAGTTCATCCATCCCCAGAATCCCAAGCTCAGCCAACCACTCGACCTATTAGGTATTACGTTTTCAATAGTGTATCTCTCGTTAGCTCGCCGTTTCAATATTTTCGGATTTAAAAGTTTTTTCGTCAACAATAAATATGACGACATTATTTTACCAATCGAAATCATAATATTGCAAACAAAAATTTACTCTAGTCTGAGCACGGGCAGGAGAAAATACAATTTTTTTGGCCGGGATCCTAGTCTTTAGCCCATCGGCCTGTAATCTTCGTCGAATTGTTTGAGTTGATACCTGAAACAATAGTAAAAAATATATTTTCTGAAAAAAGAATTACAACTAATATAGTTAAGAGCCCATTAACATTTTTTTGACAATAAAAGTAACTAAAAGTGGATTTTTGGCGTTCTCTAATATTAGATAGAAAGATCTATAGGAATTTCCATTACTGAATTGGATAACGCGATACTGAGCTCACCAGCCCGCTGAGGCGGAGCCAGTGTCGGACTCTTACCGACTAAAACCACCACGGTGTTCCTTCAACTACCTTAGCCAAGGGCGTGGGAACCCGTGAGTATTCACACAACCACCCCCGACAGGTCCCGGCCCGCCACAAGCAGGCGAGCCCCTTCTCCACGTGTGGCCTAACGTTGGCCGCACCCTCCTAGGTGGCGCAAACGGAACACTGCACGCCACTGCGAAGCTCTCAAGGGAATATTTTTCCCGTTTTTGCACCATTTTTCATTTACGCTCTGCTCATATTGGTTCTAGCGTAATGTTATATAGCTTAAAGCATTTCTCGATAAATGGATTATCCAACACAAAAATAATTTTTCAATTCCAACCAGAAGTTCCTGAGATTAGTGCGTTCAACCAAACAAACAAACTCTTCAGTTTCATAATATAATATAATATATAAAATATAAATATACATAAATATAATATATTTAATGTAGGTATATAATAATATGTTAAATTAATATAAAAATAAATAGTATATTTTCCCGTTTTTGCAACATTTTTCATTTATACTCCGCTCCTATTGGTCATAGCGTGATGCTGTATAACCTAAAACCTTTCTCGATAAATGGACTGTCCAACACAAAAAGATTTTTTCTATTCCAACCAGTAGTTCCTGAGATTAGTGCGTTCAACCAAACAAACAAACTCTATATGCTATACATAATACATATATATTATGTAAAATATTTTTTAATTTTTTTTAAAATTTTTTTATTATAAATATTATTATATAAAATATATATAATATATTAATTATATATATATGTATATATATATTTTATTATATGTATTATATTATGAAGCTGAAGAGTTTGTTTGTTTGGTTTAACGCGCTAGTCTCAGGAACTGCTGGTTGGAATTGAAAAAATATTTTTGTGTTGTATAGTCCATTTATCGAGAAAGGCTTTAGGCTATATAACATCACGCTATGACCAATAGATGCAGAGCATAATTGATAAAGGGTGCAAAAACGGGAAAAAAATATTCCTTTTAGAGCTTCCGTTGCGTGCGCAGCGTAAACGGTTAAAGTTACACAATGTTTTTAATGTTTATGACGCATAATACTTTAAGATAATTTGATTTAAAAAAACTCAGTTTTTGTCTGATTTTTGCATCTTACACGCGAACTAATAAATACGCTTAATTGATTTGTTAGCAGTTTACTGTTGGAAAACTGTTGTGACTTGTGAACGTCTGTTTTTTTTTTTCAGATTTAATAAAATAAACGTAGGTAATTAGAAAAAGTAGTCAACTTACGCTATATTGTGTGGCAGTAACCTGCGTGTTCAAAAATGGCTGATTATTATGTTCCGCTACAATAGCAACACCTTGCTCAGCGATGGTGGCGCGTTGGTAGAGCTGCCGGTGGTGAGCTGATAGGTCACCCCCAGTCTCCTCATTGCGTCGCAACCAAAAGTTTATTGTTGTCCTCTAAAACAAAATTATATTTAACTTAAATTTTATATCAACAGATACCTACTTAAATACTGTTGCAAAAAACATAGGTATACCTAAAATTGTCTAATTTGTTATATAAATAATAAATAAATAGATAGCTCATTCATATAACTTGGGTCTCTTAAGGACGCGTTTGCAAAATAAATAGGTATCGAATCGCATCAATTGCACCTCTTTATTGACACGTCTCAAACACACACACACGCATAAATAGATAGCTTCAGGAATAATAAGTAGGTATTTTTGATACCTTGAAAAATATACATATTTGTTTTCTCTTATATTTTTGTGTTACGTAGATTTTTTGTGCTATAAATCAAGACAGTGAAATTAAGGGAAGATAACCCTTACTGCAAAATATTCACGCGTAAAAATAAAATATGTGAAAAAATTTACGTGATTTAATAATTTTTTCTGAGACTATTTGTAACATTTTCATAGTTTAATCACCTTTTTGAATTGAACATGTCTGCTTACCGGCTGTATTTTTAAACAACTATAACTACATATGTTACTATTAGAAGAAAAATGTTCCTAAACTCAACCCGATATCATTAATTTGTAAGAAGAGGTAACCAACGGAAAATCGTTTTTACAATGTTAAAAACAAACAAAAACAAAAATTTCAAGAAAGAAAAAAACACATATTTAAGATAAAGAAATAATCTATCCGTGGTAATTATTAGTTACATATGATTTAGCTTTATTTTGTCACAAAATCTACCGAAAAATAGCTTATTTCTGTCAGATTTGCAAACGCGTCCTTAAGGCATACCTAGGCTAGGCTATTGCTGAGCCAGCGAAATACATCCTTGACCTCATCGTCACTAGTCAGTGTCGTCGGGGCTATCTATCGCCGTGTGGCACGTTGTCACTAATGTATTAAAAGTAACACTCACCGTTATTCCGGTCCTTCTTTTAATCTCTTTAATAGTATATCCACCTTCCCGCAACACAACTATCAGCTGCCGCTGTTGTGGGGTTAATTGTGGCGCCATTAATATTTGCGCAACACTCACTAGCACAAAAACTTACACAGTAAAAAAACAATTTGAGAACGGAACAACTACGTAAGAATTTTTGCTCTGTAGGAACAATAACCCCAGCCGCGTTAATCCCAGTCGAGCGATAGTTGGGAACTAACTGACGTCACTGAAATGAGCAATATTTTTTTTTACAAAAAAAGTGCGTCTGTGTGTGTAGGCGCAACGCTACAAACGCTGTGATTGGCCGACTTCACGATACTTAGTCCCTTTCCGACGATTCTCTGTATTGCATGTAGCGCAGTTATGGGTATATAGGGTGTCTAGCTTGATGTGTCGCCGAGTGTACCACGCTTATTTCGTAGGTATTACTGGTCCATAGGTACAAGTCAATGGGTCGACCTAATACAAGCGTGTTAAAATAGGGCCCCTCCATAGGTTTATATCTCGAGTCACTGCCTGAATGTATTTTTTGACAGAACGTACGAAACAATTCATTCATTGTTTATGTCATTCAATCATTCATTGTCACAATTTTCAATGGGCGAACGGTTTTTAAAAATTTACTACAATTACGTGCTTGTGTGGCTTGTAAACTTCAATTGTGTAATTTATAGCAATAATTCTTGTTTTTCCAATCGTTTACCGATTGTTTTTTCATTATGTTAACATAGTGTAAATAAGTATAGAGCGATTAACCTATTTTCTTATGGTTTTCGCTGCCAGCCATTCCAACCCCATTGTAGGGCATTAAGTAATAAAGTAAGTCCAGTTTACGTTTGTGTTCGGCGGCATGTTATGAGTTAAATCTTCTTTAAGTAATTTTGCACAAATTATATACAATCTAACCAATGTTTTTGGCATTTGTTTTGAAGATACGAACAACATAAAACTTTGACATATTTTTTTCAGAAAACTGAAATATAAAATGAATACAAGCCAGAGCTACAAAATGAAGGAGAATGCTACAGAGCACAGCGATAATAAAGCAAAATCAACACCTATTGGTAGGTTTTTGTTTGAATTCCAGATTGAATTTAAAAATAAAATAAAACTGGCGTGATATGGCGCCAGGTCTGTTTACTCGTATTAATTTATTTACTTCCGTGTTGGCTGTGCGAGTAGTAGTGTTTCTGTTCTGCCAAGTTTATAGTAAGGGTGTAGATATAGTGGTAGCCTGCCAGGTATTTATTTGAAACTTGAACTGTGAATAAAACAGGTATGCAAGTATGAACCCACTTTTCTGGAGATTTCTTTGAGATTTTCAATTAACCCTTAAGGTTGTAGCTGTATGTTTGTAATCATACTTGTGTAGCTCAGAAAATTACAAAGACAATCTTATTTTATGAATATAATATTTCCAAGCAATGACATTTGCAATTGTGATCTATTTTAGTAGAACAATGAAACAAATTTATCAACATGTAGCAAGAGTAGCAAGTTTATAAGGCTACAGACACTTTTTTTTTCGTCCGAGGTTACTAACCTGTTGGATTCTTGAGACAAGTGATGAAGATGTTGTAAATCATTTCTATGCCCAGCAGTAGACCAAGTTGATGTTATTATTAAAACCATTTTTTATAATAATAATGTCCTGCCGGCCGAATTTCGGTCACGGCGGCCAATCTCAATGGAGACTAGCCATCTGCATGGGACATATTATAGTGCACAAACAAAGGTGCACTCTTTATTCCCTCACTCTCATAATCCGATGGGACGGCAATTCGACACAACCAGAGAGAGATCAGGCGCAGGACCTACGACTTTACATGCTCTCCGAGGCATGAAGGGGTCTCAATGTGTAACAAAACAGCCACCCATCCACAGACTGACCGCGTGGATGGGTGACTGCTTCGTTTAAACCATTTTTACATAGCATGGGTATGGTGACAGGTCTTAAACAGATGTTGTCTCAGTTTTTTCTTACTTGTCTTATTTAGTAAACAATCTTAGCATGTCTTTTTAATGCAAAATTCGTCATTAATAATTATTTAAAGACATTATGTTAACAATTTCACACACTAAATATTTTTTTTTTACCTAATTACATGTCTGCCGTTCGATTACTAAAAGACTGTTAAGTGACATTTTGTCAAATTTGAGTTATAATACATACCAGGCCCCTCAGAAAGTATTGCGAAAAAAAGTTTTTATATATGGGAGACTGGCCAGTTATAATGTTTTTCGAAAATATGATTATTTATAAGTAAAAATAAGTAAGTTCCAATTTCAAAATTTCCCTCCACATTTTTTGCGAGTTAATTCAAGGTATTGTGTCTCACTGAAATATGGATCTGCACCGGGAACATTTTAGAGCTATGATTTTATACGATTTCAAGTGTCGCCTGAAACCGATGAATCGTACGATAGACTTCAAATGGCATTCATGGATGAAGGCCCTTCCAAGGCAACGGCAACCGTGTATCTTGGTATAACGAATTCAAGCGCGGTCGACCAACTTTGGGGGATGACGAAAGAAGCGGTCGCCCTTTGACGGCTGTTACCGAAGAAAACGTGCTAGCAGTGAAAAATTTAATCCAAGACAATAGGCGAATTACATATCAGGAGATTCAACACATATTGAAGATTGGATCGGGAAGCGTTCACGAGATTCTACACAGCCATCTTCGCGTGAGGAGGATAGTATCACGCTGGGTGCCGCACAACCTCACCGATGCTCAGAAGCAGGCCCGGGTGGAATGGTGCCGTGATATGCTTAACAAATTTGAAGCAGGCTCGTCTCGGCGTGTTTACGACATCGTTACAGGTGATGAGTCCTGGATTTATCAATACGACCCAGAAACCAAGCGCCAGTCGACTGTTTGGGTGTTTCAAAATGAGCCAACGCCTACCAAAGTGAAGCGATCTAGAAGCGGGGGTAAGATTTTGATCGCTAGCTTTTTTAATTTGACTGGCCACTTGGTATCAATTCCCTTACGGGATCAAAGAAGCATTAATGCCGAATGGTATACTACCAAATGTTTGCCAGAAGTTTTCTCTGTTATAAGCAACAAGCGACCAAACACAGGGCTCCGCGGGCTACTGCTCCACCACGACAATGCACCTGCGCACACCGCACTCAAAACGAGGGACTTCCTGGACAGCACGCCAGTCAAACTCCTGGGTCACCCTCCTTACAGCCCTGATCTAGCACCGTGTGACTTCTTTTTATTCCCAAAAATAAAAAATCAGCTCAAAGGGATACAATTTTCGTCGCCGGAAGATGCGCTGGCTGCGTTCGAGCAGGCTGTAAACGAGGTGTCTGCGGTGGACTGGAAAAAGTGTTTTGAAAACTGGTTTAGGCGCATGAATCTTTGTATAGAGGCTGGTGGAAAGTACTTTGAAAAGATTTGATAAAAATATATGTACGTATAGAACAATTTTTTTTAGTTTCGCAAAACTTTCTGAGTGTCCCACGTATATTACGAAAAAAAGCAATATTTTCTCTTTTTCGTAGTCTATGTAACTAATTTTTGACGATACGATTTTGCAGGGACACAAATATTTGTGTGATGAACATAAGTATTTGGGTTGGTCTGGGTGTTTCTTATGTATTATAAGTATAAGTATGTATTAAAAAAAAAGTATATAATTATTATATCCATTGTCTAGTAGTACCCATAGCACAAGCTCTGTTTAGTTTGTGTTGTTCTAATAAAAACGAATTTAAAAAAAAAACACCTTCCCTATTGCTTCTAAAGTAAATGTTTTGTTGCCCTTCCGAAAAGGAGTAAAAATGACATCAATAGTCAATTAATAACATTATTAATGTAAGTATAATAAATTCTCAAAAGTTTGCTGCATTTGTAGGAACAACCTGTATCAACACAAATACTACCCTCCACCAGTTTTTAAAGACGGGATGCAGTCACCGGTGTTCGCTCCTTCATAATGTAGCTAAATATTATCTGGTATCTACCCACATTGTACTTATTTAATATCCTACCTTGTTAACTATATTTTTGTTGACCTGTTTGTATAGTCGATGATACTGATGTACGGTAAAACTCTAATGAGTTTATGTTTACATCTTTAGAATGTTTTTGTTATGTATACCACTGAACAAATAAATAAATAAAAAATAAATAAAATTCTGTCCTGCTGTTACCATACCCATTACCCATGCTATATGATAAAAAAAATGTATGTAATATGCAATTTAATGCAACATGTGTGAATTTTTACAGCAATGGTGGCACCAGAACTGAAACAGAATGCTGATGCTGATACAGAAATAACTAAAACATGTGCAGTGTTGGGATGTGAAGATTTCAAGAATTTAGATGCAGAGTCCTTTTTTAGGTAAATGCTATTCAGGGTATAATGCTATAGGAGTGGCTGAGTGTAGGGTTAGTATTTGACAGTTATAAATACTTTCATTGAATTTAAAGTTATCTCTCTGAATCATAAATCCGTAGTTCCTTTTTTTTTTTTTTTTTGCCGTGGGGAAATCCTCATGGACGCACTCCGCCCGGGGTAGGCGGAGCCAGTGTCGGACTCTTACCGACTAAAACCACCACGGTGTTCCTTCAACTACCTTAGCCGGGGGCGTGGGAACCCGTGAGTATTCACACAACCACCCCCGACAGGTCCTGGCCCGCCACAAGCAGGCGAGCCCCTTCTCCCCGTGCGGCCTAACGTCGGCCGCACCGGACACGGAACACTGCACGCCACCTCACCTCATGGGCCTTTAGTATAGTATAGTGGGCTGGTTTCCGCAACTCCACGATCAAGCGTGTATTTTGCGTACGGGTGGGAACTTACTCGATCCATCTCGTTATGGTAAAGTCTGATTTAAAAACTATTACATTAATATTTGACACATTCTTAACCGATCACAAAACTACTCTTCTAAATATGCAGAACTCGAAATTATCACAGTCATCTAAATTTCATCGCACTGTTGTCAATTATCCCGCTGTGATTGCGGAGGTCTTAAGTTTGGATTTTGGTTCAGTAATGATAGCTCAAGATGCGAATATGGCCGCTGATCTTCTTGTCTCTACTCAAATATAGGAAAAAGTTTAGCTGATAAATTTACTATGAACCCTTCCGCTGCACAATGCTTACATTCTACTGCCCCAATAAATTCCCTGGTGCTCTTACCAACAGACGAAACCGAAGTCGAAAGGCCTATTCTTGGGTTGCGTTCGGATGCTGCAGTGGGATCCGATGGGATCTCACCTGGACTCTTAAAATCCTGTTCACCTGTGCTGGTTCCTGTTATCACACACATCTGCAATATTTCTATTTCTACTGGCTGCTTCCCTAAAGTCTTTAAGAATGCCATAGTACATCCAATTTTCAAAAACGGGGACAGACACTGTGTCAATAATTATAGACCTATCTCGGTACTACCCTCTGTCTCTAAGATATTAGAAAAAGTTCTAAATAAGCGACTAGTGAACTTTTTAGAGTCATATGATCTTCTGGCTTCCAATCAGTACGGGTTTAGAACCGGGAAATCAACGGAAGACGCCGTGGCATCATTCATAGACCACACCGTTGCCAAGTTGGATAGCAAAAAGAAGTGTCTAGGTGTTTTCATAGACCTCACTAAAGCTTTTGACACCGTGTCTGTCTGTACCCCACCTTCTCTCCAAGATGGAATCCTCGGGAATTCGTGGTCACACCCTAGTATAGTAGTATAGTATAACGGGCTGGTTTCCGCAACTCCACGATCAAGCGTGTATTTTGCGTACGGGTGGGAACTTACTCGATCCACCCTAATTCCTCGAAAAAGGCCAGCATCGCCTTGGTGTTGCTGGTGATCTCTCTGAGGGTACCTGGGTTAACGAAGTACTTGGCCCTGTATGTGGCGACCTCAGGGCAGTCTAGAAGCACATGGGCTGCTGTCTCGTCTTCCACCATGCAGGCTCTGCACAGTGGGCTGTCCGTGACACCTATGACAAAAAGATGTTTGTTAAAGGACCCATGGCCAGTAATAGCAGCTGTGACTGTACGCAGCTGTTGTTTTGACAATTGGAGGGCCTGTTTCGTAAACCGGCCGTCGATTGTGGGAAGTGCCTCCTTGGCCTGCCTGCACTCACCATGGTCTTTCCATAGTTTGTAGTGTTTGTCCTTGGTGCGTTTCCTTACCAAGTTGCGTAGGTATCCAAAGGGGAGTGGCACTATGGGTTCAGGTCCCACGACTACCATACTCGATCCCCTTCTGGCCAGTTCATCCGCTGCGTCATTGCCTCGGGAACTACTGTGTCCTTTGATCCATTGAATGGTTATGTTATTGAGATTACCTACCTGGTTGAGGTTTTGCTGGCACTCGTGTATCAGCCCCGAGTTTACCGTATGGCTGCTTAGTGCTTGTAGTACGGACATGCTGTCCGAGAGTATACAAATTGAGTGGTCTTTAACCTTCCTGGCTAAAATCGCCGAAGCTGCCAGGGAAATGCCCATGCACTCGGCCTGGAACACCGTGTTATGGACCCCCAATGGTGTGGCTATGTGTATATTGAGGTCTTCCGAGAAGATCCCGGCACCCATACCTGTGCCTGTTTTGGATCCATCCGTGAAGATTCGCACCTCTGCAGGGCACAGCTCTTCGCATCGGTGATCCTCATACAGCTGGATTTTGTATTTCTTGTCGAAAATAAATTGCTTGGGAATCCGGTCGTTAATGGATTTCAACAGAGGGAATTCATTGCTGAGTTCCTCTATCAACGCGGTGTGTTGTGTACTACTCTTACTCCATAGATTTAGTGTTTTTAGACGTACTGCCGCCATCGCTGCCTCCTGTTGTATAAAAAGGTGGAGCGGTGGAATTCCCAGCATGGCTTCGAGTGCTGCAGTCGGGGTAGTCCTCATGCAGCCTGTAATCGCCACACAGGCAAGTCTTTGCATGCGCTGTAATTTGTTTGAAGCTGTAATCAGCTTGGTTCTAGGCCACCAAACAACGGCCCCATAGGCAATCATGGGGCGGATTACCGCGCTGTATAGCCATAGTATAATTTTAGGGGATAGGCCCCACTTCTTACCTATCATTTTCCTGCATTGCCAGAAGGTGATGCAGGCCCTGTTTAGTTTGTTTTCTAGGTGATTACTCCAACTTAGCTTACTGTCTAAGATGACACCAAGGTACTTAACTTCGTTGGCCAGCTAGAGTTCAGTACTGAACAGTTTGGGTAAGCAATAGGGTCCTAATGCTCGCTTTTGGGTGAACATGACTAACTCAGTTTTGGTGGGATTCACTGAAAGATCAAATTCTCTGCCCCAGCGTTCTACAATACGAAGCGCTTGTTGGGTGAGGTTGCAGATGGTCCCAGTCACCTTACCCGATACGAGGATGGCGAGGTCATCTGCATATCCTATTGTGTAGTAGTGGTTGTCGTTGAGTTTGGTAATGAGATCATTAATTACCAGATTCCACAGAAGGGGAGACAGCACCCCTCCCTGGGGGCAGCCTCTAGCTATCATGGCCATCTGTTGCTCTCCTTCAAGACGAACCACCCGTTTACTTAACATGTTTGCAATCCAGTCAGTTAGTACCTGCTCCACTCCGTGCTTGGAGAGGGCTGTTCTTATGCTGGAGAAGTTTGTTTTGTCGAATGCTCCTTCGATGTCTATAAAAGTTCCCAGGCAAGTACCTTTGTTGTGTATCGCTCTCTCTATCTGACTAACCACCAGATGGAGAGCAGATTCTGTGGACTTACCTGAGCTGTATGCGTGTTGGTTGCCGTGCAGTGGTATAGTTTTAAGCGCGCCGTCCCTCAGCTCCCTTTCGCAGAGCCTCTCCAAGGTCTTTAGCAAAAAGGAGGTCAGACTGATTGGTCGGTGGGATTTGGCGTTTCTGTAATCGCCCTTACCTGGCTTTGGGATGAATATAACTTTCACTTCCCTCCATCCTTTGGGAACGTATCTATAGGCCAGGCACGCTCTCATTAGGGGCACCAGTCTTCTGGCAACGGACGTTCCACCCCACTGTAGTAGGGCAGGGAACACTCCGTCCGGGCCCGCTGCTTTGAAAGGATGGAAGCTCCGGATGGCCCATTGGAGTTTTTCCAAAGTTACCATCTTGTGCGCGCAGAGCCAGTCGCCATCCGATGGTGTTTGAGGTACATCTTGCCAATCAATTGCATGAGTAAATACGCACCCTGGGAAGTGAGTTTCAATGAGGACGCGTCTTACTTCTTCTGGTGATGTTGTCAGCGTGTTGTCAGGCTTGCGGAGAGTGTCAGGCACAGATGAACTCTGTTGCGCCAGAACCTTCCTTACCCTGTTGGCTTGTTGGCAGGATTCAATGTTACCACAGAATTTACGCCATCCCATGGTACTCCTGAATCTGATGCATTTTTTGTAGCTGAGTTTGGCTGCGTAGTAGACATCCCAGTCTTCGTCCGCACAAGTATTCATGGGCCTTTACCAGCTGCGCCAACTACGCCGGCTGTGCCAGCTACGCCAGCTGCTGGTCGGGCAGCAGACTACCCCGAGTCTGCTGCTCGCAGGCCCTACCTACCGTAATTTTTTATAGAGGTTTTCTTCCTCGCGGTCCGGGCGGTGAAGCCAAGACCCTCGGTCCCAAGAGGCGCGAGAACACTACTCAGCGGGCACTCCTGGGGTTACGAGATCGACGGGGGCAGGGAAAGACAGTCCCCCCACTGCCTGCCCAGTGGCAGGGTGAGTGCACACCGGGCCCGCCCCTGCTCCTCCACTGTGCCCTCTGCTGATATCAGAGGGACACGCGGAGCAACTCCCTACTGGCCCAGAACGGGCCCCTCCCGCGCCAGAATATTCGCCACAGGCAAGAAAATCCCCCGAAGGTTAATCCCTCGGCAGGATTTTATTGCCCGTGCCCAGGATGCACCGGCCAAACAACTGCCGATCCCTCCAGACGTGTCCAGAAGGACAAGCAGCCGTCAGGCACACGTGGAGGTTTTCTGGCCAGCACCCCAAATCCGTAGTTCCTAGCAGACACTGGATTTCCACCTGCTACGATCCTGAGATACCTGTTTTGCTTTATCTATGTTCATTATCCTTATTTTACAAATATGTTTTTTTTATATAATTTTACCATCACTATTGTAGTTTGTTAATGACGCTGTTGGCATATGTCAAAGGGCCTAAGAACCAAGTTCTACTATTTATTATAATAAAACAAGTTTAACCGGATTATATCACATACATATATTATTTAAATTGGTTTTCTACTATTTATTTATTATTTTGGGTGTTTCTTATGTATTATAAGTATGTATTTACAAAAAAAAAGTATATAAGTATTATATCCATTGTCTAGTACCCATAGCACAAGCTCTGCTTAGTTTGGGACTAGATGTTGCTGTGTAAAATGTCACAAAAATATTTATTTATTTATTTATCAAGTCCCTAATTTTACATTTTCTCACTGAAACTATATTATACAATGTGTTATTGAAATACTCTGAAGGGGTCATTGTACTCATCAGTATGAACAACTTTTACTATTGGAACAACAATGAAATCGTGAAAAAGAATCGGCTAAATTCTACATTTGTCACCACATAAATCAACAAAGTGTAAGGAAATGCAGTTTTTAGGGTTCCGAAGTCCTACAAGGAACCCTTATAGTTTCGTCATGTCCGTCCGTCTGTCCGTCTGTCCTAATCCTTTACAGCTTAATAACTTCTACAGTTATAAGTAAATAAAATTTTGTTAAAAAATAGTCTGCATATAGATCTCAATTTTAAAAGAATAAAAAAATAGTTTTTACGTTCTTTAGGGGTGGCGCCCATACATGTGAAATGGGGAAAAAAATATTTTTTTCGCTGCACCCCCTCGTGTGGGGTATTATTGAATAGGTCTACTAAAATGAAGGTAATGTTTCATACATCACTTTTTTATCAGGTGTACCATCTGCGAAATAAAGCCCGCCAAAGTGGCTTGCAATGTGTCCCCCCCCCTGCTATTTCTAAACTATGCAACGTAGAAACTTATAATCTTCCACATTGATAGACCTTTGTGAAAACTCTCTTTTAAAATTATTTCGAGTATAATGTGATTATAAATTTTTGAGTTATAGACAGAAAACTGAAAAATACTTAAAACGTCCTAGTTCAAAGGTCATTGACCTTAGAGAAAAATTATCATAGCAAATAATGCTCCTTTAGCTACTATCTATTTGAAAAAATCACAAAAAGTAACTTTGTGTTATGTTGACATGGTGTGTCATGTTAAATTTGGCTTCTTGAATTTATCGCTAGATGGCGCTACTAACAACACGCTCTGAGTCGCGAATGCTGCCGATTATTGCAAAAACTAGAATAGCCATGATTAATATTCGATTTGATTCGTCTGTACACCTACTTAAGGAACCCTATAATACTGAGCATGGCCCGACATGCTCTTGGCCGGTTTTTTTATTTTGCGATTTTGGGTTGGTCCCATGGTAAAATTTTCATTGGTCATACCGATGAGTACAATGACCCCTTAGGAGGTTTTTAGTTATTTCAATAACACACGATTCTAGATTCTAAACTGAGAAATCAGCAGCATTATAGATGAGATCTATAATCTTAACTATTATAAAATTGTAAACGTCTGTTTGTTTGTTTGTTTGTTCCAGCATCACGCTAAAACTACTGGACCGATTTTGATGTTTTTTTTTTTGTTTGAAAGCTGATGATCTGACTTAAAAACTGGTATGGGTTTTGAGAAAGAAAGAGAGAAAGAAAAAAAGAAAATAATTAATTCGTGGGTTGCGTACTCACCCGACAGATCGAAGCTTCTGAACTATGCATTTGCACGAGCGGATAGTAATGTACGATGGAGTGGAGTGGAGTGGGGTGGACAGGGGATGGGACTGGGGACGGGACAGGGGACGGGACTGGGGACGGGACAGTGGACGGGACAGGGGACGGGAAATGGGACGGGACATGGGACAGGACAGTGGGACGGCACATGGGACTGGACATAGGATGGGACATGGGACAGGTCAGTGGGACGGCACATGGGACTGGACATAGGATGGGACATGGGACGGGACGATAGTGATATAGTGAGATAGTGGGATAGTGGGACAGTGGGACAGTAGGACAGTGGCAGTGGGACGGTGGGACAGTGGGGCAGTGGTGCAGTGGGGTAGTGGGGCAGCGGGGCAGTGGGATAGTGGGGCAGTGTGGCAGCGGGGTTGTGGGGAAGCGGGGCAGCGAGGCAGCGGGACTGTGGGGCAGAGGGGCAGCGGGGCGGGGCAGCGAGGCAGTGGGTCAGCGGGGCAGTGGGGTACCGGGGCAGCGGGGCAGTGGGAGAGTGGGGCATTGGGGTAGCGGGGCAGTGGGGTAGCGGGGCAGTGGGGTAGCGGGGCAGTAGTGGAGTGGGGCAGCGGGGCAGCGGGGCGGCGGGACATTGGGGCAGTGGGGCAGCGGGGTAGTGGGGCAGTGGGGTAGTGGGGCAGCGGGGCATTGGGGCAGCGGGGCAGTGGTATAGTGGGGCAGCGGGACCGTGGGGCAGTGGGATAGTAGGGGGCAGTGGGGCAGAGGGGTAGTGGGACAGCGGGGCAGCGGGACATTGGGGCAGCGGGGCAGTGGGGCAGCGGGACAGGCTGAGGGGCAGTGGGGCTTCGGGGTAGCGGGGCATAGGGGCAGTGGGGTAGCGGGGCAGTGGGCAGCTGGGCAGCGGGGCAGCGGGGCAGTGGGGCAGCGGTGCAGTGGGGCAGCGGGGCAGTAGCGGAGTGGGGCAGCGGGGCAGGCAGTGGTATAGAGGGGCAGTGGCGCAGTGGGGCAGCGGGGCAGCTGGGAAATGGGTTACCGGGGCAGCGGGGCAGTGGGGCAGTGGGATAGTGGGGCAGTGGGGCAGCGGGGCAGTGGGGCAGGGGGGCAGTGGGATAGTGGGGCAGCGGGGCAGTGAGGCAGCGGGACAGTGGACTGGACTGGAATGGACTGGACTGGACTGACGTGGGTTAGCAGAATTTAACGCGAGCGGAGCCGCGGGTAAAAGCTAATAATATATACAACCTGTTATTGAAATAACTGAACTAAATGTTATGGGACCAACACTGAAATTGCGTAAAAAATTCAGCTGATCCCTACATTAATATAAAACAACAAAATGTAGGGAACAGCAGTTATTTTTTTTTTCCATTTCAGTGTTGGTCCCATAGTAAAAGTTGTTCATACTGATGGGTACAATGACCCCTTAAGAGGTTTTGAGTTATTTCTATAACACGTTGTATATATTATAGATCTCATCTATAATGCTGTTGATTTCTCAGTTTAGAATCTTAAAACATGTGTTATTGAAATAACTGAATACCTCTCAAGGTATCATTGTACTCATCAGTATGAACAACTTTTACTATGGGACCAACAATGAAATCGCAAAAAAAAAAAAAAAACCGCTACTCCCTACATTTTGTCGATTTATGAGAAAACAAATGTAAGGAACAGCTATTTTTTTCGCGATTTCAGGGTTGGTCCCATAATAAAAGTTTTTCATACTGATGAGTACCCCTTAAGAGGTTTTCAGTTATTTCAATAACACGTTGTTGTTTAGTAATCAAATAGTCAATCTAATACTGATCTCTATCACTGATATATCTCCTGATCATAATAATTTCATTTTGCTCTAGATTTCCGGAAGATTTAAGCCTTCAACAGATATGGACGGATCTAACAGGGCGCAATAACTGGACACCGACGGATTTTTCCTATATCTGCATGCAACATTTCTCCATTGACTGTTTCAAATGTGACGAGGATGACCAAATGGTCCTGGTGGACAAAGCTGTACCTTCACTTAAGTTACCTAACCATGTGTTGGAGGTAAGTAGATTATTTTTGTATATGTTAACAGTTTTCTGGCTTATTTATCTTGCAAGAAATTTCTGTTTTAGTCACAGAATAGATAGAATGGCTAAGTGGGCAGGGCGCGCGTGCCAACACTCTGCACCATAGTGCAGTGCATTTCAAAGCCTTTCTTAGTACGGCTTATGACTTGTTTCTATAAATACTGTAACAAAAACCAGCAAAAATGCCTTATTGTGCTGTTTCTAACTGCAGAAACAAAAGCTGTAAAGTACATTTGAATAAAGTTAATTTTTAAAAATTAATGACGTCAATATGGGAGGCCTAGTTTGTTCGAAAGTTGCCACGCATGAATCGCAAGTAAAATTGTGATTACAACCATTCTATCTATTTCTGTGGTTTTAGTCCTGTATTTATTATGGCCATGTTTTTCATTTGTAATTAATGACAATGGATTTTAAGATTATTGGAAAAGCAATACAAAAGCATCCAATAATAACAGCCCATAATTTATTAAATCATATTTTTTTATAACACTGAGGAATGCTTAAATTGAGGTCAGTTATTGTTTTCTTTATTATTAAATTTTTTTCGTTGATCAAATATTTTTGGTAGAATTGATTCATCTCGAATTTAAATTCTAGAGCGGAGTATTCTTATCTTTTTTCATTTCTACACGGTATGGAAAATCTATAAACTTGTTATAATAATTATATAGGTTTACTTTTTAATAATCAATCTATTTTTCTATCAGGTTGAATACATAGACGAGGAAACTTTGGAAAATGAGGATGACGAAGAATACATGTCCACCGATGAGGATGAAGAAAATGCCAACAATACTTCTTTAGACGATAATGTACTTCAGAAAGAACAAGATAACACTGACCTACTCAAACTGTTCTCCGAAGTCCAAAGACTACAGAGACAAGCTGTCGGACTAAAAGACAAACTAAAATACAACATGAAAGTACACAACAGACAAAATAGATTCCTAAAGAGAATAAAAGAGATCATAGAAATGAAGAAAAAGGTTTTGAATCAGAAAAGAAAGAAAAAATCTAGGATCCTACTAGCATTGCAGGATAAAATAAAAGAGGATTCAACAGGACTGGTCTTGGCCATGCCAATGAGACAGACGGAAGACTTGAAAAACTTTGCGCTAAGCATTTACAAGTATTCGCCGCAAGCATACATTTATATTCGGAACACGTTAAGAACGATGTTGCCAAGCACTGAAATTTTAGACTCATGGATCACAGCGGGCTTCCAGCCTAGAAATGTGTTATCAAATAGCAACCTGATAAAAGTGGTGGCCGAACAAACAGAAACGCAACTGTCGTGTAAAGTTATAATAGGATAATAAGTGTAAATCACGGAAATATTGTTTTAAAATAAACTAGGATTTTTTCCATTTGGTGTTTGTTTTTATTCAAACGTTTTTAGTTAAATTCAGGTTTGACTTTGAATTTATAGCAGCGGATTAGTAAAATGTCTGCTTTCCCCTACTATAAGGTTCAAAAACACGGGTGATTATAATCCTACAGAACAAAAGTGTGGAATTTCAATAGTCCGATTCCCTTGTACAGTCTCTTCGACTCTTCGATCTTGTGCATCCCTCATCCAGGCTGCGGCCTTGGCGATAATCAACCAAGCGCGCTTTCGGACGGCCCGGGTTTCTTCGACCTGACCTTAGTATTTTGTCACGGCGGCGAGGCGGTGCTCAGTCGAAATATGACCTAGTGAGGCAGAAATGAAAACAACCACAATCTGAGAAAACGCCGCGTTGCTGCACACGTTTTGGGAATCCCTAGCTTTAGGCGATTCGATCGACGTCAATAATAACACCCTAGCGTACCCATTTTTCTTTAGATGGTATATTTAAAGTTATGTGGGAAATTGGCGCCCCGTTTTTCCTAAACAAAATAATTATAAGGGCGGATTACTTACGAATTGTGTGTTTATCAGACAACATGCACATAGTCTTGGCGCAATTTTTTGTTGGCCATACAAATATTGCGCTTAGCTTGGAGACGCATCTTATGTGGTCGCTATCCTCAGCAGTAAGAGAGGGAAAGACGAAGAAGAAATACAAGTGTTAGTTCCTTGCGGGAATCCAGCCCGCGACACGTTGCACATTAGCTAAGAGGTTGGTTACTGCGCCAATTGTGTCGTCAACTTCCTTGTGGCATCAAATTTTCCTTTGGAACTTTCATACTATGCAAGCTTTCTACCCAGCTTATGGCCCTTTTATGTTTTGAGTAATACAAGATCCTACCTACCGTACTCCCTTGTGGCATTCCATTTTGATCCAGATGACACATTTGAAGGGTACTAGTACACGCCCTTGTGGCATTCCATTTTCATCCAGATGACATCTGAAAATGGAAGGGTGCCAGTACACTCCCTTGTGGCATTCCATTTTCTTTTAAGTGCTACTGTTCTGTCTAGCATAAAAAGTAAGAAGCGTCGTCGGTTGTTCTCCCATTCTGGTTGCCCTTGAATAGTATCCTTGTACTTGACATTGTCAAATGCTACTGACCGGTCAAGAATTTTTAATTAGTATTTTCGTTCTCTTATTAACATTTTTAGAGGTCTTCGAATCTGACCTGTGTAATAAAGTAAGTGTATTATTATACGCTGCAGTTATGTGATTGAACTCAAACTACGAGATGCATGTAACATAAAATTTAATTAGGTGTCTGAATTTTATTTTGATTAGAACATTTGAGTTGCAAAAAAGTTTACTCCGAGATAGCTTACATTCAGGGTCATATTAATCGGCATTGAGCCAAGAACCTTTATGCAAATTTTGATGACTTCTGGCCGCCGCCGGCCGTCACCGTTGTCTTTTCTTTATTATTTTTTGTTGCATGATTGTTACATTCCTAGAGGAAAATAGATTGCATGACATCTATACGAAAAGGTTCACTACATCAAGAACCTAATGTAACTCGCTTGCCATAACGGTACCTCGTTCAACTTGTAGCCGCTAGGTGGAGCTGACACCAAGTTCCTATTAGAAAGGGAAGGCGGACTCTGATCCAAACAAACGCGGTTCCAACTCAGTGCCGAGATTCCCTCCGCGCGGACGGCGGTACGGTGTGGTATCACTAAAAACGATCTTACGTCGCGCGTCAAACCAAAATAAATATCCCATCTGTTCAAATATTGTGCAAGTTTTTTTTATTGTTTCCCCAAAAATATACGTAAAAGGATGTGTGTGTTTTACGTCCCGCCATATGTTACTACATAAGACGCCCTAAGTTTCGTATTATTTTTGTGTTCGCAAAGTGCTCGAGTGGTTTTTGTTTCGTATTGTGAATGGATTTATAAACCCGATTATGAGGAAGGACGCCTCATAAGGTACGTTTTTCTTAAAAAATCTATGTTCTATTTTAGTTACTTACGTTGAGTACGATTGGTCGGTTGTATTCCTGTGTGTTTTAGCTAAACTAAGGTGAATTGGACGTCAAAATTGGCTAGAATCCGAGTGTAGCGAGTCGCCAGTAACTGGACTTTCGCAATATTTATTCCTTATTAGTGTTTCTATGCCTTAAATGTATGCCCAACGCCATAAGAGCAGCGGTCGTACGCGCTTGAAATACTACGTGTAATATTTTTAATGTTCACCATTATGCTACTTTGAACAATTATAAATATAATAAAATGTGAATGTCACATTCAAATCATGTATCTAATAAATTTCTCCTCGCTTTTATGGACTGGAAGTGATTTTCTACTTGTTACGCCAATTGAAAGTATCCGTTGCCGATTTCTTGTGTACAATTGGTTACTGTTTTGTTGTTTGAAGTTATGTTTTTTAGGTGCAGTAACTAATGTTATTTCGCGGTCAACTGGTTTTAAGGTGGAGAAGATATCTTAACGGTTTGTCTTTTCCGGGTAGACAGCACGAATGGCTGTAATCTCTACTCGTGCTTCCTTACTTTCCATATTTAGACAGTGTGTAATAGACTTATATTTACTTAAAGAACAGTTGTTGTAACAACAGAAATAAGTGCTTATAAACCAAAGTTAATCCTTTCAGAATAGCCTTGAATTAAGATAAGGCTTCCGAAACCTTTCAGGACTCGATAAATTATTAAATAACAGCTTTCGATTCGTTACATCTTGAGGCGTTCCGGATTCTTCCTTCCTTTCTGTTAATCTCACATGGTTATCCATGGTTTATCCTTCCTTGTTTTCTCCCTCCTTGTTTTCTCCCTCACTTCGCTCTATCTTCGACATCCGTATCGGAAACATTTGTAGCTAAATCCCTGTTACTTCTATTTATTCTGGATTAAAGTAGATATTCTGATTTGTGGAATGTATGTCAACTCACTATACAAAATGCTTTAATTCCGGTAAGAGCCGACTTTGCATCTACGTATTTCCGATGGCGAAAATCATCTATTTCGATGATAGTGACCATCGTCTTCTAGCTTATTGGTATTTCTAGAAATATGAAGGTGTTCTTTGTTTATTTTATCTAAATAAAGGTTACTTTTATTGCACCAATAGATGGAATTATAGCGTATCTCTGGGGCATGAATAAAGCTACTCCATCACTCAAATAGAAATTCCGAACACAGATCATGTGGTTCCTGGAAATAAGAGACCTGATATCTTTTCGTACACAAATAACATACTACACTTACCTTTTTTGTTTACGAGTGGAAATCCTCGTGGAAACTCTCCGCCTTCCCCAGGCTGGTTGGACTACTACCTACTAAAACAACACTGTGGCCGTCCTCAGCACGTTATAAAGGAGCTTCGGGAACTTCTGTAGACCGTATAGGTGAATATTACACATCTAATGGTCAATGCATTCGGATTATGACATCGTAGCTTTTGTTGTAGCGATTTCGAGATCCATATTGAGAGGTGGCTTTGACATGATGAATAAATACATCGAATTTGGGTAGGTAGCTACTCGATGTGGCATGAAAGCCATATATTCCAAAGGTTCCTTGCAAGTATAGGCTTGGAACTAATTTTAGACTCTTATGCTATTAGATCATAGGTAGGTAGGCAAAATGTGGTGAATTACTCCGAAATTCATAGTGCACAGAATAATTGTTAGAGTAGGTAATGGCTTATAAACATTCGGATTACTAAATTCATCGCCCACTATTGCTAATCCGTTAGCCTCAGATGACTCATACAAACTTGCTCTAAGTATTATGGAGATTCTATAACACGCAACGTTTTTTGTTTCATTATAGGTGCCTACATACCTAATCAGTTCTAGAGTCTGACAAGCTAACTCTGCAGTGGAATTATGGCAACATCGTAAACAATAATATCAAAATCACTGTAATGATTTTATTATTCCAATGCAGAGTTAAATTTACTGGTCTGTACTACTCTGTACTTAGGTACTTAGTCTGCCAAAACAAACTGCATTGGAATAATAAGATAATTACAGAGATTTCAATAGTTATTGTTTACGGTGTTGCCACAATTTCACTGCAGAGTTAGCGTGGTCAGACTTTATTCTTAAACATGCAGAATTGTAATTATTGTTAAGAGCTTCTCATGTAGGTAGGTATTTATTTATTGTTAAAACATGGTTGATGTATTCGTAGTGAAATCCTAGATGTTGTTTATTCTCATTCTATGCCTTAGAGTAAAAAATAGCTGTTTTCTTGGACCCTTACAGACTACACATTAGATTTCCGTGGGATCTTGTTAATTCAAGCCGTCCAAAAGACCTTGTAGAAATTTCCTTGATTCTAATACCTACCATGGTTAAATTTTTCACATTTCCGTGGCTATCGAAAACAAAACAAAAAGCTAGCTTTGCTATTCTAAAGTAATTGCTGTTGGTCTTCCAAATAATAAATAAATAAAATTGTTGACTGCCTCGTTGGTCTAGTGGTTGCAAGCGCGACTGCTGAGCGTGGGGTCCTGGGTTCGATTCCCGGGTCGGGCAAAGTGTTATTGGGTTTTTTCATTAGGAAATTCTCAGTAGCAGCCCGGAGTCTGGATTTGTGCCCGGTCAGTGGCAATAGGCTCGCCCCCTATTACATGGGACTATAACATAACTATTACACCTCTGCCTACCCCTTCGGGGAAATACAGGCGTGATGTTATGTTTCCTGCGGTTGTCAGGGCCATTGCTCACACAAAACAACGGAAACAAAGTGCAAATAGTTATGCTAATAATGCCGTAGAACAATTTTGTGAAATTATAGGGCAACGCGATGAGCAATGTCAACGGCTAAATGTTAATATAGGGTTAGATGTTACTTTGGTAGGGCTAAGTGATTTTATTATAAAAATAAACGCACACAAAATACATAGATGATTTCTGATGAGATGAGCGGAATTCAAATGAGTCTAAGTCCTCGCTGTATGGACATTTGGTATCTTTAATCTAGAAAATCTTTGGTCTTCTAAGAATATTTTCTCGTTTTACAAGAAGAGTTAATTTGAGCTGAATGGCATTAATATTATGGTGTTTGTACACGGCGCGGGTAACATGCGCATGCACATTTTGAGGCACTTGCGCGGGTTATATGTATCGTGTAAACACCGTGTTAATAAATGCGTGGGTCCAGTGGCTTATGAATGTACCGCACTAGCCCCGGTAGCCCGCACATGTAGCCCGCTCCAGTTACATGTACCCTGTAAAACCACCATTACCAACCGTGAAAACAGACTACAAACGCTGCGCGTCAAACCAGAAACAGATCATCACGCATGAAGGAATCAATTGCGAGTATGCTGAGACCATTAAAAAACCGTAATGGATAAAAAAAACGATACAATGAAGGCGTATCACAAATTAAGACATTGTTAATAACATTCAGTAATCAATCAGAAAAACGTAGCCGTCTTGAGCGCGTCTCCGGCCAGTCACTGTTAGAAATCGCTGAAAGTTAGCGCAACTTCCACACCCGCTATTAACTGGTTTAACTGACCACTTGTTACACGGAGTCGTAATGTGAGGTGACTAGGTATTATGGTTTGGGAAAATCTGGAAACAATTGGGTCGGTACTTTATTTTATTAAACAGAATTAAATGACCATTGCAATGATGAAAGCTTGCCATGCAGGAAGGTCTCAGTTTGAAATTGTTTTGCTGTTTTGACTTTACGAATGCATGTGGCGATGAGCAGAGCATCAGTTTTGGGGTATCGTGAAGTTATCGACAACAACCAGCGCCACCGTGTGCGTATTTGGAACTAAATATTCCATACAAAATTTGTCGATAACTACACTTGACTGCACGATACCGCAAAAACTTATGCTACGGACTCAAATGGAAAGAGCATCATCATGCATCATGAGGTTACTTGCACACCTTAGTTCAAAAACGTACTCCAAAAAATTTGTAATCCGCCAACCAGCTTTTGGACTAATTCCTTTGGAAATTATATCATGAGAGTATGTAGGTTCAAATAACAGTAGGTAAGTATTACATAATCAGCCCATTACAGTTTCATTGCTGGGCACAGGCTTCTTTTAGAATATGAAGGATGTAGGGCCCCCTTTAGGCCACAGCTCCGTGTGGTTGAATAATGTCCAAAATATGCGGGATGGCGGACTGCGCATATAATCAAAAGAATTTTGGCAACACATGCAATAGGCATAATTAAACAAACTTCTACCATGCATTTAATAATAAATCGATTCATTATCGTAAAGCAGTTATAAATAATTGCAGAACGTTAGCATCGCAACGAGGACGCCATTCACCTCCTTACACAGTTTTACGTACGCGCAACACCTGAATATCTATTTATGACTTACTGGGTCAGCAGGACACCATGCGAAGACTGTATAATTTGGCGGTACCGGCGGAACTAAAAATAATTTTCTCGAGAAAAAAGCAGGCGTCCTAGGTGCTTCCGTAAATCTGCAATTACGAATAATTTACGAAGCGTGGTGCCAAGTTCTTTTTACCATTCAGAAACGTATTTAACAGGTTTTAACCCCTCGTAACCATGCAGTCACTGATATTCAGCCATTTGGTTAGAGAGAAAACCCACTTTAAAATACTTGCCAGCGATCAGCGTAAGGGCTTTGCAGATGTATGCATTTGGACTGCAAGCTAGCTGCAAAACATCAGTTTAGATGCGGTTATTGTGCAGTTGACATAACTGCAATGAAACTGTCTACGATTATTCAGTCCGCTTACAGTCGACGTGCAGTTCGAACGACTGAAGACTGAGCAGTCGATCAAATGTTTCGATGCAGTTATGTGAACTGCACAAAAACCACATCCAAACTGAGATTTGATAGTTAAGCTTGCAGTCCGTCTGCAATGACCCTAAGTTGGACAAAGCATAGGTATGTGTTATTTGTCCTTGGTAACTAGGTACATATATCCTAGACCATTAAAATCGGAACCTAAATAATAACCAAGTTATACCATGACTACGAAATCGCAAATTCCTATTAAGCTATATTAAACTGTAGGTATTACGAAAATAAAATTAGATTCATAGTTTAAAATATTCGGTTTACTTATATCCTCGTAGGTCAATCTAGATAGGCCGATAACCACCGGCCGAGCTCGTGTTATACTTAATTACTTTAGGCTGTGGTACGTGCAACGAAATTAAGTAGTTTTCCCGACAGGATTAACAGTTAGGCTTTTCATTAAGTAGAAACATGGTGTTTAACTTTGAGTGTAGGTATAGGCAGTGGTTGCCTGATAGATAACTAGGGCATGGCATAGATATCCCAAGGTTGGTTTTAAATAAGTACCAAGTATTTTTGGACCTCTCAGTACTAAACATTTTTACTTCCAGTACTAAACACCTAGAGACACATTACAATTGAATAATGACATAAAATACAAAGACTTAAACAAGGTATATTTATTTAAACGCTAAAGGATTTACCTTTAGCGATACATCGTTGCAGGACTATTTACTTATAAGAAACGGTCCTGAGAGGCTTTTTTCTCGCCTCGCTTACGTAAAATTAAGATTTTGCGCTATCCCAAAAGAATTGGTTTTTCCGAAGCTAACGATGGCCGGATGAAGCGAAGCTGTGGTCTGGAGAAAGCTCATTTGTTTTTTTTTATTCGGGATTTATGTCCGGTAGGGTAACGCATAGCGCTTAGAAATAAGAAGAGGTTGAATCGAATAGTGTTGTATACGAAGAAAAAACTGACCAAAAAATAGAGGGCACCTAATTTTGTTAAAACTTACAAAGTCGTTAAGCAGATGATGGTGATTGGGATGAAAGTCTAAGATGAAAAATATAAGACAAACATTTAAATAATTTAGAATTTTAGATGAAAGATACCTAATCCCATTTGTAAGAACATAATTTGCTGATACAAGCAAGGTAATCCAATTTATCCTCAACCCAAGATGTTCGCAAGTTCACGGATAAATGTTACAACAATGCTACCTGTTGTGTAACCGGCTGCGAGCCGAAATTACCATAAACATGTCTACTTGTGTCTTGTATGGCTCACTGGTTCCTTGAAACTAACCGTAGAACGTGTGCCAAGTTCTGTACGGTACAAATAAGAATGTATGTTTCCTACAGCTTCAGACATTGGTCAAACGTAGCAGACATATCAGAATTTGATAAACATTCGCTTTCACGGTGAAGGAAAACATCGTGAGGAAATCTACACGCCTGAGAGTGCTCCAAAAGTTTTTAATGGCTTACACAAACTCATAGAAGGCCAGCGTGGTGGACAAAGGCCTGAATCCTTCGCATCTAAAAGTACGTGCCCATCAGTGGGACGGTAATAGGCTGATTATGTTATTGCTTAAAAACTTTTAGGGATAAGATTTAAGCAAACTGGAAATAGCCGTGCGAGAGCGTGTTCAATATAACATGCTAATAATTTAATGTAAAACCACACAGCATTGATTCAATCGGCAATCGCCTAATAATACGCTAAAGCTTCTCGAAAAGCGGGTTTACATCAACAGTGCAACCGATGAATTTCAAATTGATTAAAAAATAATCCTAACTAAAATTCACACGGTGAATTTCGAAATAAATCCAAACCAAATCAAATAGATAGGCAGGCGTATTGCTGTAAATATGCTTTTCCCAATTCAAGTTCTATCATAACACCCTCTATTTACAATTTTACTGAAAATTCTTTCTGAAAAGTAATAGCAAAAACATCCGGAAATTCACCAGCATAAACGACCTTCTACTGGTAAATGCACAGTGTGAAACAGGTGAAAAGCATTCTAAAAGAGCACCTATAAAAGATTTGGAGCGATGAAAAATCCCGGCATCTGGCAAAAGAAGGAAACTTCGCAGATATGGAGCCTAATGGTCGCATTCATGACCTAGAGAGCTTGGTCCAGTTCCGGTTTTTTATACAACGTGGGCAGTGGTCAGTGGATAGGTATTTATCAAACGTTGAGAATTGGGATCAGTACTTGCTTGCTTGCTATGGTGGTCATTTGAAGACATTGTTTTATGGGATTTCCGGCTATGAGAGGATTTTGGAGAGAAAATAATAATAATTCGTAGCTGTAGTACGTAATAGGACTCTTGTTCGGACTTATGACAATATGATGATAAAACCTTTGCAATTTTTTTAGGGAAGCCTTATGTATGGCAGCATAGATATCCGAGGTAGCATCGAAGTTAGAACTATTTATGGCAAAACGTGATCAATATCATATTTATTTTTATTCTGTTGTCTATTCACGTTATTCGCAGCTAATTCGTGACATCGAAACAATTTCCCGACCTTACCTTTTCCGAGAATAGAATGTCACATCTAATTTAGTTGAAAAGATGAATATTTCCTTATTTACCTGTCCATCTCAACAATAATTAATTCAATTACCTACTAATGGTAATGAACCTAATGGTATAGGTTCTATCGGTATACCAGTTCGAGCCGGTATATACTGACGCGCACCGGCGCTGACCGGTAACGGACGGTAATTATTTTGTAAATCAGTGCACAACCGATCTACAAATACTTTCGATCGTAGATGGGCTATCAAGATACTAACTAGCTGATGACTGTGTCACTAACGCGGATTTCTCGAAGATATACCTACTCCTTCTGACGTTCTCGATAACAGGAGACTCCCTTCTAGAAATTCCCAGTACCGCAATCTTACAAAAAGTGGACGTATAAGAACAGTACCTAAACTTATGAATATGAGAGTACTTACATTATAATAAAACAAGTTCAACCGGATTACATCGCATGATTACCTACATGTTAATTTTTATGCTGATATGGGAATTCCAGAAAAACTAACGTAAGTTTCTGTTGTGTACCACGCTCATTAGAATAGTTAATTAATAGAAAAATCAGTTTCTCTGGACAAAATACGAAACGTGACGGCAATAGATTTAGATCGGTAACATTTTTGAAGCAAATGGTCATGTCCTGTATCGTTTTCCAGTCTTCTAATTTAATTATGCAATGAAGATTGCGGAAAGTGACTGTCTGGAGTCTGGAGGCAGTTATTTTTGGTCTAGCAACCCTCCATTACCTACATATCATGCAACTTAATCAGTAACTATTAGAAACCAGCTCGTTTGAAGCTCTAACTTGATGATAAATTGCAATGATAACTGCCTTTATGTTAAACAATGCTGAGAATTATAAACAGAATAATTTCTAAAGTAGAGATGAAAAATATTGTTATGTTTGCAAAATGAATAGGTAGTCGAAAGTAGTTGAGAGAGTGGTTACTCGGATACAGAACACTAAAAAGATATTCACAAAGATAAGGATATAACCATTAAGGATATAACAAACTCAGAATCTCTATGAGAAATACAGTTATGCGAAGTTTACGTTCGATTTTTAGTTAGTACCTACTAAAATTAGATTCCTCTATCAAAGTTTATATAATCTTAGGATCGGAATTCTGGCAGAAACTGGCGTAAGTTTTATCCTCCATCACATGCGACCATACAAGACGCGGATGAAGAGCGAGAGACAAGGTTTACACATTTCTTTGAAGTCTAGTTACCCTTAGACGATGTCAAGCATGACGAATATGTTAAATACTTACTCAGAATACTTCCTGCGCTCTAGGCATGGGTAACTCCGGACACATCTATATCTTCGGATATATAACCCAAAGCGGATATGTATCGCACATTCACTTAAAAAAAAAAAACATATCCTATATCCGAGTAACTCTGACGCCCGACATTCGACAGTGATGACTACGATTGGAACGAAAAACTAATTTTAGATAATCATGGTATATAAACTTGATTTTTAAATATGCCTTTAATTTTTTTATTTGATAGACAGGGCTGAGCCTGTAAAGTACCTATTAAAAGGAAATCAATTATTATGTTACTGTGTCATTTAATCGTTCCGCGGATCGGCTACGCTGCAATATATCCAGCCTCACTCCGGTGGATTTATTTAGAAGCCGGAGTTATCAATCTCGGACATAGTATACAACGTAGTTATTCAGTCCTGGATATAATATACTAATCGGACATCTTTACTTGGAAGGATATATTACATATTCAATCTTTTACCGGAGCTAGTCAGCCCATGTCTACTGCGCTCACAAAGATTATGCCAACATGGCAGGGTTACGAGTAGGTACGTAGTCTATGTCGTAAGTTCGACAAAGAGACAATGAGGAAAATTCTCGAGAAAATGTTCGATTCTCTGAATAGACATAAGACAGAATTGTGGGTTAAAGGTGGAGACAAAGGTGATTTACCCTCATGCTTGTTACCCTTACGAATCAAAGCGACGTGTGGCAATAATATTTATTCTTTGATATTAGGTAAAGGTTATCTATATTTTGTATATTGACTTTATTGTCAAGGTGATAAAGGCAAGAGCTATTCCTGTTTTAGACGACAAAGAATTTAACTTTTGAACTTATACCTATGTTATAAATTTATCAGCAATGTGCCTTTTTGGAATTTTCCTACTTTAGTATATTATATTTATGATACGGATTCGATTATAGTTCTATGCGATTTCTAAACGATTTTTAAACAATTTCTAAACGATTCTCAGTTCTCGTCCTTATATTAAAGGATAAATAAGTAGGTAGGTTGCTTTTGAAGAAAGCTGTCATTTCAATCAGGTGCGCAATGATTAGGCAAATGAAATTACATCAGTTTTCATCAAGATCAAAGGAGTGTAACTTCTGTATTTATTTTTTTGAGATTCTTTGAAAACGTCAAATTGGGCCTATTAAATTGCGGCACGTTATAGTTTGAATTTTATTATAATAGAGGAAGGCAAACGAGCAAGTGGGTCACCTGATGGTAAGCGATCTTCGCCCCTCTATGGTAGACATCTGCAACACCAGGGCAGTCGTCGATGCGTTGCCGACCTTTTAAAAAGACATGGCTGACAGTTGACCGATTGTTATAAAAGATTGCTATAGTTAAAGGCAAAGGCAGTCCAGCAGTGGATTTCTTTTTCCTGAGTAAAGTAGAATTTATTCAAAATGAATTTAATGACAGGTCTTAATAAAATTATATTAGGACCGATCCGACCCAATTAAAAAGCATTGCACGTTGAGTGTGAATTCACCAAGGTAGTGTTTTATCTACATTCTAATTATAGAAGGATAGATGACAAATAAAAAATAATATAAAAATCCGAAAATCAAAATCGAAATTGATCGTGGGGTCCTGGGTTCGATTCCCGGGTCGGGTAAAGTGTTATTGGGTTTTTCTTTAGGAAATTCTCAGTAGCAGGCCGGAGTCTGGATTTGTGCCCGGTTGATGGCAATTGGCTCGCCCCCTATTACATGGGACTATAACATAACTGGCGAAATGTGGGTGTACTATTACACCTCTGCATACCCCTTCGGGGAAATACAGGCGTGATGTTATGTTATGTTATAAAAATCCTACTTATAATTGCTTAAGTGTGTGAGCGTTGTCAGGTAGATTAAATCCTGTAGGTACCTATACTAAAAAAATGTGAAAACATATTAAAGGGTGATGATAAAAGCTTAATGATAAAAGCAGGAAAATAAGGATGATAATTCAAATTAATTAGATTAACTGTGTAATGTTAACCGGCAAACTCCCGACATAGAGCGATTCAATTCACGACAAATCTTCGATCGTAGACCACAAAGCAACGGACTAACATAGTTTTCGCAAATTACATCTCGCAAGACGTTACACTTCCCGCAAATTACATCTCGCAAGACGTTACACTTCCCGCCAATAAATCTAGTCACCCCAGCACATTGAATTAATAGGTGACTTACTTACACTGGAGGCCAATAAAAGGTTAACGCAGTTACGCGACGTCGCCGTCGTCTTTTCTGTTATAAATATTAAACGTGTTGATATAATCTCGTTATTTGGGAGCCTGAATTTCTTGGAAGGAGACCTATTTTTCGTGGACCTAATTGTATTTTTTGTGAGAATATTTTGAGATAATTACCTACGTTGTAGAGCTAATTTGATACCAAAGTAATTAACACGATGAAAAAAACAAGGACAAGGCGGGTATACAGTAGATAAATCTATGTATTCCTTAGGATTGGTACCTAATCAGCGTTTTCAGTAAGTAGGTACCTATGTACTTTTCGTTGAGAATACCTGAAAGAGTTTAATTGGATACAATTAATGTTCAAAATGTATTTTTAAATCGGTGTGCATTTATATGTCCTGCTTTTCACGGATATGGGCATTACGTTGCTACATTAATTTACAAATTGTGCGTTTTCCTGCTAGGTACGGCATTTGTGGAATTTTAAAGATAATTTTTCGGACAGATTTGTTTCAGAAATCCATTCATAGAAAGCTTTTCGAATATAACAGTTTGCTTGATTTACTGTGATGCTGCGATTGTTGTGCTAAATACTTTGAGACGGTTAGAGTCTACGCAGGTAAGCTGCGCAGACCGTTACAAAAGAAAAGGTGTCACTACGGTGTTAGGCACCGCAGTGACATAGGGAAGTGTGTTGAGAGATAAATAGATAACACTCGGAGATTTAATACATATATTGATAAGACACTCGGCTAGGTCGCGGGTAAGGCTATTGTTCACTGAGCGTTCGCACACTTTGGAAGGAAGGTGGAAAGGGCACCGTCCCTCGCCTCCGCCACGTGGATGGTACGGCAGGCCGGCGGGCAGCAGGTAGACGCTGCCTCGTGGGGGCAGCGGGTACGCCTCTTGCCGGAACGTAGAATTCCAGCCGGAAGGATTTCAGCCGGAGCGTAGAAGTACCTACAGCCCGAAGGTAGAAGTACAGCCCGAAGGTAGAATTCCAGCCGGAAAGTAGAAGTCCAGCCGGAAGGTAGAATTCCAGCCGGAAGGTAGAACCCCGAGATTGGGGATAAAATATTTATTCCAGAAGGAATAGTTACTTCCTTGGAAGCTGCTGTGTTGAAAGTCACAGAGGCCAACGCGATTACTATTGTTGTGCACACATTTTAGGGATGCGCAACACCGGTTAAGTTTTATATCGTTCACTCGACTAAACTAATGAGATCCACAACGCTACAACATTTTATGATATTTTTTCTTCGTTTATAACACGGATTAATCTGAGGTTTATAAAGTATTTCTTTGAATTGTGTCCTTTTACTTATACGTATTGTGCTTTGTTTTGTACTAAATAAACGTTTTATTTAGGCAGGTATTTTGTTTTTTTTGTATTTTACGCTAATGACCGATCCAAAAACAACTAAATTCAAATAATAAAAGAAGAAATTAATAAATATTCGGGCGGAAACTTTCCCTTTCTAGATCGTTTATTTCGCAGTAAATGTCTGGAACAGTGTTGCGAGGTCCGATTTTCAAAATCCGGGAAGCTTATTATGGAAAAAGCGGGAGATGTATTCAGGAAAAATGTAAAAAATCGGGAGAATATGTTATTCAACAAAAATCACAGTTTCTGAAGTAATCCCGGTATTATATTTTACTACCATTCCAGCTGTAATATTAAAATCAAAGCAGTTTGATATTTTACTGCACTGTGTGGACGGTAACGGTTATATTCAGGGCAGCAACTTATCCGTCTGTTTCATTACATGCATTGAGGTAATATGAACATTTTATGCAGTTTTTTTTGCCAGGTTTTGATCTTATTCCTATTATTATGCTTTATACAGGGATTGTAAAAAATCGAGAGATTTTTGTCGAAAATCGGGAGATCGGGAGATTTTTAGGAAAATCTGTGAATTTCCCGGAAAATCGGGAGACCTGGCAACAGTGGTCTGGAAACAGTCGAGACTGTCCAACTTTAGTAATTGGTTGCTCTACCGTTACAACCATCCGAACCCGACATTCAGTTCGGGGAAGACCAACATTGTAATATTCGCCAGCTGTATTTCTTTTTAACAAAAATATTTTGAACAACCATTACGGTTGTAAAATAATAACTACGGGCTACTTATACAGACTGCCTCGTTGGTCTAGTGCTTGCAAGCGCGACTGCTGAGCGTGGGGTCCTGGGTTCGATTCCCGGGTCGGGCAAAGTGTTATTGGGTTTTTTCATTATGAAATTCTCAGTAGCAACCCGGAGTCTGGATTTGTGCCCGGTCAGTGGCAATAGGCTCGCCCCCTATTACATGGGACTATAACATAACTGGCGAAATGTGGGTGTACTATTACACCTCTGCCTACCCCTTCGGGGAAATACAGGCGTGATGTTATGTTATGTTGTTACTTATACAGGCTGGCCAAATAAGAATTAGGTATCAAGCTTATTTATAAAAATTAATTGTTTAACAAATGAAAAATATCTGAATTTTCCTAAAATACTTTTTAGGCCGGAACTATCAAATTAGTTTACGTGTTACACTTCTTCGTATATTTTATCGGCACGTTCCGAGATCACGACTAAAATTGTATGTGAATTTTAATAACGACTAATTTGACAGCACTAAAATTGTTGCCATTCTTTTGTTGTATTGTATCTATCTTGATACAATAAATACTCTTGATTAATGACTGCCACGTTGGTCTAGTGGTTGCAAGCGCGACTGCTGAGCGTGTGGTCCTGGGTTCGATTCCCGGGTCGGGCAAAGTGTTATTGGGTTTTTTCATTAGGAAATTCTCAGTAGCAGCCCGGAGTCTGGATTTGTGCCCGGTCAATGGCAATAGGCACGCCCCCTATTACATGGGACTATAACATAACTGGCGAAATGTGGGTGTACTAATACACCTCTGCCTACCCCTTCGGGGAAATACAGGCGTGATGTTATGTTATGTGTTGAGTTGATACAAGAAAGGGATGGCAAAGAGAAAAGTGAGCGACTGTTTAATAATTAGTTAAGTTTGTGAACAAGGGCATCACCACGAGTTGCAGCTACATTACACAGAGAGCCTATACAGTGCGAGGTCAGCTTATAATGGAAATGTACAGCTTGATGTGTAGCCGTGTGTACCTGTTCAAACGGAAAAGCGAAAAAAAGGCTAAGTATAAAAAATTATGATGAATTATGATGAAATTACCTATGTAATTAAAATGAAAACTAATTTATTGTTTTATATCTTTTTTGTTTTTAATATAATATTGTTTTGATGCATTTTATCGTGGCCATTGGTTGTCCATCCCTGATTAAGTGGAACGGTGTTCTTATAATCTGCGCGCAGAATTGAAAAATGGATGTAGGTACCTACAACCATTCAAGTGCGTAATTTAGCTGTAGGTACACTACTGGAGACTTTAGTATCTTGAGAGTTGTTACGTCCGTTGGAGAAGAATTGAGTGTCCGCTCAATGGTCGGATTAATATCCGCATTTCTGCTGAGCGCTAAGCCCTATACATAGAGATGAATTACGTTGTAAATCCAAAACTGTTCTATTTATTCGCACAGATAAATATCACGCCCGTGAAAAATATTGCCTGAGCCAGGAGCGCGTTATGTCTAGTCGAATTGGTGGAATAGACAAAAAAAGAGGTCTCGATATTCTCTCAGTGGAATTAACTTTTCATGATGTGGGGTGGAACTTGTTGCTTTTTTATATTATAGGATAGCGAAACGAGCTAAAGGCCCACCTTTTGTCAATGGCAATGACGGTAATACCACCTAGGCTGTTGCCTAAATGGTACCGCAAGTCGGTTCGCATACTGAGACATGAAGATGGAAAATGGAAAGTCTCATGTGATTGTAATTTCACCGGCACCCGTATTATATTTCTATGGCATATATATTACTTCATATTATGATCCTTATATTCTATTTGTGAAGCTCGGCTACAGAACTAAATCATCATTATCTGGACCGTCCGCTGTCGAAGCAAACCTTGCCGTTCAAAATGATTGATGAAACAAAATTACACATTGGCTGACCACTCGACATGCACTGACCGTCAGACTGATAACTATAACTACAGCAATTTTTATTCTCAAATGGCACTACATCATAGAACATATACTAACGAAAATACAGTATGTTGTGTTTACTGTGCCCGTTCACTCTAGCGCAGGTATACCTACGAGTGTTCACAGCCGCCATTGGTGCGTACTGCTGTAACGGGCTGATCCGCCGAATACAGACAACCATTTATTTTAAATCTTTTAATCCGAATGCTATTTTCCAAACGGCGCGCACGTAAAGCTGATAGCCGAGTATTATGCTGCGAACGAATTAGACCGTGAAGACACGATTTATAATGCTCATATTATTGGCCATGTTAATGCTCCACAAGTCGGACTCCCGGATCAATTTCTACAAATGTTATGAGCAGTTACACTTGCTATATCAAAGGTTCTGATTTTGATGGCTCGTAAACTAAACGTTGTGAGCTTGTGGGGGAGATTGCGATCAATATATCAACCTACCCTTTGTACAGCTAGGTAAATGAATACCTACACACCTTGTTTTGATAGTGCTTTTCATTTTAATTTGTGATGTTATCTATTTAAGTACCTAGTCGATGTTCAAAGAATATAATAGAATATTTTCTAGAGCGGCTAAGCGGCTTATCGGATTTTACTGGATTTCTTTCTATTTATTTATTTTTGCATAAGTTTCGCCCACAGCATACATACTTATTATCACAATTACCAAATAATTCAGTACAGTATTGTCCTTATATGTACGGCGATTACAGGTAAACACAACATTGGCTGATCAAGACGACTTATTGCTAATTAAAAACTAATACTCCTAAAAAATTAAAACAACTTTTTTTTTATACTTGTACAAGTCTACGGCCATTTCTTGACACTTAAGGACTTAATAATTCTTGATCAAATTTTTTTCTTACGAGAGGAGAGTTTAAGCCTATGTTGATTTTATAGGCAGTTGAATTATTCTGGTTATGAGGCGGACTACAGTTAGAGAGCGACAAAAAATGACTATAATAGACTTAACCAACATACTTGTAAAGTAAAACTTCAGGACAGCATCCTCGATGCAAGTGTGTTAGCTCCCTTTGAGGGAAAAAAAGCCTTTGGTCAGGTGTTGTGTGTAGTAAGTTTAGAAACAACTCCTCAAAGCTTTTTCGTAAATATCACCCTGTCATCTTTATTCGTCCGAGCCTGTCATATTATTATAACAAAGAATCAGCTGCAATACTGGGAACAAAAGAAAAATATGAGGTGCTAACAGCAATGTACTGTCACGTAGTCAAGGGTCGTCCATATATTATGTCACGTGCTGGAGGGGTGAAGGGGGAGAACAATTGTGACTAAATGTGACGTGAATGTGAATGAACGGCGCATTCATAATCATGAAGGTAACATGTTTTAGTATTCGGGGTAATGTGCCGACTCGTGGGTTATGATGATCACGTGCCGTAATCAGAGATTGAAGATTACTTGTATCTAGATGGGAAAAAGTGTGCGTAAAAGGTAGGTAATATCATGGAACACCTCTTTTTTTATCGTATGAAGCTCTATGTTGAAATAGAACTTATGTCTACATAACAGGGACCAAGAGAAATACTTAATAGTCACATTAGGTAAGACTCTTGAAAACAAGAGCAGTATGATTTTATAAGTCACTTTAATAATCACCAGATAAATAGAGAGAAAGAGAGGAATACTATGTCAGGTTATAAATATGTCTAACTTCTACGAACGCTCGATTTCAAGTGAGTTCCCCCGCCGAATGACAACTGTTTTTATCATCTCGGCATGTCACTCGATAGCGACAAATATACCCTCAGATAGTTTAATAAAATACCAAAATAATCTAAATCTAATATGATTAACAACAAGAACTATAATAACTTCTTAGGTTTTCGCGATCACTACACATTATAATAAAACAAAGTTTAACCGGATTAAATCGCGTATATTATTTAAATTAGTTTCCCTGACGTTTCGAAAGCTTTGCAACATTTCGTGGTCGCAGGTAGACTAAGATGACAAGCGTCTTTACAAATATTTCTAAAAAAAAATTGTTTTAATCTACCGTACAATATTATTAATTAAAATCGTTTCGATGCACGCAGTAATCACTCACAATATATACCAGGCCCCTCAGAAAGTATTGCGAAAAAAAGTTTTTATATATGGGAGACTGGCCAGTTATAATGTTTTTCGAAAATATGATTATTTATAAGTAAAAATAAGTAAGTTCCAATTTCAAAATTTCCCTCCACATTTTTTGCGAGTTAATTCAAAGTATTGTGTCTCACTGAAATATGGATCTGCGCCGGGAACATTTTAGAGCTATGATTTTATACGATTTCAAGTGTCGCCTGAAACCGGATGAATCGTACGATAGACTTCAAATGGCATTCATGGATGAAGGCCCTTCCAAGGCAACCGTGTATCGTTGGTATAACGAATTCAAGCGCGGTCGACCAACTTTGGGGGATGACGAAAGAAGCGGTCGCCCTTTGACGGCTGTTACCGAAGAAAACGTGCTAGCAGTGAAAAATTTAATCCAAGACAATAGGCGAATTACATATCAGGAGATTCAACACATATTGAAGATTGGATCGGGAAGCGTTCACGAGATTCTACACAGCCATCTTCGCGTGAGGAGGATAGTATCACGCTGGGTGCCGCACAACCTCACCGATGCTCAGAAGCAGGCCCGGGTGGAATGGTGCCGTGATATGCTTAACAAATTTGAAGCAGGCTCGTCTCGGCGTGTTTACGACATCGTTACAGGTGATGAGTCCTGGATTTATCAATACGACCCAGAAACCAAGCGCCAGTCGACTGTTTGGGTGTTTCAAAATGAGCCAACGCCTACCAAAGTGAAGCGATCTAGAAGCGGGGGTAAGATTTTGATCGCTAGCTTTTTTAATTTGACTGGCCACTTGGTATCAATTCCCTTACGGGATCAAAGAAGCATTAATGCCGAATGGTATACTACCAAATGTTTGCCAGAAGTTTTCTCTGTTATAAGCAACAAGCGACCAAACACAGGGCTCCGCGGGCTACTGCTCCACCACGACAATGCACCTGCGCACACCGCACTCAAAACGAGGGACTTCCTGGACAGCACGCCAGTCAAACTCCTGGGTCACCCTCCTTACAGCCCTGATCTAGCACCGTGTGACTTCTTTTTATTCCCAAAAATAAAAAATCAGCTCAAAGGGATACAATTTTCGTCGCCGGAAGATGCGCTGGCTGCGTTCGAGCAGGCTGTAAACGAGGTGTCTGCGGCGGACTGGAAAAAGTGTTTTGAAAACTGGTTTAGGCGCATGAATCTTTGTATAGAGGCTGGTGGAAAGTACTTTGAAAAGATTTGATAAAAATATATGTACGTATAGAACAATTTTTTTTAGTTTCGCAAAACTTTCTGAGTGTCCCACGTATATATCTTTTACAGTGTTGCGTGCTGTTTGGGACTTGATTATTTTTAGGACTGGGTTCCAAACAGGTGGTAGCTGCCAACCATCTTCTCTATTAAAATTAGGATGTTTTTTAATTTCAATAGCCTCACGGAGCATTCTAAGAAAGAAAGAAAGAAAGAAAGATTTTATTTAGCACAGGACAGTGACAGCACAACAAATAACATTAAATAAAGTACTAAAATATATATAAGTAAAACATTCTAGGTACATATCGGTTTTCCTTCGCCAGAACTTGTGGTTTATCAAATCGAAGAAAATGGTTGGGTTTGTCTAGGGCATGTTCACACACTGCAGACTTTGTGGAGCGTCTGTTCTTGACGTCTGCTATATGTTCTTTAATTCTAGTGGCTATACCTGTGGCTATACTACGCTTTGTTTGCCCTATGTATGATAACCCACAATCACAATCAAATAATAAAAAATCAAATAAAATCAATCAATCAATCATCAACTCAGCCTATCGCAGTTCACTGCTGGACATAGGCCTCTCCCAAGTTGCGCCACAATGCTCGGTCCTCTGCCTTCAAAAAAAATTAATATCAAATAATTTTTTAGAAATATTTGTAAAGACGCTTGTCATCTTAGTCTCCTTGCGACCACGAAATGCTGCAAAGCTTTCGAAACGTCAGGGAAACCAATTTAAATAATATACGCGATTTAATCCGGTTAAACTTTGTTTTATTAACAAGAACTATATTTAACTACTGATAGTACCTACTAATATTAGCAAAATAAAGCATCAGCGATGCTAAGAACAGAACCAACAGACACAACATAATTATTCATATTAAATTCGGAAATCATGACAATAATAAAACTTTCTTAAAATGGCACTCACTTCTTTAGCACTTTTCTGTTTAGACATGTTACATCAGAAAATCTTTGTGTCGTTAGCTTTTGAACCACAGTTTGTTTTTGTCTTCAAACATGTTTCACGTAGTTATCGTAGTCTCTTTTTATTATTTACCAAACAGCCTTGACCTTCTTCATTCCCTGTAAATAGTAAAACATTATAAATACGCTGCATTGTGTGATACTAAAAGCGTCCTTTCTCCCCTCCGACCTACCTGTAATATGTACAAAGCTTCCAAGGCCCCGAGAACATTGACACCATTCGAGGCTAAACTAACGACACATTAGACTTATACAATCAACTGTCACTACATGTACACGAGGCTTCATTAATTTAATTAATCAATTCAACACGTACATGCACGCACCGCCACAGGCCCGTACACTTGCGTGCTACTGTATCGTCAAGTACATCAATCACTCGATCGCCTGATTGATGTCCCACAGTCCGCGACTGACGTCCGGCCCCGACAGCATCATGTTATCGGTAGGACTCGACCAAGCGACTGTACAAGACTGTATACCTTCGCTTATTTTATGGCCCTGCCTTCAATATTGGGCACTGTCATCAATAATTTCTTATCAGATTTATATTTCAAGTTTTGTGTTATTATGATCTAATAATAGATTGGAAACCGTATTAATTTGAAGCTGTGTTATTATTATAACATACTGCCTTTGTCCGGGGTTTGCGCATCCCTCGGGAATTGTTAATCTTTCCGGGATAAAAAGTGACCTTTTTTTTTTTTTTTTTTTTTTTTCCGTGGGGAAATCCTCATGGACGCACTCCGCCCGGGGTAGGCGGAGCCAGTGTCGGATTCTTACCGACTAAAACCACCACGGTGTTCCTTCAACTACCTTAGCCGGGGGCGTGGGAACCCGTGAGTATTCACACAACCACCCCCGACAGGTCCCGGCCCGCCACAAGCAGGCGAGCCCCTTCTCCCCGTGCGGCCTAACGTTGGCCGCACCCTCCTCAGTGGCGCACACGGAACACTGCACGCCACCTCACCTCATGGGCCTTTACCAGCTGCGCCAACTACGCCGGCTGTGTCAGCTACGCCAGCTGCTGGTCGGGCAGCAGACTACCCCGAGTCTGCTGCTCGCAGGCCCTACCTCCCGTAATTTTTTATAGAGGTTTTCTTCCTCGCGGTCCGGGCGGTGAAGCCAAGACCCTCGGTCCCAAGAGGCGCGAGAACACTACTCAGCAGGCACTCCTGGGATTACGAGACCGACGGGGGCAGGGAAGGACAGTCCCCCCGCTGCCTGCCCAGTGGCAGGGTAAGTGCACACCGGGCCCGCCCCTGCTCCTCCACAGTGCCCTCTGCTTTCTCAGAGGAACACGTGGAGCAACTTCCCATTGGCCCACATCGGGCCCCTCCCGTGCCAGAATATTCGCCAATGTCCTTCTCCAAGTCCCAGGCTACCCCTTTGCCGAATTTCATTACGATCGATTCAGAGGTTTAGTCGTGAAAAGGTAAAAACAGACAGAATAATTCAAATTTGTATACATTGCATTGATTTCAAAAACAATATTCGGTTCTTCTGAATCGATTCAATGCACGTTGATTTAGGCCCAGAGACGTTGGGGTGCTGGCCAGAAAACCTCCACGTGTGCCTGACGGCTGCTTGTCCTTCTGGACACGTCTGGAGGGATCGGCAGTTGTTTGGCCGGTGCATCCTGGGCACGGGCAATAAAATCCTGCCGAGGGATTAACCTTCGGGGGATTTTATTGCCTGTGGCGAATATTCTGGCGCGGGAGGGGCCCGTTCTGGGCCAGTAGGGAGTTGCTCCACGTGTCCCTCTGATATCAGCAGAGGGCACAGTGGAGGAGCAGGGGCGGGCCCGGTGTGCACTCACCCTGCCACTGGGCAGGCAGCGGGGGGACTGTCTTTCCCTGCCCCCGTCGATCTCGTAACCCCAGGAGTGCCCGCTGAGTAGTGTTCTCGCGCCTCTTGGGACCGAGGGTCTTGGCTTCACCGCCCGGACCGCGAGGAAGAAAACCTCTATAAAAAATTACGGGAGGTAGGGCCTGCGAGCAGCAGACTCGGGGTAGTCTGCTGCCCGACCAGCAGCTGGCGTAGCTGGCACAGCCGGCGTAGTTGGCGCAGCTGGTAAAGGCCTATGAGGTGAGGTGGGCGTGCAGTGTTCCGTGTGCGCCACCTAGGAGGGTGCGGCCGACGTTAGGCCGCACGGGGAGAAGGGGCTCGCCTGCTTGTGGCGGGCCAGGACCTGTCGGGGGTGGTTGTGTGAATACTCACGGGTTCCCACGCCCCTGGCTAAGGTAGTTGAAGGAACACCGTGGTGGTTTTAGTCGGTAAGAGTCCGACACTGGCTCCGCCTACCCCGGGTGGAGTGCGTCCATGAGGATTTCCCCACGGCAAAAAAAAAAAAAAAAAAAAGGCCCAGGGACGTTGACGGGCCAGTAGCAGGTGACTGGCTAGAGCCATCAACAATGCTGACCTAAAGTGGTGAGTAACCACGAGAAATGAGTGTAAAAAGCCTGTAGTCAACTCATTTCCAACTAGACATTGTCAATTCTAGGCCATTATGGGTTGAGTGATTAGACATACTATAGTACTACAGTAAGGCGGCGGAGGGTTCGAGAGGCGATAACCTCTCCCTTCACCCGCAGGAGACGGACGGGGTGCCGTACGTCGATGTCGAGTCATTCTAGAAGTTGGCCTGCAGGCGGCGTAATACCTGAGTCGAGTCGACTCGCCCGGCCCGTGACGCTGACGCCGGTGGCGCGCGTACATTGCAGTCAGGAAGGTGGTTGCGGCTGATGTTAGACCGCATGGGAAGAAAGGACTCGCCTGCTAGTGGCGAGCCGGGTCCTGTCGGGGGTGGTAGGAGAGAAGATTTTAGCCGGTAAGAGTCCGTCACTGGCTCCGCTTTACCCGGGCGGAATGTGTCCGCGAATCCCCACGATAAAAAAGTAGGGCAGTAAGGCAAACTCGCCTACGAATATCATGGTAACACGATCCCTCGGCTTTTATACTCGCTTCGAATGATAACCAGATGCTACAAACCAATTTTATTTCCTTGCCAGATTGAAAAAGTGAAATATTTTTTGATATTTCTTCAAAGAGGATCGTGTGGTCGACATGTGCTTGTGTGTATTGGAAAAGGAAGTGTTGTAACTTTTATAACATAGGTACATAATATATACCTCTGTATTTAGATTTTGCCCGAGGCTTGTTTTCCAATGCTGTCTAATTTGCATTTGTCAACTTGGTTCTTATGGCATGTTTTGATAATAAAATTGATAGTATGTTTCATGACTTGTTTGGCAAAACTTATTGGTTCCCAGAATTATTGCCTAGAGACCTCCGCTATACCCAGGGCCGTAGCCATGAAAATTCAGGGTAGGCTGAAAGATTTTTTTAACAAAACGACTGCGCTAAACCATACCCGAAATCGGCGTTACATTCGAAGTTGCTACATTTATTACTTTTAAGCGGTTGACTGTACATTAGATACTCAATTTTCCTATTATCTTGTATAACCCAAAACCGCTGCCTCGTCGACGGATATTTACGACCAAGTAAAACTTTGTATCGCCAAACTTGTTCGATACAAAATGGCGAACACGAACAGTTTAAACAGAATGACGGATAGACGAACCCACGCGCAACTTATGTATCTACAATGTACCAAAGACATAGTATCATCAAGATCGCCACACAGAATCATTTCTTTTAGAAATAAGCAGTAACTTTATGCTCTAACATAACAACATAACATCACGCCTGTATTTCCCCGAAGGGGTAGGCAGAGGTGTAATAGTATACCCACATTTCGCCAGTTATGTTATAGTCCCATGTAATAGGGGGCGAGCCTATTGCCATTGACCGGGCACAAATCCAGACTCCGGGCTGCTACTGAGAATTTCCTAATGAAAAAACCCAATAACACTTTGCCCGACCCGGGAATCGAACTCAGGACCCCACGCTCAGCAGTCGCGCTTGCAAGCTCTAGTGTCTTTAAAATAATGTTCAAGGTTTTGTACGTACTTAAATAAATAAAGTTGTGGATGTTTTCGAGTGACATGTTATTTAATTAATGGACAAAGTTGAACTATATTTATATAAAACCCCACTCAAATTTTACGATCATAAGATAATGGCGACAAGTAACTGCATATTTTTATCTGTTTAACTGTACATCGCTTGCATAAAATGGAGTGAGTGTATGTATCTCGATATCCTCGATATATGGTTAATTGTTTATGGTATAATAATGCGTTGATGACGAAGAAGGCTAAAAATAGACTCCCTAGCCCTTTTCCGTGGGTATCGCAATAGGTGTTACGCTTACATCGTATACCCGAGCTAAAATAGACCAGTCCGAGTAGGTATCTATCATAGTGAATCATAATAATATGTAGAGTGGAGTACGCACCAACCTTTATGGTGGCGTGGCGGTTGTGAACACGCGTATACGTAGCTGCGCAGAAGCAACATTTTGAGTTCGCGGGCGTCAATCGGAGTGCGGGACGCTGCACTGCGCAGCGCCATGAAGATTTGTGCGCACTAGAATAAACCATAAGTAAACTGGTGAACACGGGCATTTTATCATGGTGAATTCCCAACGAGTCACACCCAATCGTGACACAATGTGACTGGTAGGGAATTTTTTTCCCAACGTGTCACATTGTGTCTCGATGTAACCTTTTTTTTCCGGGAGTGTTCCCAACGCGTCACACCCAGTGTAACAGTGTGACACGTTACACGTATGGTGGTTTTTGTAATATATGAGATCTGTAAATATTTATGACCAAAACACAGTCCCGTTGATGTTATGCGACATAAAATGTGGAGTTTATCAGCTATTTAGTATTCCACGCGAACCGTGTGTGAGTCACAGTCAAGTGATTGACTAAGCACAACATGGTGAATTTAAATCCGCGTAAATATATGGTTAGTGACAGGTAAATTCACCCATAACCTACAGAGAGTTGTGGGTAACCCAATGTAAAATCATTTGGGTAACCCAACCCTACAAACACACTGTTGACTGGAAGATATCGCTTTTAGCGATAAGACCGCCCATCCCATAAGTTATACGTTGTTCCTGTTTACTACTATTTTCATGGTGTACAATAAAGTATATTCTATCTATCTGTTATGATTGAAATTCCTACGAAAATTATTGTGTAAGAAAAAGTAGGTACCTATAGGGTTTGTGTACAACTTTAATTAGCCTGTAGCCAGTAGACTAATAGCTAATAGGTTAGGATTTTCATATTCATGATAACTTTTATTTATTTATTTCATTTGTTTATTTGCACATTATTTCAGTCACAGAGAACCATGGTTAAAAATAATACATTGCTATAATAAAAATCAATAAGATTAAAAATAATAAATGTCAGTTATTATCATAAAAAAAACATTAATGGGTAACCTGTATCCAATGTGTGTACTGTTTTAATGCTTTTAAAATTATTGTGGAGGATCGCTACAATATGGTGAACAAGATTCTGCAAAAAAAATAAACATGTAACGCCTTGCGAACTGTATATTTTTCTTAACTGAGGTCACATCGTCACACCCAACATCATTATTTTTTCAGACAGTGTTGTCTCATTGCCACAAAATAATGCCAAAATGTTATTCATCTTCTTAGTTACTTACCTACTTATACACTACTCTAGTTTTATTACGTAGTTATAGTTAATACATAGTTATTAACTTAGGTATTTTGGTGTTATTAAATCTCTTTTTAGCGTCCAAGCTAATATTTTGGTCCTGTATAATTAGCGATGTTAAACCTTACGCCTCTTAAGTATTTAAGTAAAAGTACCTACTTACTTTGAATTTTTAAGTAGAGCGAACTTAGTAATTTACTTAAGAAAGTTTTCGGTACACAAAAGAAAATGAAAAGTAATTATTTTCTTTGAAAACTGCTATAAAAGTGTTTCAAAGATCAGCGTAGGTTAGCTATTTAGGAAAAATTGCGTAATTATTTATAGGCTTCAAAACGAAAAAAAAGTTTTAATTCTTAACAAATAGGTAGATACCGTACCTCAAACCTCAAACCAAACTGAAGTAGGTAGGTACTTACATAAAACTTTTGATGACTCCTGTTTGTGCTCCAAAAAGGCTAATATCTTTTTTAAGTTAGTAGGTATGTGTGCCTAGTTTGAAGTTTGAAGACGAAGGTCTTCAACCAGTGCATCCTGCCTGTCGTGACTTACTGTGCCGAGACGTGGACACTGACAGTTGGGCTAGTCCACAAATTTAAAGTCCATCAGGGAGATGTGGAGCGAGCTATGCTTGGAGTTTCCTTGAAGGATAAAATCCGTAACGAGATTATCTGGAGAAGAACCGGAGTGACCCACATAGCTTGTAGGATCAGTAAGCTGAAGTGGCAGTGGGCTGGCCATGTCTGTCGAAGGACCGACAGCCGTTGGAGCAGACGAGTCCTTGAGCGGAGGTGCCAGGTGGACTGACGACCTGATGAAAGTAACAGGATGCGGAAGGCAGAGGACCGAGTGTTGTGGTGCTACTTGGGAGAGGCCTATGTCCAGCAGTGGACTGCGATTGGCTGAGTTGATAATGTGTACCTATGCTCCTAATGGCAACTAGGGATTCTAGTTTTACTTATACAAACGATGAGGAGCTTAAGTAGCGAGTGCTGAGTATCCACTGAAGTAAAAGTTAAGTAGGGGAATCTTTAGAAAGATAGCAAATGGATCGTAGCCAGTAACACTTAGGTACGTAAGTGGGTACCTACCTAGTTTTTTTCTTTTGCCAACGTTCTTCGATTGAAGCTTAAAGTACCTACCCATTTACTTAATCGTCTTTATTTGTAAGCAGTGCCTTGATACATTGAAGTTTTTGCAAAAAAAATTACCAATAAGAATTGTATATAAAGTGGATATGACAATGCGATATTAAATAAAACTAAGTACGGAGTATCACTTTCTCTGACTGTACACAAAAAATCAATCATATCCAGTTAATAGCTTGGACAGGAAATTATTTAAATTAGGTATATTGTCAATGGTTGTCTGGAAGAAATTGCTTTAAGCGATAAGACCGCCAATTGTTAGTACTGTGCTCATGTTTGTTATAACTTTGTTTTTATTTTTATGGTGTGCAAACAATAAAGTATACTCTATCTATCTATATTCATTTTGAATGTAGGACCATTTTTCTGGCAAAAATCGTTAGGTCAAAGACCTGTGCGAATCTATATGGTTTTAAGATCTCTTTTTAAATTATTACAGATGATTACAAATGGTGTTACTTATTGTTTCGATATTTTAATATTTATTTGGTTCAAAAATGTATTTATGTGTTTAAAATGCTTCTTTAGACTAGTTATAAACGAGTTTTAATTTATTGTCGCATAGTCATATCCACGTTGTATAAAAGCTGCTCGTAATTGAATCTAAATTTATTAGACTAACATAGCCCGATTGGATCAATTTTATACCGAAAGCCTGTTTTACTATTGGAAAGAAAGATTAAACTAATCCAGCCTACAAAAGCCTTTCGCTACCTAAAATTCAGTACCTACCTATATATTTTCTAAACTCACATTTTCGCAAAATATCCGACATTCTTTGGCGGTACTTTCGGTAATCAATCGGGCGGTTCACACGGGTGGACCAAGCGTGCCAATCAATCAGTCGCTATCTACACGCCACGACACGACACGATGCCGACACGACAACGCTCCGTTGCACGCACGACCGCTTCCAATACTCCAGCCTTCATTTCCCTCGCTTTTTCCCTTTGACTCGTTTCACTAACGTGGGCAAAGGAAAAAATGCTCAAAGATTAAAAGTCCGCTTTTCCCTCAAATATGTCAAATGAGGTTAAATGTAATAATGTTGGCTACACTTTTGTGGGGTGATGCGCTTAAAAAATAATTAGGAGGGCGTTTTAATAACCGTTTTATTTTTCATCTTGGTTCTTACATTTAGGCTTACATTCAGAGACGAATCTAAGCGTGAACTCATGCTTCCAATTGTCAAATTAAGCACCAGTATTTTGACAGTTGGAAGCCACTCATGTTCTCGCTGAAGCCTTAGTGTTTGTTTTAAGTGACCCTATGAAGTACACTTATATTTTGTTATATTTATGAAGTTATTTGTCAGCTGTATAACCATTCTATATTCGTTTGTTCTCGAATAAATGTCACTCTTATCTAACACTTCTGTAGCAAAGAAACCAAGTCATCGAAAGTGCAAAGCAATATTTGCGGCTATAAAAGAAAGTGTTCCCGCGTTGGCATAATATTATGGCGTCATTACGAAACAAACAATGGAGGAAAAAAATAAAACGATAGAACGCAACCGTCACGGGTCAGTCGTTGTAAATTGAGTGGGAACTTGGTGGGAACAATCTCTATAGTAAATTATTTTACGCTATGGCAAAATCATGGGCCACTTTACCCCAAACATTTTCATGGAAGAAGTATTTCGCAGTAAATGTATTTTTTTTAATATAACATAACATAACATCACGCCTGTATTTCCCGAAGGGGTAGGCAGAGGTGTAATAGTACACCCACATTTCGCCAGTTATGTTAAAGTACGTGGGACACTCAGAAAGTTTTGCGAAACTAAAAAAAATTGTTCTATACGTACATATATTTTTATCAAATCTTTTCAAAGTACTTTCCACCAGCCTCTATACAAAGATTCATGCGCCTAAACCAGTTTTCAAAACACTTTTTCCAGTCCGCCGCAGACACCTCGTTTACAGCCTGCTCGAACGCAGCCAGCGCATCTTCCGGCGACGAAAATTGTATCCCTTTGAGCTGATTTTTTATTTTTGGGAATAAAAAGAAGTCACACGGTGCTAGATCAGGGCTGTAAGGAGGGTGACCCAGGAGTTTGACTGGCGTGCTGTCCAGGAAGTCCCTCGTTTTGAGTGCGGTGTGCGCAGGTGCATTGTCGTGGTGGAGCAGTAGCCCGCGGAGCCCTGTGTTTGGTCGCTTGTTGCTTATAACAGAGAAAACTTCTGGCAAACATTTGGTAGTATACCATTCGGCATTAATGCTTCTTTGATCCCGTAAGGGAATTGATACCAAGTGGCCAGTCAAATTAAAAAAGCTAGCGATCAAAATCTTACCCCCGCTTCTAGATCGCTTCACTTTGGTAGGCGTTGGCTCATTTTGAAACACCCAAACAGTCGACTGGCGCTTGGTTTCTGGGTCGTATTGATAAATCCAGGACTCATCACCTGTAACGATGTCGTAAACACGCCGAGACGAGCCTGCTTCAAATTTGTTAAGCATATCACGGCACCATTCCACCCGGGCCTGCTTCTGAGCATCGGTGAGGTTGTGCGGCACCCAGCGTGATACTATCCTCCTCACGCGAAGATGGCTGTGTAGAATCTCGTGAACGCTTCCCGATCCAATCTTCAATATGTGTTGAATCTCCTGATATGTAATTCGCCTATTGTCTTGGATTAAATTTTTCACTGCTAGCACGTTTTCTTCGGTAACAGCCGTCAAAGGGCGACCGCTTCTTTCGTCATCCCCCAAAGTTGGTCGACCGCGCTTGAATTCGTTATACCAACGATACACGGTTGCCTTGGAAGGGCCTTCATCCATGAATGCCATTTGAAGTCTATCGTACGATTCATCCGGTTTCAGGCGACACTTGAAATCGTATAAAATCATAGCTCTAAAATGTTCCCGGCGCAGATCCATATTTCAGTGAGACACAATACTTTGAATTAACTCGCAAAAAATGTGGAGGGAAATTTTGAAATTGGAACTTACTTATTTTTACTTATAAATAATCATATTTTCGAAAAACATTATAACTGGCCAGTCTCCCATATATAAAAACTTTTTTTCGCAATACTTTCTGAGGGGCCTGGTATAGTATAAAAAAATAAAAATAAAATTTACGCAATATTTGCGCACACGTGTGATTTAAAACAATTTTATTGTTTGTGTATTGAATTAACGTATTCTCGCACGGGACACATTAAGTTCCAAATTCAAATCCAAATTGTCGTCGCAGCATCCATTTGTTACGCAACACCTCGAAACATTTCAGAACGATTCAATTGTAGTAGAATATTTATTTTCCCACCACATTTTCCTTAATCGTCTGCAATAATAATTCAATATGATACCCGTTATCGTCTTTTGAAAGGATGCGGGCGGTTCAAAAGGGAAAAAAATACCTGTGTAAAATTCGGTAAAAACCTATTCAAAGTACCTTCAGAAGGCAAACGTCATTATGTATTCTAAAATTTTTACGCAAGGTTCGCGACAGGAATACTTAAACCAATATTTTCACGATGCCTCATATCCCTTACGTTTCGTTTTTTCCTACTTAATATTTATTAATCTATGCTCTGTTTTTCCTTTTAGTAAACATTGGACCTACTTTCTCTCTCATTGAACCCATTTTCATATTGACTTTGTGAGTGAAAGTAACTGGCTGTAATCCCTCTGAATAGGTCTGATTAAAGTATGGACTTATTAAAGTCAATTGTGGCCTTCAGAAGACCAACTGCAGCACCTACGCTCTACTAGATAGATACATCTCTTGGAATATGTTTTTTTTTATTGAATTTATGCACACAAATGAACCTTCTTATTTACAATGGCACTGCTTATTTCTTTAAGAATTTCTTTTAGCAGATCTGCGAGAGGAAAAATATAAGAAAAGAGATGTAGACAGAGTGTGATTTTGTTAGTATAGTAGTCTTCTATTTCTTTTCTTAGTCTTTCAATGTAGAGAATCGAGACCACGACAACAGAATTTTCTGATCTGCTCTTTCGGTTCTCAACTCGCCTATCGCAGTCCACTGCTGGACGTCTAGGGCTCTCTCAAGTTGCACCACAACACTCGGCCCTTCGCCTTCCACATCCAGTACCCCCAGCTACATTCCTTAGGTTGTCGGTCCACCTGGCTGGGCTACGCCCTACGCGGCTTTTGCTGAATCGCAGTCTCCTCAAAGACTTGTCTGCTCCAAACGGCCATCGGTCCTTCGACAGGCCGCTTTCGGTTGCCCTTTGTAATTACAAGCACTATAGGCCCATTGTTTCTACAAAAATCCATATTAGACTGCTTTTCCATCGTTTGATGACACCGAAACACGAGCCACGAGCCACCACGAGTGACGATATTTAATTGATCGTCCGGCGCACCTTGGGCAGTCAGCTCCGCTACCAACCTGCTGACTGGCTAATCTTTTCCCCACGACATGAGCATTTTTCTAGTCCATCCAAAGGTTGTCTGGCAGAGATTGCCTTGTGCGATAAGACCGCCCATTGTACTTACATAATTTTTCTGTAAACCACTGTCTTGGTTTTCGTTTGGTGTATGTACAATAAAGAATATAATAAATAAATAAAGGATATTTCATTAAGGAGTACGGTTATTTGCATATTGGTTCAATATCTGTTACTTATCGCAACCACATTATTTCATTTCATTTCATTTATTTATTTTGTAAAAATGTGGTAAATACAGGTGGTAGGGTACTAAGATTAGTTCGACACATTAACCATTTCACATTATGGCATACATTAATAATAATAATAAATATCTTTGGGACATTTTTTTACACAGCACCATCTAGTCCCAAACTAAGCAGAGCTTGTATTATGGGTACTAGACAATGGATATAATACTTATATACTTTTTTTTGTAAATACATACTTATAATACATAAGCAACACCCAGACCAACACAATTTTTTTTTATAATTATAAAACAATGACAACAATCTACAGAGCTAAAATCACATTCAGAGACTTCAATATTAAATTATCAATTTATATAATATATCTTCAAAGAATAACATTATGAATAAATTTATATTCTAAAATTAAGATATTTGTCGACAAAAAATAAAAAAAATCACTTCATAATAAAAATTTGTCTTTGTATGACATACGATACAAAACTGTTATGTTTAATGATGGACGTTCAAGTTCTCTTCACAGGAACCTTTATTACAATATTTTCCTACACTAACATGTTTTTCCCTTCGTCCTTGTGTACCATAGAAAACATATTGATCATATATTCCCCCATAGAAATAGCGTTTATCATATTATTCCGAATACGGAGTGAGCTGGGATTATTCCGAGAATTTCCGTGTATTCGAAGCGAAGGGTCCGTTTTGTATTCTTTGCCTACAGTCCTCAGTTTTCGACTGAGTTGTCGCACAAAAATATTGGTTGCGTGCAAACGTGACCCAGTTACTGATACCTATATTGAGATTTATTTATTATTTATGTTTATTATATTATGACGGCCAATTACCACTGCGATAGTTTAGTATTTTGTTAACAATATACGCGATTTAATCCGGTTAAACTTTGTTTTGTTATAATTTGTTAACAGTTGTGGTTTTTGTTTTTCATGGAAATGGCGAGGATAATTAATAAATAAATAATCAAAAGTTACTTATGTACTTTCTATAATTATTAAATGTGGTCAATGAGTCGATGGATGTGTGGATATGTGTATGTGTGGATGGCCGATGGGGACGTAAAGTTCTGGAGTGGCGACCGCGTATTGGAAGGTGCAGCGTGGGTAGGCCCCCCACAAGGTGGACCGACGACCTGGTGAAGGTCGCGGGAATACACTGGATGCAGAAAGCGCAGGACCGGTCGTTGTGGCGATGCTTCGGGGAAGCCAATGTCCAGCAGTGGACGTCTTTCGGCTGAAATGATGATGATGATGGTCAATGAATCGTCATAAAAAATAAGTACGAAAATCTGGTAGATTCAATAAGGATTCTGATTCTAGTTCTGTTGGAAATTGAATTTAGACAGCTGTTGGAAACATCGGTAACCAAGGAACTGTTAATCGTTTATTCGTAATTTTTTTTTAATATTTTTTTTATTTTATTTTTATAGTATAAGATGGCGAAACGAGCTAAAGGCACACCTGATGTTAAGCGGTTACCTTTGCCCATGACAACTTCAATACCACCTAGGATGTTGCCTAAATGGTACCGCAAGTCGGTTCGCCAAACTGAGACATGAAGATGGAAAGTCTCATGTGATTGTAATTTCACCGGCACCCGCACCCTTCAGACCGAAACACAGCAATGCAAGCATCACTATTTGGCGGAGAAGTAGGCACGGTGGTAGTACTTCCCCGGACGAGCTCTTTCACAAAGGAGCTCTACTACTACAAAAATTCCAGGAAGTTTGCCAGCAATTTAGAATTCTCGCACTTTGTCTAGAGATGCTAGATATATGAAAAACAGCGTTGAATTTCAATAGGGAATTAGGGAGAAATAAAATTGACTAATAAGCACTAGAGTTCTATCTTTGACAGTGACAGCCTGAAATGTAATTTAAAAGCAAAAATTCGTAATGCTTTACATAAAATTTCATATTTTACTCATATTAATAAAGGTTTTCACTTTTAAGCACTCTTAAAACCTGTCTAGACGGCGAAAAACCAATTATATGGAAGTAATTAGTACACTTGATGCTTGATCAACTTGAAATTGATATAAAAATAAAAACTTTTTCACAATTTCGAGCTCTGGGTCTTAGGGGTTCAAAGATTGGCTGTAAAAAAAGCGTTCTTAATTCAAATTAGTAAATACGATCAAAGAATGTAGGAATTTTGATGATCAGGCCAAATGGTATGTGGTCCAGGGTCCTCTATACGCTACGCCTGAGCTGTTTTTATTTTTCCTGAAGCCTATGTTCGTAGTTTAGGGTTTTTGATATAAGTATTAACCATTTATCTGTTCACTGATGTCGTCACCAAAAAGTATATAATCACTACGTGTCGTCACTCGTCATACCGTTTCCGAAATCTGATTTTGATTTAAGAGCTGGCGGCTGATTCTACAGATCGCAAGTGAACTACGACTTTAGTCGGTTTTCGTCATGTTTTCGTATTCTACTAATGAACACTTCTGCCATCCCCATTTGCTCCGTTTGCTTCCCCATTTTCTGTCCAGTTCATTCTTGTCCATCCTAAGGTTGCCTGGAAGAAATCGCTGATCGCGATAAGGCCGCCATTTGTACAATGCATATTCAATGTAATGTTTTTTATGGTGTACAATAAAGCATATATAAATAAATAAATAAATAAACACTAATGAACAACAATCCAACAATCGATTGAATTAATTATTTTTAATTTTTTGTGTGACAATAAAAGCATACCTACCCAATGTTTTTTTTCGGATTTTTTACAATTATTGATGAATGGCAACGTGAAAAATGTTCAGAAGTCTGCTGTCTTTAGGTAGGTTCTAGGTGGAGCGGCTGTTAAATTAATAGCAGTCGCTGTACAATTGTACATACCTATAACTATAATCGGTCTAGTCGTTTTATAGTGCTCTTAGCTCCCTACATCATGAATGAAAGAACTAGTCGTACGATAACTATTGAGATTGACATCTGAACATCTGATAACATATCGCTAACCCGGCAACAAAATCTTGAACATTTTTCTTAGTCGAGCTTTCAAGGAACGAACTAACACGGTGAGACTAAAAGGCGTGATTAACAACTCCACTCTATATCTTACTTCGTTTTAATAAGGTTGGTTTTTGAATGCGTTGAAACAGAAATAGAGGGGTTACCCCATGGTTCGTAGGCAGGAAGTGTCGACGGTAATAAGGAGTTTTTATGCATGTTTCATTATTTGAATACGGACTGTTTATTTTTAAAGTTTCGTGTGAAGCTGAGATTTTGTCGTTTTGAGACGTTTCCGTGTGTTTTAATTGCTGTTGGTTTATGGCTTTTTTTGCATGTATGGGGTAAGAACGACGTGTATTGCATGCATTTGTATGTAGGTGTATGAGGAGAGCATTATAATAAGAATAAATGTAATTGACGCATTGACGTAGGTACTACAAGGAAGTCATTATTTTGAGTTCAAACCATGTTTTTTTACTGATGGGGTAATTTCTTCTAGAATATACAAAAACATTATTTAGGTTTGTTGCTAGGAAGTTAAACGACGAATAGGTACCTAAATGCGAAGGTTTCTTTAAAATGTTGCCTCGTTTATCTAAAAATAACTGTTCTGCCACATTGTAAAAATGATTGTTCCATAATAGCAAGCAACACAACCTAAGACATAAAAAACCTAGCAATAAACCCTCATGCTATCCTGATCACCATTCACTTGATATCCACAATTTCAACATAACTCGATTGTACGCGTCGTGCTCGACTAAAATAGCATTACAATCGATCGACTAGCGCTCGCTCTATCAATTTTTCACAACACTGGTTCTGGGTTGCCATCACAAAATTTTACGGTCGCGTCTAGTCACAATGTTGCTAATATAATTTTATAGTGGTTGTTATGTCGCGTGCGATTGTCTTCGAAGATTGATGTACCTACCTACGGTTTCTTATGTTTTTATTAAAATTGGGCTGTAAATTCTGTCTGCTTTGTATTTTTGTACTTCAGGGGAATATAGCAGCCAAGTGGCGCCCACATCAGTAAAAAAAATATTACTAGCCGAGTACATCATTTATAGAAAATTCGTTTTTAACGGTTAAAGTACAGCCCCCCTAGACAAGTTGACAATCTACAATCGTCAACGCTATTGTAGATTGTTAACTTGGCTAGGGGGGCAGTTACTGTAGTTTAATCAGAAACTATTAACTCTGTAAATTATGGTTCGCTGTAGTTGTAGATAGAAAAAGTGCGAAAAACTGTCACTTTTGGCATTTTTTCTATCTACAACTGCAGCGAACTATAATTTATAGAGTTAATAATTTCTGATTAAACTACAGTACCTGTACTTCAATCGTTAAAAACGAATTTTCGATAAATTATGTATTCAGCGAGTAATCTTTTTTTTTACTTATGGGAGCGCCACTTGGCATTCCCCTTAAGTTGACTTGACTGTTTCATACTCTATGGAGCCACAAATATGATGAGACCAACAAACACCTCACAGATCATAGTATATTCTACTCGCTTGCCTGAAAATTTTAGAGATGAGCACAAGGTAGAACCAACACGCTTGCCATAAAATGGATCAGGCTGTAGGGAAGCATGAGAAATTACTTCACCTTTTGGGGATGCAAGTACGAGTAATACACCGATGGCGACGTAGACTGCAATAACCAGAAGCCATCATATAATATAGGTATAGTATAGATAGATAGATAGAATATGCTTTATTGTAGGTACACCATAAAAATAGCGATAAACGGGAACAAATTATGGGCACATTTGCGGTCTCATCGCTAAGAGCGATATGTACCAGACAACCTTTGGATGGACAAAGAAGACTTAAGATCTAGAATTCTAGACCATGGGGGCAGTCTATGGCGTACTATTGCATGTTTATAAATAGATAGTCAGTCTTTAGATAGTCAGTACCAGACGTTCTGCGGTCACCAATCTACACAGATTCAGAAAAAAAACATGCGCTATAAGACAAAAAGACGTAACATTGACAATTACGATAAAGTGTTTTTACTTTCTAATTTAATGTTCAGGAACACTAATGTACCAATTTCTACGAATTTACATTTTTATTAGTGCTTACAGATATAATTATTTTCAGTATTCGCTCCACGTAATAATTACCCGACGAATTTTAATAGTAACTACGTATATACTTTCACTATTACGACTAAGATGGATGGATGGATTTATCAGCTGTTTTGAATAGACTGTGCCGGAAATATTTATAAGAAGAGCAGGCTTAAGAATCTTTCCTTTCAAATAATCGTACTTACTTGGAATATACATAACATATGGTGCACAGACATGGTCTTTGATCAACATCCAGAAGTCCAAACTCAAGGTTTGCCAAAGGGCCATGGAGCGCAGTATACTTGGTGTTAAATTAACAGACCGTGTTCGAAACACAATACTGCGCTCCAAAACGCAAATGGTTGACGTGGGTCAGAAGGTCGCCCAACTGAAGTGGGACTGGGCAGGACACGTCTGCCGCATGCCAAATGAGCTGTGGGCCCGTGTAGCACAGGACTGGAGCCCTGAGACAGCGAAACGGGGTCGCGGCACGCAGGAGATGGAGAGACGAGCTCGATGTCTTTCTCGATGACAGCTGGCAGGAGGCGACACAGAACCGCGATAGATGGAAGGAATTGAGGGAGGCCTTTGCCCAGCAGTGGGACAGTAAAGGCTAAAAAAATAAAAAATAAAAACTTGAATATAAAATATAAGTAAGTAGAAATTCCTAAGCCGAAAAAAAAAACAATATCGCGGTCTCATGGCCGGTTACATTAAACTAATGGAGCAAGCAACACCTGGCTGAAAGAAATTATAATTCCTCGAATTACCTTCAGAAATTCACCCCACATCTGTTGCGAGCACCAATACTTTGGCTGTAGACGCAATAAATCAGAACATTACAGAAAAAATAAAAGAAAGGCGGGAAAAACTGTCATGGCGTCTGAGCCGCTTAGTCGATTTGTTATTTCCCCCTTTGAGTGAAAGGACCCGTCGAAATTGTTTCAGCACTTTGAAAAATGTTCGTGTAAAATGTGTGGTAACCTTCTTACGAGAATATTTAGGGATAATGATCAGTTAAAGTTAAGTAAACATAAACTTGCTCCATTGCTTGGTTCATGCATCTGTTAAGTATTTCAATTTCATCAGGTTTTACTAGAGTAATGCAACATATTTTTAAGCCAGTGCTTTTGGAATGTAAGCTAAATCGTATACATACCTAACTTAAGAGTTTGACACTCGAAGTATTATGGGAGAAGTTACAGGTCAGTTTCTCTGATGAAGTGACAACACTCTGACCCTCTGACAGCCAATACACACAGAAAATCCAATACAGTTAGCACAGGCCGAATCGATTTAAGAAACGTTGATATCTATGAGATACATAATCAATATTGTATAATTGCCTACCTACTAGGATTTTTCATTTCATTTTCCTATTTTTTTTTTTCTACCGACATTTGTTTACTACGTACATACATATGTAAAAAATAATTTTTGGAGGAACACTGACTCCCAAGTCACAGGTAATAACCTAGTTTGGGAGCCAGGGAACCTTTTTATTGTTTGTGAAAAAATTTGTATGATGAATAAATAATTTAATTTAATTTAATTTATTTTTTTATAATCGTAGAATGGTTTATGAGTGGGCAGAGTAAGTACGCAGTAGTAATAAACATACACACTTCATTGTTATTCAAAGAGCGTACCAACACGGAAACCCATAATAAGCCCACTCAATCGAGAACAAAACAATCACAAACGCTAACACGCAACTAATTCCACTTTATCCGAAAGTAACATAAGATTAAAGTTACCGTTCAAACTATAAACACGCCGAAAAAGCAATCAAACTAAGTGTTAGATAGCTAATCTTTCAACGAAACGGTCAGATCCGACCGAATGTAAACAGGAGTACTTACGTCTGTCAGGAGTATTTCGAGATAACTAAGCGATGAAGCGAAACGATTTCATGTACTTTTCTGCTCCGTGAACTTTGTTAATTAAAACATCAAAAAAATATGGCAGTTGTAACATTGGATTTTTGTAATGGTACCTAATTAATCAGAGATTGTAACTCTGGTTTCACATTGCAGATGCCTAAATATGTTTTTTGATTCGTAGGAAAATATGGATTGTCGGGCAAGTGCTAATCGTTTCTACATTAACTCCTTTTTAGTGTAAAATTCTGTGTTTATTATCTAATAAGGTTGCGTGGTAACCAAAGACTTTTTATACTGGTAACGAGAAGATCAGTCAAGTTGCCATTTTTATCATCAGATCACACTTAAAACTGTTTGAGATATCCTAAGCAGAATCTGAGTTTATCTCTAGAATTATATTTACAAAGGATCTAAAACTTCCATCAGCTTCACAATTCGGAATAGTTTGTTTAGTTTAAGTCCTTTTAAATAGTCAAATATAGCCTTTTCTCAACTATTTATGGTAATGAAAAGGGATTAACTGCTTAAAACCCGAAAATCTGAAACTCAGTAAACGTGCATTGTCCATAATATGCATGATAAAAACATGCATTGCAAAGTAAGTACTATGCAGTAGATGTCTATTTATGTAATCTGCGGTTATACGAGCAAGTGTGCATTGATTAAAACTTAATGCGTTTCTTCCTGTGTGCCGACATCCAGCTGCATCCGTACGTCAAGTAACTTGAACGTAACCTCCTGTTGAATAACAACAATAAGAAACGACAATAACGTTTACAAACATTTAATAGGGAATTCCACAACAAGAAATAATTAAATCCTTTAATTGTCAGGCTGTGTTTTCAAGGCCTTTGCCTAAATTGCGGAACATAAAAACCCCAAACTGTCAAACGAATCTTGCGCGACAGATTATAAAAACTCAACATTTCAAGATTACGCAACGAAAAACGGAAGCGTTGGATTCCTCGATTTGATTTAATGAAAATCGGGATCGGGGATAGTGATGTGCTTAACTGATATAGAGTGGAGGGGTCCGCAGCCGTCGCTTCTAATTTTAGACTAGAATGACGGCCAGATTAAATTTTTAACGTGCTCTGTTTCAACACGGAAAACTTCATAGGAATGCACATTTACTTTTTGGTACCACCATGAGTGTTCTTTTTTTAATTAAAAGTTTGGCATTGTTGAGTAAAATGGAAAGAGATTATTTTCATTCACTTTTGAATGATATTAAAATGCTTTTAATTTTTGGAAGCGCAGAATCCCTTGGCTCTACTTTCGAGTCGAGAATGATAGCTTGTACGGAGACTGCGATTTAAAATGATTTTTCAGTGTTGAGGTTTTATAATCCATATTGATCTTCCTTTCCAGCTCGCATTTTTTGCTAAATGTCGAAGAAACGTTATTTTTAATGTATCACGTTAGTTAATTCAGTTTTATCAAATTTTTTTTTTGTAATTATTTAGAAACCGAATCTTTTTCTTGACTATTTGGCTCCCTAATAAGATCTAACTCACACCTTCTCGTGTACGTACAACTTGAAAACTTCGGTTAAAATTTACATTTCATTCACAATGCTTAAACCTAGTTTCTTACTCCAACTTCTCGTAGGAAATTACCTTGAAATTGTAATTGCATGCTCGAGTGAGGGAGGAGGAGGGAAAGGAGGGAATAAAAAGAGTCTAGATATAACAAACTGAGGTAGGACGTCTTTGAGCTGCCTCCGTAATTGTGCGAGCTTGAGTTTGAACGTCTCGTGACGGTGAAGCAAGGGATATAATATAAGTTTGAGAAGTTGCACTCAAATCTAAGGACTACATATTTGATTTCATTATACTGAAAAGTAACGGGTAGTTGCAAAATGAGTTATATGAGCCCGTATAGCACAAGCCTGGAGCCCTGAGACAGCGAGATGGGGTTGCGGCAGACCTCGCAGGAGATGGAGAGACGAGCTCGATGTCTTCCTAGACAGCTGGCAGGAGGCGGCACAGAACCGCGATAGATGGAAGGAATTGAGGGAGGCCTTTGCTCAGCAGTGCGACTGTACAGGCAAACAAAAAAAAAAACAGGTAGTTCAAAGGCTTTGAGAAGCGAAGGGTTAGTTTTGTAGGTGAATTATTGAATGGAACCCACTTATGTTACCGCATGTTATGCTATTTATTAATTTAAAAATAATACTGGCCAAGGACCTATGGCCGCTGGAGCAGACGTGTCCTTGAGTGGAGACCGCCAATCGGCAAACGCAGCGTAGGGTGCCTATCAGCCAGGTGGACCGACGAACCTGATTAAAGTAGCTGGGGGGGGGGGACTGGATGCGGAAGGCAGAGGACCGAGTGTTCTAGTGCAACTTGGGAGAGGCCTATGTTCGGCAGTGGACTGCGATAGGCTGAGTTGATGACTGGCGAAATGTGAATGTACTATTAATACACCTCTGCCTTCGGAAAATACAGGTGTGATGTTATGTTATGTGTGTGTAAAAATATTACACGCACACGTTTCGTGCCATAATGAAAGATTGTAATCCCAATATTGATATAATAATCCTGCTTGACAAACGAATTCCCAAGGCATTTTGAAATTATTTACCGAGTGATTTCTGAATCTTAACTTCCTTCAGCGGTTTTCCTGAACAAATTCGACATGCGAGCCTTCAAGAAAATTGGCGATTCCCTGGTGTTGCAGATGTCCATGGGCGGTGGAGATTGTTTACCATTGACCCGCTTGGTAGTTTGCACTATAACACTGAAAAAAAAAGTTTGATTAAATTTGGCAAAACTTTAAAAAAAAAAAAAGATTTTATTTCTGTGCTTAATTTGACGCACACAACAACCTAAGACTACGATACTTGTACATAATTATATATTTTTTTAAGAACCTATAACTCAGCAAAGTGACTACAAAACTATACTTATGGTAACATACGTAACCAATTGTTCTTTATAGTGATGAACAATTTCGTATATGGGTCGATTGACGACAGCTGACCCAACCCGGTGCCCAGGCGAACATCCCGAGGGTTCGACACACGGAATACTTGAATTTCCTCTATGGTTCGACACTTGCGTTTGGGAGCGCATCAGAGTGTGAGTATAAAAACTGTTCAGTGTGATTTTCTAGTATTATTATTAAACATCCATTTTAAATAGTTTTGACTAAGTTTAATTACGAGTCTTCTTAACAATAAGTAAACAGTTTTTATTTTTGTTAAACCCCAATATTTTTTCAGTGTAGTAGTTATTATTATTTATTTATTTTAGAACATACGTTCTAAAATAAATAAATAATAATAACTAATAACTAGTATCTGAAAGTTACTTAATTCTACCTATGACTCGATTAACAATATTGTGTTCCATAAATCGCTTCTCAAATTTTCATGAACAAACACACAAAGGCCTGTCAAGCCTTAGTAACATATAGCCCGATCTGAAACCAGACTGACCGTTATTTAATCTCGTTGATCGCGCCATCAGCACGTACTCAAACAACCAACTATCGTTCGATGCCGATATAGGATTTGTGGAGCCAACTTTTAATAACTTGCAACCCTTTATGGCCGTGAATTGTAATTTGCAGGCCATTAGTGCAGGGTTAAATAAGCATTTTTGTGCATATTGTGGTAGGTTTTAAGGACATTTACTTAATTTTATGATAAAACTAGCAGTGCTCTTGCGGCTTTGCCCGCGTAAAATCTTGCCCCGTATAATGTTCCCCCACCCCCGTTCTAGTTTCGGAAAAGTAAAATACATATTTCTTTATTATTATTTAATTTTATGAGTATTTCTGTCAAACGACCCAAGGAAGACTTTTTATAGAAATTTTAACACCCCTTTTTACCTCCGTTGAGTTTTCGAAAAATTCAAAAACACGTAATTCATTAATTGCTTTTAAAGATTATTTGTACTAAGTTTTGACTCAATCCAGCCACGCAATAATATTCTCTCATATAAAATTTATAAACCTATTGCACCCTCTTTTAGGAGTAATTTTGGAAAAAGAAAAGATAGGTAATAAATAATAATAAATAATAAATATCTTCGGGACATTTTTACACAGCACCATCTAGTCCCAAACTAAGCAGAGCTTGTGATATGGGTACTAGACAATGGATATAATACTTATATACTTTTTTTTTTGTAAATACATACTTATAATACATAAGAAACACCCAGACCAACACAAACACTTATGTTCATCACACAAATATTTGTGTCCTGTGGGAATCGAACCCACAACCTCGTGATCAGAAGTCCGACACTCGTACCACTAGACCACAGAGGTCGTCTATATATAGTATATAGGTGTTTCATTATTTACTTTTTCCAAGTTTGTCGATTAATGTAAAAAGAAATGTAGCTGTTTTTTTCGCGATTTCAGGGTTGGTCCCATAGTAAAAGTTGTTCATATTGATGAGTACAATGACACCTTGAGAGGTTTTCAGTTATTTCAATAACACGTTGTATTATATAGTACAAATTATAATTTATGATAACTGCCTATAATTTATGCTCTAATAAATGAATGACATGAACATTGAAAATGTAGCTTATGTGCTGCTAATATGGCCAATTGCCAATAAAATGGGCATTACGCTGATCAATATCAGAGCTATTGTTATTACTTACTACATGTTACTAAATAATAGACACATGAACTGACAGTTTCAAACGAACATTTCACTACTACACTACATAAACTTATACAATCGCTTTATTATCCAAGATAATGAATAGTATAGGTAATTGTTTGCGCAACACTATTTAATTGATTTTCACGCATTTTTAGCGCGGCCGGTAATCGAACCGGCGTCCATTAACGTTGCTATCGCGTTACGAAACTTCCGATAAGTGTTCGGAAAATAATAGCGTGGTTTGTTGCTTTTAGCTGCGATTATTTTTCGCCCGCGGTTTTCCCGTTTGTAACCACAGACATAGTAAAAAATATAGACAAAGTGCTGCGAACAATCGTAGTGAAGCCAAAAAAAAACCATGCTCGTTCATGTACAACCAGCGGTCACGCACACACATGCATTTCAAACAATACTCACCCCTCTCAGTACACATGTCGCGGCATCGTCCAGCATCGCGAAATCAAATATCCTTCAGGTGCATGGTTTTTTTTGGCTTCCCTATGATTGTTCGCAGCACTTCGTCTTTATTTTTTACTACACCTACACCGGTGATTATGGTAATATGGCCTCTTGGACCGCCAGTCTGAATCAGAATGTATTTATTTGTAAACATCGGTACAAGAGGTAGGGTTTGTGGCAATAATATGGTTTTATAGCCGTGTGTACTGTGCAGCCCCGGCTCTGTTTTCCCGATTCTGCCTTATATTTCGCGGATTTTGACCAGCCTGAAACAGCTTGCAAAACTTTTTACCAGTTTGCCGATACATACAAAATTGCTATACAAAGTTTGGATAAGTTTTATTCACAAAAAGTTCTCGAGAAGCGTGTGTCGCATCACAATGATTGTGAGTTGTAAGCGAAAGTTCAGAATAAAAAAACAGATGTTAAAAAGTTTACTAGTTTTTTTTAAAGATTTAAATTGTGGAAAGAAAAAAAAACGCTCACGAGCAGGATTCGAACCTGCGACTTCTGGCTCAGTATGCCAGTGCTTTAGGCACTAAGCTACTGTGAACACTGCTCGTGGTGGTGGTGGTTTTTAGGGTTCCGTAGTCCTACAAGGAACCCTTATAGTTTCGTCATGTCCGTCCGTCTGTCCGTCTGTCAGTCTGTCCTAATGCTTTACAGTTTAATAACTTCTACAGTTATAAACATAAGTAAATGAAATTTTGTTAAAAAATAGTTTAGATATAGATCTCAATTTTAAAAGTAGAAAGAAATCGTGATTACGTATTTTAGGGGAGGCCCATACATGTGAAATGGGGATGAAAAATTTTTTTTCGCTACAACCCCTCTTGTGGGGTATCATTGAATAGGTCTACTAAAATGAAGGTGATGATGTTTCATACATAACTTTTTTATCAGGTGTACCATCTGCGAAATACAGGCCGCCAAAGTGGCTTGCAATGTGGCCCCCCCCGCCGCCATTTCTAAGCTATGCAACGTAGAAACTTATAATCTTCCACATTGATAGACCTTTATAAAAACTCTCTTTTAAAATTATTTCGAGTATAATATGATTATAAATTTTAGAGTTATAGTGAGAAAACTGCAAAATACTTAAGACGTCCTAGTTCATAGGTCATTGACCTTAGAGAAAAATTATCATAGCAAATAATGCTACTTTAGTTACTACCTATTTAAAAAAATCACAAAAAGTAACTTTGTGTTATATTTTTATGACACACTTCTTTAATTTAGCTTCTTAAATTCAGCGCTAGGTGGCGCTGTTTGCAAAAACTAAAATAGCAATGATTAATATTCGATTTGATTCGTTTGTAATTAGGAACCCTATAATACTGAGCATGACCCGACATGCTCTTGGCCGGTTTTATTAAGTTTATTAGTGAAAAAAGTTTCCTCATGTGCTGTTTAAAAAGTAAGTATGTATAGTTTACAGCAAAGCCTACAAGAACACAGAATATTTAGAAGATAAGATACCTAGGTTTATAAAATAAAGGTTACACGTAATTAATATACATGCTCATGATTTTAATAAATTTGTGTCCAATTTGCACGCCCCGAGGGACAGAATATGCTGAAACTAATCATAAGTCACCTACATCTGTAATAATACCATATTCAGGTGAATAAATAATATGTAGACAGTCTCGGCTCGAGACCCGTTATTTCAAGCTCTAAGAAGTCTGTAATACAGCCAACATGGTGGTCACTACTCATGGCCTATTACATTATGTTATATTCGAAGGAGGGTGGACACCAATGATACAACCGGTACGTTCTAGCTCGTATATTGGACTGGCGCAGCAGTCAAGAATTTCATCAAAGTGTTCTCATTTACCCTACATATTTAATAATGAACTAAGTACCCACATAACACATAAAATAAAAGTCACGCTGGAAAAAGCGAGTGACTTGTCGTGGAATCACTAAGTTGACTGATAGAAGAATGATGTCATGTTTTAATTGTAGTTTTCTTAAAAGTTATATTTGGAGAAGCACTTTTATATTGGCTTGATGAGCCGTCAGTTTTATTTCTAAAATTGGCTAGCGGCTAAATGGTAGATGAATAGTAAGTCTTAAAATAGATTAGGACAAATTGATGAGGAGTTGAGGACATATTAATTCATTTTATTATCTGCACGTTGCTCGGCAACACAGACCAGTAAGCCTCAAGACGCCACATAAACAAAGTTTTGCATGAGAACACAGTCGTAAAATGTTGGCGGGGACCGGGGGGCGGACGGCGCGTTATGATTGGTCGGCTCAAATGTTTGGTGATATGATTGGTGCCGCTCGCTGACGGAGTGACGTCCCAATTGGTAGCTGGGCGTAAGATATGCAGTGCTACTGCATATGCTTTGTGACCGGGGGTATCCAGCTAATAGGCGTCTAGAGGCTTACTGGTCTGTGCTCGGCAATCAAGAAAAGATGATCACTAATCGTTGTATGAAGGTAAGTATATAGTTAAAAGCATTTGGAGGAGGAATAGAGGTTAAAAAAATCTGCTTATTAATTTGGAAAGCCAAGGAAAGATCCTGCTCAAAGTGGTTACACGTGTGATCAGGTCGCAATTTTGAGATATTTCTATCAATGTCGAATGCTTAGATTAAAAATTCTGTGGTCGAATGTCACAAAACTGGTGACGACGGGGGTCACCCGACGAATAAAAAAATAAAGGAGTGAAACTTCTGCACATTTCCAAGCGAGGATAGAACGCCCGCGTGACGTTTTTTCTTGGTTTACTCCGGCTGAGCACTAATAATAATAATAATAAGCGCTGGTTGTACACGAAGGAGCAAGGTTTTGTTGGCTTCGCTATGATTGTTCGCAGCACTTCGTCTATAGTTTTTTACAATGTATGTGGTTCTAAATTAATCAATTTATGTTTGTTATTGAGTTGGTATTGCCAGACGAAACAATTAAATTAACGGTAAAATAAATATTTTGTTATTTTTTTACAATTAGCTTGTTAGTGTTACAGATTCATTTATTGTTGGATTCAATATTTTACAAAATATCTTTTGATATCATTTAAGATTAATTCATCACATTCCGTTTGAATGATTCACTTTAAATGTTTATTAGGTTTAACAAACACAGTTCTATTCGTTTATTACGAGTTAGAAGCATGAAGTATCGTATAAGAATATTTGATAAATGAAATCGTAAGGATCATAAAGTAATAATCTATCAAAAACACAAACTGGCATTTTTTTTAACCCAAATTCACAAAAACGTAAATATCTCGGTAACTAGATAAGCGCCGACGTAAGGACCTTTTGCATGAAAGCCCACACGTGTTTGTGTTACATGTTTACCTGAAGAAATCCAATTACATAATAATCAATCTTGACACGCAGGACGAGTGACGGGACTATAATCGAATTAAAACGGGTTTTATTTACAAAATGTAAACACGTAGTGCTAGTTATTCAACATAACAATGAACCCATGAACGACTGAACATGTTCAGTTAAAGCTACAAAGAACGGTCAAAGGGGATACATACACATATTAACAATCTAAATCAGCCATACTCAACCTTTTTTTTATAGGGGCCACAAACACGTTTCAGTCATGGTGTCGAGGGCCGCAAGCAAAAATTATTTAGGTCTTAATTAAAACGTAATTCCAAGTTAACGATGTAGTTACTTCATTAATTATTATTAAAAGAAGTTTTAACAAAGATGTTTTCATGTTTTAATGCGATTTTTTATACTGTTAACACTTTTTCAAAACTTTATCAAGATATGGCTTGTCGCTACATGCTATCCGTATAATATTATCCAGATGAGAATCTGTAAGTTTGTTTCTGTAAACGTTTTTTGTGTATTTCATTTTTGAAAAAGACGATTATCACACATATGTAGACCCAAAGAATGTTAGTAGGATTTGGGCACATCTTTGAGCGCTTTTATATTTTTGGGGAACAATACTCCAAAATTCCTCATATCTGTTTTATCTTTTTTCTTTAAACTGAACTTCTAGATTGGTATCGTTTTTAAAATCGATGAACTCAATAAACAACTCTGAGTAATTACAATTTAAACCGGAAGCCAACTCTGAGATAGTCGTTGTTTCTTCAGAAATTTGTCACTTCAGATGGGCCAATAACATAGGCACAGCGGGCCACATGCGGCCCGCGGGCCGCAGGTTGAGTATAGCTGATCTAAATAATAAGTTAGTAGAAATGTTATCTACTGCTTTTAATACCGGAACGCGTGTCGTCGGTATGCCGCAACCAACACATAAGTAAGCAATTACGTCTACCATGTTTATAGCATTCAATGCAAACTAATGGCCAAAATTAATATCCTATCTATCCACGATTTACCATACTAGAGATAGAAATTTGACATATTTTGTATGGAGCTTATGTCAAATTTCTATCTCTAGTAGGGCAAATAGTGAATACATTACATTGGATATTAATTTTGGCCGTAAATTAAGCATAAAAAAATCCGCTGTTAGATATTATTATATCTATTGTCTAGTACCCATTCTACAACCAGTAAAAGCTCTGCTTAGTTTGGGCCTAGATGATGTGTAAAATATTCCAAAAATATTTATTATTATTATTATTTTATATGCTGCAAAATAAAAAAAATGTGAATCTGCGTCTAAAACAACAATGGTGATCAAGCAAACGGTTCGCGCACTGGTGTCCTATGAGACACCTTTCTTTCTTTCTTCTTTCTTTACGCGATGACTAGTTCACGCGCCTTTACTACTTCTATTACCTTATTATATAGATTTCTTTGATTTCCACCTTTCGTTCCTTCGCCTTGTCTACGTTTATTAACCTACTCTTACACGCTCGTCGCTTTAGAGCTCTCTTCATCATCCTCATGCGCCTCATCATCATTCTCCTGCCCTTATCCCAATTTATTTGGGGTCGGCGCTGCATGTTTTTTCCTTCTATACATTAGCCGTCATCTCAGCGTTCACTTTCTGTATATTCGTATCATCTTTCACACAATCCATCCATGTTTTCTTTGATCTGCCTCTTTTCACATCATCATTACAGCCGAAAGACGTCCACTACTGGACATAGGCCTCCCCCAATTAAGGGGATTTTTTCTTTTCATATAGCCATCCATATTCATACTTAAAATTTTCCTCGTAACATGTTCTTCATACCTCCTCATCACATGTGCATATATCAATGTCTTAATGTCCCTGTGTGATTTAAAGAGCTCTTCACCTGGATTTTTTTGAGAACATTTGTGATACGTTTACCGAGGTGGAGGGGGATCCAACTCTTCCATCATCTCTCACCTTGTATACCTACTTGTTTAGTCAATCTCCTAATGTCCATGCTCTCTATATAAGCCCAAATCATCTTGAGGAGAATGATTCTCCTCATCGCAATCTTTGTGTTTTTACATTTTCTTCCAGTTCACAACGCAGTCTCTCAAAGTTAGACCAAACATAATACACTTCTCACAGCTTTCATTTCTACTGCATTTATTCTCATGTATATCGCACTAAACTCATTTTAAGCCAAAAGCAAACTTCCTATATCACTTTCTTACAAACTTCACTGAAAAAGTATAGAAAAATATCAGGAACTGTCAAATTAGTCTTTGCCCTTTGAAATTTATGGGAAAACAGTCGTGACCTATAGCGATGGCGATTAAATACACGCTGAAAACAAGCAAGTGACCTAATTTGACAGGACTAAAATCTTCTGTCCTTTTCTAATGTTTTTTTTAGAAACAGACATAGCGTGACTAATAAATTCATAAATAACAGAATCAAATCACTCTTAGCAGATGCAATTATGTCGTTGCTAACACTTTTTATAGTAGACACTGCTTCTATTTTTATGCTGTTATTAAAATCACTGATTATGTAATTTAATTTTATGTTTTATTTGTTGCCAAAACACTTTTTGAGCTAATCATGTTTAATCAATTTACTTCGTCGCATTTGGTTACACTGGAAATGCAACTCCAACATGTTCGAAAAGTTAGAGCTACTAAGCTACTGAATAAGACTCGTCCTCGATATCACGTGAAATGAACCCTAATCCTGATAATATTTTTATTCTACTGTAAGATAAGTGTCACATATGACACTTAGCCAATCCCTGTATGGAATTTATGCGTTTATTACCTGTCTAAAATAACGTCAATTCATAATTTCCACGTCACAAATAAAATAAAAGTCGATCTTTAATAAATCCAATTTATTGTCCAACACTGTTCCACTCCATCATATAGCATTACTACGCAGTTACGGATAACTCTGATCGATAGTTCTAGCTCTCAAACGGTAACATTAACTGTTGCTTCGAATACTTCACGTTTTATCGCTACAGAATTTAAACATGCCAGCGTAACAACAATTTTATGACTGTGTTATTTAAAAATTGCAATGTGTTCCGTGAATTTGTGTTGCAATGCGTTTTTTTACGTACTTTTAAGATTTAACCTGTTACTTACATTTGTGTGAAAGTGTGCTTGGCTATTTTACGTTTTTATAAGTGTATCAATGTCAAAGTGGTATTTAATAAGATTTTTTAAGGATTTTTGTGTACTAGTAGACAAGACAATTCGAGAACTGGCTGGTACGCTGTTCTCCCGCCCGCTACCCGCGCGTTCGTAACAGTACCATACATTTCGCCCTCTTTACCCTACCCCACATGTTTGCGGATAACGACACGTTTAGCAGTTGTCAAAATTTTAGTCTGAGTCGACTCTTAGCTTACTGCAGTGGGCAGTTTATGTAGTAGGTAATGCGTACAGTTACTCAGTTACCACACTGCCTGGTGCCTGGTCTTGTAACCGCAAAGCCCAGTATTTTTTTAAACTGGTGACGATATCCGTTACTTAGTCAAGTTGAAATGTTCTCTTCAATCTTTTGTGATATTCTTTCGGTATTTTTTTGTCGTAAAACTTGTTCAACCTTTGTTTATTCAACCTTTGTTTAAGATGTAATAAATTGGACTAAGCTTAAAAAGAAAATAAGTTTAGAACTCGTTTGTATTTTACATTTTGTTCTTTTTATAATTGATTATTTTCACCTCCAGTGTTTTCAAACTCGTGTTGCTAAAAGAACACAGATAAAAATAATACTTAATTTAACAACAGATAAACAGAAAAGGTAATCTAACGGCGTCTGAAAGGGGGATTTCGTGATTTTAAATAAGAACTCATTACCTTTCAGGAGTCGTGTAAAAGGGCCCTCGTGGGAGAGGCACCCTCCAATTTCAAGGGATTTGTTTTAACGAAGCCTACAATTGAGTAAGAAACAATTCAATTGAACTGGAAATAATAAAGTCGACCCGTTTAAGTCGTTCTATTACCGAGGAGTGTGAAGGAATGGCGTTCTCGGTGCGAACAATAAACTGTTCATAGAGCAAATTGCGAGATGGAGGCAAAATTAAAGCGAACCATTTTTAAACTTAAGCAATTTAAGACAGGGTCGAGAGTCGAGGAGCCCGTCGCCCGCTGCAAGGCACCTGTGACGTTTAAGGCGCTCCATAGACAACTGACAGCTTCCGTCAGTAATCAGGTCACGTTCCTTTTTTGAAATGCGCGCGGTTGTCGCGTGTGTTGTGTGAGCTGCTTTGTGCACTACGAGTATGTATGGGCCTGCCCAAAATAGATTTTATTGTGCCATAATACGATTTGCGCGTTACTTTCATGGGGCGTAGGTCCAGCACTTAACGCGAAATAACTGAATTTGTCGATTTAATTTAGTGTAATAGTGAAGAGAAGGGAAGTGGAGGCTTTTATTCTGAATTGTATAAAATGTTCTTCTTACTTGGTTCGCCATTTTCCGTGCCAGTGCCTCCATCCGCGGTGACACAAAAGCTGTGAACGATTATGGCCGTGGAGCGGAATGTAATACAGTCTCTGACGTACTTCAGACTGTGGATGTTCAGTAATTGTCTAATTTTCGTCTTTTCCACTCAAATGAGCACAGGGAGCAGCTGTTAGGGATATAATTTTAAATAGTTTCAGAAACGTCCTGAATATTTTAATAAGAATAAAGGGACAATGAGTTTAGGAAGGATTATGTTCGTTGTAACAATTTGGACCAAAATTAAATGTAAATTTTAAGAGCTCAGTTTGTGTAATTTAAATTTTTGGTGGTGGAATATCAAAGAATTTCTGCTGAAATTTGAACATGAATTGCAAATCTTGTGGTATGCTATCTTACCAGATTTCTGTATTTTCTTAACAACGGGATTGTTAGCGGATTTTATGAAATCCAAACAAATGAGTTTTCAGGTTGCCCTAACTTATTTGTTTGAAACTGTAACCTAAATAAATTCTTGTAGAAACGACTCTTTTTAAAAGAAAACTCCTTGGGGTATTGATTGTAGAGATTGGAGGTATGAGGCACGTGCTTATCAGGTGATCTACAAGTGACCTTAAACCTTTTTAGGGTTCCGTAGTCCTCCAAGGAACCCTTATAGTTTCATCATGTCCGTCCGTCTGTCCTAATCCTTTACAGCTTAATAACTTCTACAGTTATAAGCATAAGTAAATTAAATTTTGATATATAGATATAGATCTCAATTTTAAAAGTCTAAAAAAATCATGATTACGTATTTTAGGGGTGGCGCCCCATACATGTGAAATGGGGATGAAAAATTTTTTTTCGCTGCACCTACTCATGTGGGGTATCATTGAATAGGTCTACTAAAATGAAGGTAATGTTTCATACATCACTTTTTTATCAGGTATACCATCTGCGAAATACAGTTCGCCAAAGTGGCTTGCAATGTGTCCCCCCTGCCATTTCTAAACTATGCAACGTAGAAACTTATAGTCTTTCAAATTGATAGAACTTTGTAAAAACTCTCTTTTAAAATTATTTCGAGTATAATGTGATTATAAATTTTTGAGTTATAGTGAGAGAACTGAAAAATACTTAAGACGTCCTAGTTCTTAGGTCATTGACCTTAGAGAAAAATGATCTCCACAAATAATGCTCTTTTAGTTGCTTTCTATTTAAAAAAATCACAAAAAGAAACTTTGTGTTATATTACACACTTCTTAAATTTAGCTTCTTAAATTTAGCGCTAGGTGGCGCTGTTTGCAAAAACTGAAATAGCAATTATTAATATTCGATTTGATTCGTTTGTATAGATATATTAGACCTACTTAAGGAACCCTATAATACTGAGCATGGCCCGACATGTTCTTGGCCGGTTTTTCTTTATAAGCTTGCACCTCTTGCTAAAATATTCTACAGTTTGTAGTTCCAAAACAAATATCCTTAATGTTTCATACCCCAAATTGAAGTTTTATAAGAAAATTTAAATTTAAAACTACCCACATTCTACAGTAAACATAAGTAAACACAGCTAATTTACCAATTTCTATGTAAAAAGTACAAAAGTTACTTTCTCAAACTAATTGTTTTCACTAATAATGTCGATATGCGTTCGGAATTTAAACCGTGCCTTGGTGCATAGACATACATGCATACATAGTGTGCGTGCATGCATTCCAGTGCGTCCAAGAAAGTACCATTGACGTATGACGTTTAACTTTTTTTTAAACCAGGTCGTCTGTCAATCGAAAATGAATGACACATGAAAAAGTTTTTTTGGGTGATAACAGTACCCTAGGCTACTGTAACCAAAGACTTTGTATACTGACGACTGTAAAACTAACTAATAAGTATAAGTATGGCGCTGTTTTGAATGAGAGAATGAATGTGCCCGAGGTTCGGTCAGCTTGTAAAGATTTTTGGGATGAAAAGTTGTGTCACGTTATATCTTCAAAAATAATCATAATCGATTTGGTAGCAGAGCGCTGTTCGCAATGATATAAGTTTTATTAAGGTTTTAATTTTGGTATTCGTGTTTCTAGTTCTAATAAACTGAATGCAACAAAACAACCCTATAACATGTTTGATACTTAGTAAACAGTCGCCCCCCCCAACATGACCAGTCTCAGCCAAAATACCGCAGTGTCTCAAGACGTCTGTGACCAGTGTGTGTTGCTAGTAATTACTTACGGGACTAAAACGTGGTCGCTCACAATGGGCCTGGTAAGAAGGCTCAAAGTCATTCAAAGGTCAATGAAGAGCTCGGAGATGCTCGGAGTGTCCCTGCGTGATCGAATGAAGAGATTCGCAGGAGAACGCCCGAAGAATTGCCAAACTTATGTGGCAGTGGGCGGGGCACATTGCTCGCAGAACGGATGGCCGATAGGACCGAAAAGTTCTGGAGTGGCGACCGCGTTCTGGAAGGCGCAGCGTGGGTAGGCCCCCCACAAGGTGGACCGACGACCTGGTGAAGGTAGCGGGAATCCGCTGGATGCGGAAAACGCAGGACCGGCCGTTGTGGCGATGCTTGGGGAAGGCCTATGTCCAGCAGTAGATATCTTTCGGCTGAAATGATGATGATGATGATGAAACAGTCAGTCATCATTTATACGTTGTTCCTGTTTACTACTATTTTCATGGCAGGTGTACAATAAAGTATATTCTATCTATCTATCTATCTATCTATCATTTCAGCCGAAAGATGTCCACTGCTCGACATAGGCCTCCCCCAAGCATATGTTGGGGGATATGCCATAATCGCCACGGTTGGCATGCGGGTTGGCGATCGCAGTTAGTTGGTTAAATACTCAGAGAACGCTGCTGCCCATCCTCTGGTGAATCCCTTAGTCGCCTTTTACGACGCCATGAGAAGATAAAGGGTGGTGCAATTCTTTACGTCCGGCACCACACGGAACAAACAGTGGGTAACTCAGGTAGGTAATTACTGGATTGTTGGTTCATACTTTTTAAAGAAAAGTTTTTATTTACACGAAATCGTTTTGTTTACGTTGTTGTGATTTAAATCAACACTTATACGCTTTTGATTGGGGTTGTTAGTAATTTTTACCCGACTGCGCCAGAAGGAGGGTTATGTTTTTCGAGTGTATGTATGTATGTATGTATGTACGTATGTATGTATATTTCTTTGGCACGCTCTGTGGCCTAAACGGCTTGATGGATTTGAGATTGAGAGGTGTCGTTAGATTCGTCTTAATTCTGAGAGTGACACTGGGTACATCAAAATTTAAAAAATTAAAATGGCCGCTTTTTGGCGCCATATTAGCTCTTCAAAAAAATTTTTTTTCCGTCAAAAACTATCGAGTGGGGTATCAAAATAAAGGGTTTTATAAATGCTTTACAAAAATATATACAACTTATATGTTTAAATGTAATTTGGAATGAAAAAAGCTAAAAAACAACAAAATGTTCAACGTTAAAAATGAATTCGACTTTTCAAAAAAAACATTAATAGTATGATAAATAAAACATGACAAAACTAAAAAAATTAAAATAAAAAAATTAATTAACAAAAACAAAAAACCCGACTGCGTGTAAAAATAACAGAAAAGATATAAACAAGACTTATCAACACGCAGGCGGAGGCTACCTATGAACTATTATGTAATTCATGACCAAAAACATACGTAGCCTCCGACTGCGTGTTGATAAGTCTTGTTTATATCTTTTCTGTTATTTTTACACGCAGTCGGGTTTTTTGTTTTTGTTAATTAATTTTTTTATTCAATAAATACCTACCGATAACTGCAGTATACCTTATAATTTATTGTTACCTAGGCTTGTTCTCGTAATCTTCAGATTAATCACCACGCCGAAACTAAAAAATATGAATAAATACACTTAACTCTCAACGCAGAGCTGAGAGTCTAATTTTTGATGGACTGCTAGTAAATTCTAAGCTACAAAAATTGGCCCATAGACGCACAGATGCTTGTTTGTTGCTGTTCTACAAGCTGTACTTTGGAGATTGTGCGCAAGAGCTCCATAAGCGTATGCCGCCATCTCCTTTCTTTCATCGGACTACACGACGCACTGCAGGATATCGTCCACATTTGGTAGAAAACCCTACTATCAGGACCAAGCGCTTTGAGAACTCTTTCATAATGCGCACAGCCAGTTGTGGAATTCACTGTCGGCGCATCTGTATTTCCGGGCTCTTTCAACCCTAACGTCTTTAAAGCTGGAGTGAATCGGCAGTAATAGGTTTGCTCGCTCCATTGTTGACCACATCTTGACAAAGCTGTCTAGAATGCGGTCAAGAGCAGATCTATAACTCATAAAAAAACTCTAGTTAAAACTTGAGAATTTTAACGTAAGCCATTAAAGTTACATCCTAACTTAGACGTTCAGTCGAGATATTATTACGACGCCTCGTTTACGAGGTAGGCAAACTATCAAGTGGGGCCATATTAAGTAATAAGTTCGCGAGTTGCAGGCTCAAGAATTTCAATAAGTAGTGCTGAAATAGAGGTTGTTAAAGTGTCGGGGAGCCCAGTGATCTCCCCTCGTTGACTTTACAACTTCAGCTCAAATCGGGGACGACAGCTTAAAACTTTATGGCGTTTTAAACTTAATATTCTGAAAGTTGTTCGCAGGTGAGCTGAATTTTGTGAAGTTTAAGCAAGTATTAATGAGGTGTTTATTTTTCTTTCTTTTTCTTTTTGAAACATGGAACAATAAAAACATAATGAATTTGAACATAATGAATTTGTCGTATCCTCCAACCGGCTCCCACACGCTTCCGTATACGGAGTATACTCTAGCGGCAGAGGTTTAGACTTCTGGCGAGCAGCGATGATGTTTTCTGATAGGTTCACCAATTTCCCGCGTGTTTAAATTATGTTATCTGCGCAGGCAGGTGGGCCATATAAAATGTGTAGGTACTACTGTACTTCAGTATTATAGTGGTTCGTACTTCGTGTGTAGCGCGATAGATGTCACTGCAGCGTCAATAATAAAAAAGTATTCTATTTCACATTATTATTTATGAGCCTGGGCATTCAGGCTCACTACTAAACTTGCCGACTAGTGTTTTCATCACGGCACGAGTTATTCTCAGTGAGTGCTGATATGAGAGAAGAACTTCTTTCTCCGAGCCTTTCCCGAACTATGTTGGGGTTTCATTCAAATCTAACTATATGCGGCAAAACTTCAGTATTTTACACGGAGCAACTGCCATCAGACCCCCGCAAGGTACTGGCAATACCATAAATAAAACAATTTACGCTATAGTAAGAATTTTTTTTTTTTAATCTGGCAGCATCTATTTTCGAAAGACGGACTAGTTGCCACGCTTGGCACACTTTTAGGATTCTGACTACATGTAATGTAACGACTGCCATGGGTATTACAACTGGGATAAACAGCTTAACGTGCTCTCCAAGGCACGGGGATTCCGATGTGTAACGAAGCGGTCATCCATCCACGGATTGACCGCGACAGGCAGCTTAACCACTTAGCCACTGAGCCCCTCTGATTAGAGAGAAACAAAATCTGAAAATAGTTTCGATATCAGTCGCCCTCCTATTAATTTACGAAATGACGTTTACTCCAGAATCATCCAATGTGAAATATTACAGGGACTTGGGGAAGAGCTACTGTTGTTTAAGTAATTCTGCAATGGGTTGCCAGCCTATACATATTCATGATCCCAGGCTATTATCTCAGAGGGTGGCAGGGGTCCAATTAGTGCCGATTGTGCATGACACTTATTGAGACCACGTCTGGTATAAACAGGGGATTGTATTTGACAAATTGTAAGGTAGGGTGATTATTGGCATAGAATAAAATGAGGTATCCCTCTCGTAAAGAGATAAGCGGTCATTCTTACCGCTCAAAGTTGAAGCAAAACAATCGATTTGTGCCCATAGGCGGCACGTAAAATGTTCGCCGACATACACATTGGCGCGCGTAAGCTGTATTTGACGACCTCTGTGGTATGTCCGTGAACTTAGCAGAGCATTTCCCAGCAGATCAAAAATAAAAGGGAGTTCTTTTCGCATGCAGCTGAGTTCTATAGTGCCTGATACTCTTCAGGAATAGTTCTGGCATTTTACCTGAAAAAAATTCACATGAAAAAATGATCTGCTAACTTCCCGTAGCAGAACATTTTCAGCAGATGTATCGCCTCGAAACCATCGAGTCCGAGGGATAACATGGAGAATCATCGTCATTTGACGACATCTGTGGTCCAGTGGTTCGAGGTTCACCCTACATAAATGATTAGTAAATGTTCCTCAAAGACTCAAAGGCGTATATTTTCCACTTGGAGTATTTTAAATCGAGCGTTAAACACCCTCGGAGATGATTGACATGCTATTAAAATGCTGTTTAACAAAGGAATGTGAGTTTAGAAGACATGGGAATTTTGCTATCTTCTTTAATGTTTTAGGGTAGGTATTAGGTATAGGTATTACATTTTTGGAGATACAAAATGAACTTTTAGCTTCTCATTGAACGCTTTCTTTACGGCCACAAGGCCTACAATACAAGCATTTATATTATTTTGAGAAAAGAGATATGGGTTTTAGACGCTCCGGAGACACTGCGGCCTGAAAAGATCTGTTGTGAGTGTGACGCCTTTTGCAATATTACAGCACCTCAGTCCTGTAAACGACGATAGCTTACCCTCTTTTTATTGAGAATACTTTTGATAAATAATTATGAACCGTAATTGTTGATTATGTCACTTCTAATCACTAACCTGAAATTAAATAGTGCTCTTAGTGGTAAATTTATTTATTTCATCTCTCACTTTGCCCCTGATATGGAGACATTGGTTAAATGGATGTAATTATAACGATAAAGTAAGATCTGTACAATTCAATTCTTTGAACTGGCCTGTCTCTGACATCAGAAGTGGGATCAAACATAAGCCCAGATGACACAAATCCTGAATCACGCTCTCAAGAATAACACGCAGTTAACATAAATACAAACGCCCGTATTTTGTGTTGGAGGATTTAATACCTCGTTCCACCGCAGACTAACCAGCTAGCTATCAAATCTCATGTGTGTTGCTGTGTTTTGGTGCTAGTTTTTGGTCGTCAAAACCAAGTAGTTTGACAGAATATTAAAATGAGCAGCCTTTTAGAACCCGTAGCGATGGTGAAAGGTCCACGGGAGTTTCTGGAGCTCCTCTATTTTGTGCTGAGGATGGCCACTGTGTGGTTTTAGTGAGTAGGAGTCAGAAATACCACTCCGCCTTCCCCAGGTGAAGGGTATCCATGAGAATTTTCACGCGTCAACAAAAAAAGGTGAAGTTACACTATCCCAAGTACACATTCAAATCAGTATACTGCAGTCCAATTTTGTGCAAGAGCCTCTCTAAGTGGGAATTTCCATAGTGCTAAGTGGCGATGGTGCTTCAATACTCTCGGTCCTTAGCTTCCGCATCCAGTCTTCCCACTTGCCTCCTTTAGGTCGTTGATCCCTCTGGCTGACCTAGCTGTATCAGCCGATATAATTCTGATTTTTGTACGTGTTACGTAAACCTAGACATTTCCTATAATAGAAATGTAAAAATTTACAAAACGTTATTTTAATTTCCTTTATTATAAAAAAAATCTACAGCCATTTTCAGGGCACAAATTCAGAAATTGGAGCTTTTTTATGAAATCTTTCAACTTTTCTTTTTCTTTTTATTTAATACCGTGTCGGATCAGTATGTAAGTCGGTACAATATAATAAGTTTATGGTAGGTAACCCTTTCGACTAAAATTATTGCATAAGATATGGTAAATAAATTAAATTTTCTTTATTTGGGTATCTAGGACCCATAATGTGTTGGTACAAACTTAACTCTCTCCACGAGCATCGCTATACAATGATTTAAGTACAGAGGATCCAGACGGCCTGCTATCATAGCCATGACGTGGTTAGGGCTGGCTCGCACTCTGCAGAGCAAGGATGCGCATCGTTTGCGAATTGTGTAAAAGCAGTCTACTCCTGCTACCGCAAACATTCCTGATGCACTGCAGAATCGGAACTGCTAAAAAAGAAAAACAAAACACAATACTGAAGCCTGAAAACTTTAAAGGATTAGACCTAACGTCCTTACCAGCATCATATTGCAATAATTCCTTGCCCGGGGACTTCGCACAGGCCCTAAGCGGACTGGCTAACGCAGACCGCAAACTTTGCGACACTGCCTATTGTGTTACACAGTTTGAAACTTTACACTGTCGCCAATACATGACGGCGAACGTAATTAAAGACTAACTAGGTTAGGTTTGACGGCACAGGGTAAGAGAGTATTGGTCATTTTTAGCTTTTGGCTAAGATAGTACCTAGGACCTAGTAGTACAGATCATTGTTTAAGAGCTCGTCCGGGGAAGTAGTACCACCGTACCTAAATCTGCCGCCAAATAGTGATGCTTGCATTGCTGTGTTCCGGTTAGTGTTGTGAACCGGAGGCAATTTCAGCCTCCGGAGATTATGCGGAGATTTTACGGAATCACCGGAGATTATCCGGATAATCTCCGGTTATTCAAAATACTCTAAATCTATTTATATGAGAAGAAAAAACACACTTTATAAATTACCTATTATAAAAGAAACTTGCCGGTTACAGACGGACATACTAATACCAATGAACACAAATATTTTAAATTAGTCAAGGGTGATCGAATATTTTACATAAGTCATCGAACAAAATTAATTAATTATAGGTACAAGAAATTTTGGCACATTTGGGTGCGTTCTGCTACAAATCAAATAACCGGTAGTTTAGTGAAATCACCGATTAGTCTCCGGTACTCACTCTAACCGGTGATTATCCGGTTTCTTGAGAACCGGTTCACACCACTAGTTCCGGTACGAAGGGTACGGGTGTCGGTGACATTACAATCACACGAGACTTTCCATTTTCCATCGTTAGGTCCAAGTTTGGTGAACGCGATTTCCAATACAATTTAGGCAACAACCTGCTGCCGAATTGTGTAACTCACTCGCGATCGCAATCATGTGGATTTCAATGTCTATTGCTCCGTATGGGTTTGTATCCACGGATCCCGGGATCAGACTGAATTATGTTTTGACAATCCATCTTATCGACAACTACGTACATACACACGTACATATACCAAATACACTTCCATACTGACGTCAGTATAATAACTTTATGACATATACATACGTACATATTGCTGTAATTTCAAAATGAAAGCTAATGTCAATGTGAATGCATTACACAATTACCCCACTGGTTCATAGACTTAATCATTGCACTGGTTGCAGTGATAGCCTAGTGGTTGAACGCTTGCCTTCCATGAAGGAGGGTGTGAGTTCCATCCCGGCCCGCACTTCTGACTTTTCGAATTCATGTGCGGATTTATATTCGATTATCACTTGTTTTAACGGTGAAGGAAAACATCGTGAGGAAACCTGCACACCTGAGAGTGCTCCATACAGTTCTCAATGGTGTGTGTAGTCCGCCAACCCGCACTAGGCCAGCGTGGTGGTCTAAGGCCTTAACCTTCTCGTACTGAGAAGAGGCCCGTGCCCAGCAGTGGGACAGTAATGGGCTGGTTATGTTATGTTATGTATTTGCAAAATGCATTTTAACTGAAGGGAGACACAAATTTTCCAAACAGAATTGTCATAGTTCTTCTTTTTTGCCTAACCGGAGGCAAGCCGTCAAACTACTCAGGTTACGAAGGCACGAACTGCTCATTATTTGAAACAAATCTCTTGATCTTACTCAAATTGATTGTGTACGGTCCGAACCTGTTTACTCCTTCGCCATGGAAACGATTCATTGCCAAGGTCTTTAGTGCTAGTACGATGAATATTGTTTTGTAGATTATGCAACGTGAAACCTCTTAAGGGGTCATTGTACTCTTCAGTATGAATTTTATTATGGGGTTAACACAGAAATCGCGAAAACAATGTGTTGTTGCATACATTTTGTCGAGTTATGTGAACAAGGACTTGTCTGCTCCAGCGGCCATCGGTCCTTCGACAGACATGGCCAGCCCACTGCTACTGCAGCTTACTAATCGTACAAGCTATGTCGGTCACTCCGGTTCTTCTCCGGATAATCTCGTTACGGATTTTATCCTTCAATGAAACTCCAAGCATAGCTCGCTCCATAGCTCGCTGAGCGACTTTGAATTTGTGGACTAGCCCAACTGTCAGTGTCCACGTTTCGGCACCGTAAGTCATGACAGGCAGGACACACTGGCTGAAGACTGGCGCCGCCGCAGCTTTGCCCGCGTATAATTCTGCTTATCACAGAAAGACTTATCGCCCATCCCTCGGAAACTATTAATTTTCCTCGGACCAAAAGTAACTACATATATAGGTTATAGCTAATCCGAGTTATGGTCTATATTTGCGCGGAATTTCATACAAATCCGTTCAGCCGTTTCAGCGTTATTAAGTAACAGTCATCCAAACATCCTTACAAACTATAATAAAACAAAGTTTAACAAAAAAGTTAAAGTTTTCCTGACGTTTCAAAAGCTTTGCAGCGATTTTAATTCTACCTGCGTTGTACCTGTTGTAGCTTAAGAAAACATCACAAACCATTATGTATACTGGACTGTGTCTGGTTTTTGTATCGTCTTATGTAAAAAATTATAATAATAAAGAACTTTTGAAAACAAAACAATTCTACCTGCGACCACGAACGCTGCAAAGCTTTCGAAACGTCAGGAAAACCAATTTAAATAATATACGCGATTTAATCCGGTTAAACTTTGTTTTATTATAATGTGTAGTAATCGCGAAAACCTAAGTAATTATTATCTTACAAACCTTCACATTTATGGGATAGTAGGAAAAAACTCAATGTGGTCTTCTTCCCAAGTACGATGGGTTGGCTTCCAATCTAACTAACCAGATGCCGCTGATCAGTCTTATTGGTTTATATTGGGTACAATTTGGCTTTGCGTAGAGTGAATTTTATACCGAGCATAGTACAATCAGCTGCTGGGCATGGATTGCTTCTCAGAATGAGAAGGACTAAGGCTTAGTTCACAATGCTGGCCGTGCATGATGACGGACTGCACATAACACCGAGAATTCTTTTTAAGCCCTTTCAGGTGTGCAGGTTTCCTTACCATTGGAGGAAATACGATTAAATATTGCATCAACATTCAATACTTTTTTTGATAAGTAAATCGGGTGTTTTCTAATCCTATATTTATAAGCGTCCCTGCGTGATCGAATCAGAAATGAGGAGATTCGCAGGAGAACGAAAGTAACCGACATAGCCCAAAGAATTGTCAAACTTAAGTGGCAGTGGGCGGGGCACATTGCTCGCAGAATGGATGGCTGATGGGGCAGTAAAGTTCTGGAGTGGCGACCGCATACTGGAAGGCGCAGCATGTGTGACCGACGACCTGGTGAAGGTCGCGGGAATCCGCTGGATGCGGAAGGCGCAGGACCGGTCGTTGTGGCAATGCTTGGGGGAGGCATATGTCCAGCAGTGGACGTCTTTCGGTTGAAATTATGATGATGATGATGATATTTATAAGCGCACAGACGATAGGGCAATTAGTTCAAATATGTTCATAGAACAGCGATAAGTCCGTGCTGTATAAATCTACGCTGTCTGCAACTTACACCACCCACGTTAAAAAAAAGTGGATTATTCTTTGCCATAGACTCAATTGGACAGCCCACTGCCACTTCAGCTTACTGATCCTACAAGCTATGTCGGTCACTCCGGTTCTTCTCCGGATAATCTCGTTACGGATTTTATCCCGCAAAGAGACTCCAAGCATAGCTCGCTGAGCGACTTTGAACTTGTGGACTAGCCCATGTCTATCGAAGGACCGATGGCCGGTGGAGCAGACGAGTCCTTGAGTGGAGACCGCCAATCGGCATACGCAGCGTAGGGCGCCCCCCTGCCAGGTTGACCGACGACCTAAAGAACGTGGCTGGGGAGGACTGGATGCGGAAGGCAGAGGACCGAATGTTGTGGCGCAACTTGGGAGAGGCCTATGTCCAGCAGTGGACTACGATAGGCTGAGTTGATGATGATAGACTCAATTTAATCATCATAATTCCATAGTAGGTAACTAGTTTCTCCTCTAACACAGAACTCCTATAAAACTCTATTTACCCACCGCATCACTCCTAAGTCCGGCCAACAATTTGTAAGGAAACATTTCTTAAGCCGTGTGCTGGAGAAAAAGCGTCCGTATAGCCGGGGGGCGGTTTAATCCCGGATTAGCTGAGCTAGTACTGTCTGGGTATAGAATAGAGCTATGGAGCGCATCAAAGGAAATAATATTATGATCAAGTATGAACTGAAGCCAGTTGAGGCATTTTCATTTAACTTGTAGATCATTTTTGCATTGACTAAATGTTTGGTATTCTGCGCTTGGAAGGGTCAATTTTGTGTTCTAAGCTGGATATTTTTGCATTGCAGATCCACTTTGTTTCTGTAACCCACCAAGAAATCTTCTATATTAAGTGGACATAATTTTTTTTTCTAAATTTTTTCAACATTTCATCCGAAAGACGTCCACTGCTGGACAAGAGCCTCCCATGGAGAAGAGGGGGGGGGGGTATGCCATAATCGCCACGCTTGGCGATCGCAGGTTGGTTAGGCTTGGTTGTTTAAATACTTCTCAATGAACATATTCACAATATTATTTTATAACACACCAACGGATTCAATGCTCTACATTCTATAAGTTATAATGACCGTATCGCTCTATTATCTCATTTATACTCAACGGTCAGCCTCTCGGTCCAGCACCAAGTTCGTCCGGACTAATCCGTCGACAAGTTGACGCGTTTCATTGACGGCTGTGGTGTAATTAATTTGTTTTTTCAATCGACTTTCCACTTGTAATTGGGACGGGAATAGATTTGGAAGTAGTTCGATGTTGTGATGTGTTTTCGAATAGGAAAAGTTGGTTTCAAACATCGACCATACACCCCATAGACGCCTCATAATAGGCGACCGATGTCTGCAACACATCTATGAAATTTCACTAATGTAAGTCGCCACTATTGGCCACTTGAAATCTTTAAATCAGTTTCGACCACTTATATGAGTCGTCAAAACTGCCGCGTTATTGATTAGCCAATAGTCGCCTTGGTAGGGCCAATCGGATTGCATACCCTCAGCTAGCGGCAGAATTTATTGTACGCTTATATTCAACATTAGGCGTCTATTGGACTGTATGGTCATTGGTTTCAAATTTTAAAGTGACTAGGTGATTTGCAAGTTAGTCAAACAGCTAGAACCACGTGTGCATTGATAGATTACGTCATACGGAGAGACACGATGAAATCCATGACATTCTCAGGTTATGTACTGTATACATTGTATTTCATTAAATTGTTTTCCACGTCAAAAATTTATTACACATAAACTGCTGTTATAAGTAGCCATACTTTACTTAGTTTTTCTTTTTATTTATCCCATGTAACTTATATAATAATAATGAATTATGTACATCGAGAACTTGTCATGGCTGAGTAAATATCCTATAATTAAAGTTTGTGAAGCCTTTGACAATGCATGCGGTATGTCTTTATGAAGTTGGTGATTGTTTGTTAGCGTTGTATAATTTATACTTCCAAGTTCTGTTTTTGAAAGGTATTTATTTTCATGTGAGTTCAGAAATGGTTAAGAGTTTTGTTGCTGTTTGTTATTAGCGTATATGATGACATGTTTGAAGCAGTTAGCGGCCTATTTGTTTTCTGAGCCCATATTATTATATTATTAAAGACTCAATTTCCGCGCACAATATATTTGTTTCGGGTCATGATATGTATACATTTGAAGATTTGTATATACGATATACAACGTGTTATTGAATTAACTGAACCTCTTAGGGGGTCATTGTACTCGTCAGTATGAACAACTTTTACTATGGGATCAATACAGAAATCGCGAAAAAAAATCATATGTTCCCTACATTTGTATTCACATAAATCGACAAAATGTAGGAAACATCTGTTTTATTTACAAGTACAATGACCCCTTAAGAGGTTTTCAGTTATTTTAATCAGGGACCGAAAACCGCTATAAATTACGGTACAGGTATCGAAGATTTTAGGTAATTTTTAAGGTTGAGGTTACCGCTATCTGGGTAACCAAAAAAATAAAACATGTTACCTCTATTTAGGTTACCGTTTTAATACCGGTAACCTAAAAATGACCTTGTTTTCGAGAAACAGAATATCGCAATGCCTACAATTTGCAAATATGTTTGATCACGGGCTCGTATAAAATTCGTGTGCATTTGTGATTGTCGCGTGGTCGCGTTGTATTAGGTCAACGCCCAAGGAAACCTGCACTTCTGAAAACCAGAATAAGGGTAGAATTAATAGGGTGATACTAATTTGGAATTATCAGGCCATAATATAATTATAATCAAATAAGTCAGTCAGAAAATGAGTCGGTTATTCTGCTGATGAATTATAGAATACTGAAACTTCATATGTGCCACTGCCACCAGCATCTCCTACATTAGATCCGAATGCATCTACTCCAGAGGTAGATTCAAATGCGTCTGTTTCAGATTTATCTTTTGATATTTCATTAACTGGCAAAACCTTTATACAAATTACACATCAAATTGTGCGCATTATCATGGGTAGTACTAGGGAACAACAAGATCAATACACCGACATTACAGCCATAATGTACTTTTATTAGATTGAAGATTTGCCTTCCAAAGTCTCACCATAATCCAAAGGCTATACAGCTCAATAGACGCCTAATGTGGAATATAATGCGTACAATATATTCTGCCACTAGCTGCGGCGGGGTACTGCAATCCGATTGGCCCTGCCAATGCGACTATTGGCTAATCACTATTGCGGCAGTTTTGACGGCTCATGTAAGTGGTTGAAACAGATTTGAAGATTTTTTTAAGTGGCGAATAGTGGCGACCTATATTAGTGAAATTTCATAGATATGTTGCAGACATCGGTTGCCTGTGATGAGGCATCTATGGGCTGTATCGTCGTTGCCATAATCTAACATCATCAGACTATATTTATAGTCCACTGCTGGATATAGGCCTCTCCAATGGTACGCCACTGACATCGATCCCCGGCCGCTCGCATTTAGTTTCTACCAGCCACCTTGCCACCCTACGTTTACCGATTCGCGGTCTCCACTCAAGAATACGTCTGCCCCAACGGCCATCGGTTCATTGGCTAATGTGGCCGGCCCACTGCCACTTCAGCTTGCTAATCCTGTAGGCTATGTCGACATATTTGGTTCTCTGTCGGATCACCTCGTTTTGGATTCGATCCTTCAGAGAAACTCCGAGCATAGCCCTTTCCATAGCACGCTGAGCTAATTTAAGTTAGTGGTCAAACCGTGCCGTGAGTGTCCATGTCTCGGCTCCGTAAGTCATGACAGGCATGACGCACTGATTGAAGATCTTAGTCTGAAGGTTCTGTGGTGACGAGAAGATTCGACGAAGTTTCCCGAATGCGGCCCAGCCCAGCTGTATGCTTCTGCTAGTTTCTCTTTCTAAATTGTTTTTACCGAACTGAAATGTTTGGTAAACACAAACACAAAAAACTTCGACAGCGTCACCGAACGTTGTTATCAACAACAACCGCCTCCGGAGTTACATGCTCATTGAACATAAATATGGTTTTATCAAAGTTCATCCAGACGCCGATGCGTAGGGAAGAATCAGTTAGGCCAACCAACATCCGTCGCAAGTCCACAGTGATTCAGCCATAATGGCGATGTCGTCTGCAAACCGCAAGTGCAAGATGTACTCGCCGTTGATATTTATGCCGCATCCATTCCAGTCCATTGTTTTAAACATATCCTCCAATGTGCTGGAAAACAATTTTGGAGAAATCACGTCACCTTGTTAGCATATCCACCTGCTTTGAGGCGTAAGCCTCAAAGCAGGTAGATATGCTATGTTTGCTGGTTCTGGATTTGGACTGTCATTGTGGTGGCATCATACAGACATTTTGACACTTGGATATCAACTCAGCCTACCGCAGTCCACTGCTGGATATAAGCCTCTCCCAAATTGCGCCACAACACTCGGTCCTCTGCCTTCCGCATCGAGTCCCCACCAGCTACTTTCATCAAGTCGTCGGTTCACCCGGCTGGGGGGCGCTCTACCCTGCGTCTGTCGATTCGCGGTCTCCAATCAAGGACTCGTCTGCTCCAGCGGCCATCGGTCTTTCGACAGACATGGCCAGCCCACTGCCATTTCAGCTTACTAATCCTACAAGCTATGTCGGTCACTCCGGTTCTTCTCCGGATAATCTCGTTATGGATTTTATCCTTCAAAGAAACTTCAAGCATAGCTCGCTCCATAGCTCGCTGAGTGGCTTTGAATTTGTGTTTTAACACTCCAAGTGTTAAAATATATCGTCAGTCAACTTGGCATCGCTGCAGGGACTCCAGAACGGACCAGGTTTCGATGGAGTCAAAGGACTTCTAGTCCACAAATGATAAGCACCGGGGCTGATTATACTCTTCATACTTCTGCATAATCTGCCGCACTGTGTGAATGTGGTCTATGATGCAATATCCTACTCGAAAACTGGCCTGCTCCGATGGTTGAAACTCGTTGAATGTACACACAAGCCGATTCGTAACGATTCATGAAAACAGCTTATAGACGTGGCTTAGAAGCGAAATGGGCCTCGATAATTATTCAATAGGGTCTTGTTACCTTTTTTGAAGAATAGTACGACCACGCTTCTGCGCCTCGCCTCTTGAGTTCTCCCTGAAACGAGGAAAGAATTGAAAATTTCCCGAAGCTCTTTTAATGGAGTTCGGTCGTAATTCCGTCTTCCGTTTCAGAGCCGCCTCGATTTCGTCTTGGCTAATTTCTGGCAGATCTTCTGTAAAATGTCGGGTCAGAGTGGCTCTAAAATCCTCATTTTCGGGGGCCGGTCGAGATGCATACGAGGCATATAACTAGCCATAGAAATCATCCACCTCGGAATGGAACTCTGGCTTCGAAACGACAACATTTCCACGGGATGTGGTTAACTTCGTTAGGTGGCTTCTTTCTAAGAACTGGACGAGCAGCTTCGACCCCCGATTTTTCTCAATCGATTTTTCAGTAGAGCTTGTATTAAAGCGTCGGAGGTCATGTCGTACCAGTTTACTGATGCTTTTTTTTAGCGCCCGGTGTTCTGACGAAGTGACAGGTGGATTTTCCCGTAGTTCCCTCATAAGAGCCAGAGTCTCCTCCGAAAGCTTCGAATTATTGCCTATGCGTCGCATTTTACAGTCTCGTACCTTCATCCCTGAGGATTTTTACCACTTGATCAAGAGCCTGGTCAACGTTCTTTGTGGTTTCCACGGCAACAAATCTGTTTTCCAGGTTTGACTGGATCGTTTCAGATCCTACCACAGTTTGCAGTATGCTAGGTCGGCGTCTGGACTTCATCAAATGGATGTGCTCCAGCTTCAAGTCGATATTCAGTGAGCCTCGGATAAGTCTGTGATCACTGAACTTGTATTGAACCTGTTGATTACTGAGACATCTCTGAATATGTGCCTTTTATCTGTTATAATAAAGTCTATTTCATTTTAAGTCATAGCATCGGGACTCAGCCATGTCCACTTCCTCTGGGGCTGTTTCTTGAAGAAATAATTCATTAAGAAAAGTCCCTTTCCCCAAAAAGTTGACAAGCATTTACCCTATGATTTATGCTGCCAAAACCATGGGTGGGGTCCTACTACCGACTCGCTGCAAATCTGTTCCATTTTAGCGATGAAATCTCCCATGAAAACGTTGTAGTAAGCTTTGGTAATGGAGTGCAAGGCCTTCGAGATTTCGAAATGTCTTCGAACATAGCCTCGACTATATCATAGAGTATGTCGAGCTCGGTGCGTAAACCTGCACGATCTTAAGGCTTTACTTCTTGGTCAGCTTAATCTCAAGGTTTGCTACCCTGCTCGACACACTGAAAATTTCTACAACGTTGTCACAGAGAGAACCCGGCGCCGCCTTGGGATAGCTGGTCTCCCTCTCAAAAATAAATAAGGTGGCCCTATTCCAGGGTAATAGTGCCCTCACCCTCTCCGGACTTCACACAGCCCCAGAATGTGCCAGCTTATCCTTCTGAGCTCTTCCTCGAGTTGCGCCAAGTGGAACCCCCTACCCTGCCGTTACAGTGATCAGGAATAGCAGGGCGACCGGGAACGAGGGCCCGTAATTTTTGCCAGCTCGCCATAGAAGTTGTGCCCATAATCGCCACACTGGGCATGCAGGTTGGCGATCGCAGAGCGATGCTTATCGCACCAATGACGATGCTCCCCGTCACCCGTCTGCTAAATTTAGCAACACCATTTAAAATAAATGGTTATACCGCCATTTATCGATTATCAGAGCCTCGTCTGTTGGCAGGTGAGGTTGACTTGGGGGTTGGGTTGATTTTGATATGCCAATCTTTAGTGACCAATTCGAGACAATTTGTAACCCAATAAATGAATTCATGACCACATACTTTGGAAGTAATAGCCCGATATTGGTGAATATGCTGATGTAACGTTCACGCTAGCATCATCTTTATAACTTTATTGCAATCTTCTATTAATATAGAAGATTGCAATAAAGTTATAAATTTGATGTATTTGTTTCTTTTTTATAGGTAAAATATGCATATACATCATTTTTTCGCTTTCGTCCCATTTCTATGTCACTACTCTATCCGCGTGATTGGTTGGCTTTGGTCGGCGCGGGTCGTCTCACTCGCCTCGACTCTTCGATACACACACACTGCGCTGTCCGCCCTTTGACTTATGCCGACGGCACGTGTAAGATAGGGGTAATTTTTATTTCGGTAACCGGTATGAATACCGGTTTTATAAGTAGTAAGAATTAAGGTTACCTTTAAAAATACCTGTAAAAATAATAAAGGTTGTAACCGAAAAAATACATGTATTAGTCGTACCGGTTTCGGTCCCTGATTTTAATAACACGTTGTAGTAGGATGAGTCTAAATATTTTCTAGCTGAACTCGACCATTATACTTTCCCTTGATTTTTTAAGTGTTCAGAAACTTCTAGTCCATCGCTACTTGTGGTTCTTTTTCTTTTGCTGAAACCAGTAACCGAACTGAGAATCTAATAATACTCTACATTTTCTCTAAGAAACTATAAATAAATAAATATCTTTGGGACATTTTTACATAGCACCATCTAGTCTCAAACTAAGCAAAGCTTGTGCTATGGGTACTAGACAATGTATATAATACTTATATACTTTTTTTTTGTAATACATACTTGTAATACTATGAGGCGAATGTGATGATCTTTCCTAAAATACAATATAATGTTAGGCTGAAATATGTCTGAATACTTTAGCCAGGACTCAACAAGCCCTGACACGCGGAATTTCATTATTCGCCGAGTTATTCGCTTTGAAGGATACTGTTAAAGTGTTTAGCTATATAAATGTATGGAGATATTAATTCCTAGAGCTTGCTATACAAGGCTAGTCGTTACGAAATGGTGCTGTGATAGTGTACACAATTGTCTCTGCTAGTGGCGCCCCCATCAGTAAAAAAAAATATTACTCGCTGAATACATCATTTATCGAAAATTCGTTTTTAACAATTGAAGTACGGGTACTGTAGTTTAATCAGAAACTATTAAAACTCTGTAAAATATACTTCGCTGTAGTTGTAGGTGGAAAAATTTCGAAAAACAGCCACTTTTGGCATTTTTGATGATGATGATCTGATGAGGGCGCTACTCGACTGCTACATTCCCCTTGACCAGCAATTTCTGTGGGAAAATTGGTATATTTAATCGTGCGTGTTCCGTGTGGTGCCGTACGTAAAGAATTGCACCACCCTCCATCTTCTCATGGGTGGCGTAAAAGGCGACTAAGGGATTTACCAGAGGATGGGCAGCAGCGTTCTCTGAGTATTTAAACCACCAACTGCGATCGCCAACCCGCCTGCAAAGCGTGGCGATTATGGCATATCCCCCCAACATATGCTTAAAGGAAGGCCTATGTCCAGCAGTGGACGTCTTTCGGCTGAAATGATGATGATGAATCGTGCGTGTACAAAATAAGCGGTAAATATCCTTCGTGTTATGTGGACTATTTTATTCCATTAAATCCCCGTGCAAGGCAAACATGGCCCCTTGATTTCCAAGCCAAAGAATAAAAAATAATAGAATAATATAAGAATTTGTGGTAAAGATAAAGTAGTTCCTACAACATTATCCCGCTGTTGCTGATAAGTAGAAAAATTTAGTTTTTTTCCGAAGTTTCCCGAACGAGATCGTAATATCGTATCACTAAACCTACCAAGAGTAACCCTTTCACACCCTTGACTGGCCTTGACTGTATTTCTCCTGACCCTTTACACAAAAATCCCGCTCACCCAGGGATATTCAGCTTTCATTAAACAACCCAAGCTAAAAGTTGTCTAAACAATGCTATTAATACAGTAATAGTGTAGCCCTGGGGTCAAAGGGCTGGGCTAGCGAATATTTCGATAAATGAATATGAATAAATGAATATTTTTGGGACATTTTTACACAGCACCATCTAGTCCCAAACCACAGAGTACATTGTAATATTCCCAAACTAAGCAGAGCTTGTACTATGGGTACTAGACAATGGATATGATACTTATGTACTTTCTTTTTGTAAATACATACTTTTAATACATAAGAAACACCCAGACTAACACAAACACTTATGTTCATCACACAAATATTTGTGTCCTGTGGGAATCGAACACACGACCTCGTGATCAGTAGTCTGACATTCGAACTACTAGACCACAGACGTCGTCAAATGACGATGATACTCGATGTTATCTCTCGGAATCGATGGTTTCGAGTCGATACATCGCGCTCAATTGTCAATTCGCGCGGGGTCGAAAGAATCGAATTCGGAGTTTCGTACTCATCGAGACAATCGGAAATCGATTGAGCGATTTCGAACGAGCGCATTCGTCGTATGCACAAGTTGCCTCGAAACTTTCAAAAAACATCGCGATTGTTTCGTTGGAGAGCAAGTCGATTGAAAAATTATACGGCTGCGATCACAGTTTAACAATATAAAGTAAAACTGTGGCTGCGATTGTTTCGATTTTGAAACATGTCGAAATCGCCCATCGCTAGGCTGGGGTGTTCGTTTGTATTCTGACGGGGCACCTAATTAAATGTAAGGGTTATTGCGGTATTCTGTTACGTAAATTTTTATTAAACAATATACGAATGGGATTTTTAGGGTGTTTTAGGATATTAATAAGAAGCCGCGGGCATAGGCTAAGTTACCCAAATTTCACAATTAAATATTTCTTTCGATGGAATTGCCGTCCCATCGGATTATGAGAGTGAGGGAATAGAGAGTGCACCTGTGTTTGCACACACACTTGTGTACTATAACCAGTCCCGCGCAGATGGCTAGTCTCTGTTGAGATTGACCGCTGTCACCGAAATTCGGCTAGGAGGACATTATTATATTTCACAAATAAATTGAATTGAATTGAAATTGAATTAAATTGGAATTTATTTATGAATTAGGCCACTGTTTTCAAGACTTTTGAGAAATGTCAAGCAGCTGGTGGTTTCCAAACTCCACAACTATAACAATATCAAAGTACAAATGGCCAATATTATGTATAGACTTGGCTGCAACGAATCGTCGTAAGTTCATTTTAATGCAAAACAGAGTCTTGACCGAATCGCCGGTCATATCTCGGAAGACACAAAATATGTGCAGTAAATCCACTCCAAATCTCCTAAGATTATCTTACCGAAAAAATTAATTCAAGTTAGTATCATCTGTGTTCTGTTGTTTCAAAAAGTTTATAGGCGTGGTTCACATTCCAAATCTATAATACCTAATCGTTGTGGCGATGCTTGGGGGAGGCCTATGTCCAGCAGTGGACGTCTTTCGGCTGAAATGATGATGATGATGATGATGAATACCTAATTTACAGAAAGCAGTGAAATTTATCAAGTTTTTTTTTATAAGCCAGTAAACTTTCGTCTTTTGACTTGGCTTCATTTTTATCTTCGCCATTTTGCATGCTGGGAGCCACTGTAATTGAAGAAGAGCAAAAATAACATAAACACCAACAATTATTTTAGTGCTAATAAAAAAGTTACGTGTATTTTTTTTTCTACGACACAATCGATAGTAAAAAGGCTAATTGCATAATGTATGCGTCCTTTTCGCATTCATCGTTGTTACCAGCCAGAGTAGGTATACCTTCTGCAATTTCTTATGTTGCAACTTGGTGCAGAAGCCAGCCAAGTGCCTCAAGTGGTCAGGTCAAACGCTGACTATAATTAGGATCATCTCCTCAACACGCTCTGATTGGCGCTGGCTAAGATGGACTTTATTCGCTTTTAATTTCCCGTTTCAATAAAAAAATCTCAGATAGTTACAAAATTATTATGATATATATGATAATTAGAGATGGGTAATCACCCGGGTTATAACCCGCGAGTGGGTTAAAACCCAGTTATCACCCATTTCATTCCACCCACTGGGTGTTTTGAGCGGGTGGAAACTAATTCCTTTAGATTTCGATTTTTACCCGACTGCGCCAGAAGGAGGGTTATGTTTTTCGAATGTATATATGTCTGTATGTATGTATCTATGGATGTTTGTATGTATGTATATTTCTTTGGCACGCTCTGTAGCCTAAACGGCTTGATGGATTTTAGCTTGAAAGGTGTCGTTAGATTCGTCTTAATTGTGAGAGTGACACTGGGTATATCAAAATTATAAAAATTCAAATGGCCGCTTTTTGGCGCAATATTATGTCTACAATTTTTTTTTCCCTCAAAACCTATCGAGTGGGGTATCAAAATAAAGGGTTTTATAAATGCTTTACAAAAATATGTACAACTTACATGTTTAAATGTAAATTGGAATGAGAAATGCTAAAAAAACACAAAATATTCAATGTAAAAAATGAAATATTTTTATGCGTGTAGTTAAAAAAAATAACATTAATACCGCGATAAAACATGAAAAAACTAAAAATTTTGAAATAAAAAAGTTAATTAATAATTCTAAAAAACCCGACTGCGTGTAAATACAATTGAAAAGATGTAAACAAGACTTTTGTAGGTAAGTATATGGGAAAGTGTCAAATCAACACGCAGGCGGAGGCTACCTATGAACTACTTGTATAAATCATGACCAAAATAATACGTAGCCTCAGACTTTTTTGGTTTTTAATTAACTTTTTTTTAACATGCAATAAGAGGCACGCATCGAGGCAAGGAGGCAACGCGCGATATGCCAGTGGGATGCGGCCGCAATAATTCCTCGCGTCCCTATATACTCTCATCTCACTCTAGCTTGTTTGTCACGGTGAGGGTCCACGTGTTTTGTATTTTTATCTATCTACTACCCGATATTGTAACATTTTGATCTTAACCTTTTTTTTTCGTGGGGAAAATCCTCATGGACTCACTCCGCCCGGGGAAGGCGGAGCCAGTGTCGGACTCTTACCGACTAAAAACCACCACGGTGTTCCTCTAATGACCCTTGGCCGGGGGCGTGGGAAACTTTTATTCTCCCAAACATCCCCGGTAGGTTCCGGCTCGCCACTAATAGGCGAGCCCCTTCTCCCCGTGCGGTAACCACATCAGCCATACCTTCCTGTTGACTGGCGCGCGCGGAACACTACGCGCCACCGTCACGGGCCTTTACTGACCGGGTGGCGGGCCACCCCGAGTCCACCGCCCGCAGGCCCACACCTAGGGTGGCTGGAGATTGGCATACGCCCTCCTGCGACGCCCAGGTCGTCTCCTGCGGTTGAGGAGAGAGGTCAATGCTTCTCGAACCCTCTCCGCCACCTCCTTAGCGAACATCACCTCCTCGCAGAAGAAGACGACGCCTTCCCACGCGCTCTCGCTCCCGACCATAGACAGAACCACGGCTGGAAGCGAGAGAGCGCTGCCGCCTACTGCAGTGATGCAGTCATTGCGCTGCGTGACCCAAGCTGGGCACTCCTCTAGTGTGTGCCGCGCCGTGTCCTCTAGGAAGCTCCCGCAGTGATGACACTCGGGTGTCGGCTCCCGGCCTATGCGACACAGATACGTCCCGAAGCAACCGTGCCCCGAGAGTATCTGGGTCAGCCGGTAGGTTAGGGCACCATGGCTCCTTTCCAGCCACTCCTCCATGACGGGCCTTACCGCCGCTATTGTGGCGTGCCCTGCGCTGGGTTGCGCAAGTCGCTTCTCCCATTTTTCGACCCCATCCTTCCCGACCCGAGTAGATGACGGCCCTGTCCGTCAGGTAGGCCCCGATGATATGGCGAAGGTAGGTCGGCACCCGATGGTATTCGAGTACCGCCCTAATGCAACTCCAGGGCAAGGTGTTGATAGTGTTGGTGATGTCGAGAGACACCGCCAAAACCGCCTCATCTCGGGCCACTGCTTCCTCCGCCAGAGCCATCACGCGCATAATGGCGTCCACAGTGGAGTGCCCCCGGCGGAAACCATACTGGTTTTCCGCCAGATCCGGCCCCATCCTAGTCAAGTGTTGGACAAGGCGGCCTGCAATTATTCTCTCAAAGAGCTTGCCCACCTCATCCAACAACACGATGGGGCGGTATGCAGATGGTGAGTCCGCAGGGCGCCCCTCCTTTTTCAGCAGGACCGGCTTGCTAGTCTATAACCTCCGTGGAAACTGGCCCCGCTCGAAACATACGATTAAGAGCCCTCCCAATCGGGGCCCAAGGGCCTTCAGAACTAGGACCCATGCTCCGCCAGGTATGCCGTCAGGTCCTGGGGCAATTTTTTTGGCCTGTTGCCGTTTCACCACCCTCTTCAATTCTTCCCGGGTCACTTCGGGCACTTCTTCGTTGTCATCCGCGTTAGACACCATGAGGAACCATCGGTGGAGGGGTGTGCTCCGCCCTTGAAGGGAACAGAGCGCACACCACGCCCTCCAAAAGCTCAGGCCGGAGAGTCTGTGACAGTGGGGGGGCCACGAGCAAAGTTTGCCCCGTACCATAAGGTATGGACGCCCCCACGGACTGCCGTCCAGAGCCACCCGCATGGCATTATATCCCGCGACTTTAGCCTCCGATATGGCCACTTGAAGAGCCACCTTCGCTACTCTGTACCCTTCGTACAGCTCCTCCTCAACTGCTGGGGATGCTTCCCGAACCTGGTGTACCGGCGTCGCTCGGCAACACACGCAACTCGTAGTCGCGCTATGTCCGAGGACCACCAGTACATCTGGTGCCTTACAGTACCGGGAACAATTTAGAATTTCATCATATTTCAGAATCAAGTGACCAAATTGCCAACTACTACTTTGTAATTCTTTCAATAAATAATTAATGGCCCTGATTTTGAAAGCACACTTTTATTTTTTGCTAGCTGAATGTGAATACTAATATCTCAGTGTTAAAATACTTACTTTAATTGTCTTTTATTACAATACTCATTTTCACCCATGAAAATAGGTGATAATGGGTTATAATCGGGTTATAACCCAAATCACCCGGTTTTAACCTAAATGGAAAGAATGGGTTATTACCCATTACCCATCTCTAATGATAATTCATTAGAGGTAACGAAAATTGAGTTTGAACCTCAGCCCCCCTAGCCAAGTTGACAATTTACAATCGTCAACGCTATAGAAAACAATCAAAATGTATGGGAATGACATATCTCCACGAATGACTTTTTTTCGTTGTTGTTTTTAGTTTTTTGTTGAGTTTTTTGTTCATTCCCACACATTTTGACTGTTTTCTATTAGCGTTGACGGTTGTAGATTGTCGACTTGGCTAGGGGGGCAGAGCTTCATAATACTAGAGAGAGGACAAGCAGCCGCGTAAAGGCCCGTTGTATGCACAGCGGGCATACACTGCCGCTAGTTCACCGTCATCTTGCACCCGAGTAAGTGTGCTAGTTTGAGAGAAAACTTTCTATTATTTCCAAAATGCCGTAAGGATACAAGTGTGCGTGTTTTATATGTGTGCGAGCATTTTGCTGTAATTTTATTGATGCGTTTGTTGCATTGTGTGCGTAAGTTGAGCTTGCGACACTCGGACGCCATGCAAACTAGGCGGCTTGCCCGATCTCCATATATTCCGTTTTCTGTGGTTTGAACGGAAGAGAACCAAATAATGATTCATTTGGTGGTCTTCGAAGCTCGAATGAATAGGTTTTAGCTGGGCAAGCGTGTAGATAGTAAAACTGTGACCGGCATCGACCGTCAAATGCAAGCCAATTAGGTATAAAAAATGCTACTATGTCTAAGAGTCCCAAAGAAGAATATCTAGAAGTTTTATGTAATCTGTGACCACATCAATTACTTAGACTATTGATTAAAACTCCATTCAAGCTTTGGCAGAGTCTGTAAATCCGAAATCGGAACTCCTAATCTGTACGAAGTTGGCAGATGACCCTGTAGATACAGTACCTATCTTTCAAGGGTTTGGGTCAATTAATCGTTTTCCTGTCACCCCTTCCTCAGAAGATAAGGGTTGAAATTGGAACGATTAGACTTGGAACTAGCAAGCTTATTATAGCGTCTATAAATAAGTTAGCTGTGCCCGCAGCTCTACTTGACAAGATTTTAAGTGTCCGGGATGAATATAAATAAAATTGAAAAGGTTTTTGCTGGGCAAGCGTGTATCATCGTCGACCGCACCATCGCGAGGTGGCAGTCAAACGCAAGCCCATATGATATTTAAGAAAAAATTAAATTTCAATTTTAATTTCTTTATTTGCTTAAATGTGGTAGATACAGATGTCACGTACAATTTTATTGAGTACGGCACGTTTACCACAAATAGCATGCAAATGATAGATAAATCTGAATTTAAAGTCACAAAACACAAAAAAACAAAACAAAAACAACAAAACAAAACAAAACAAAACTGAAAATAAAAAATATTAAGAACATGTGGACTGTGATAGCTGAGTTGAAGAATATACTTTTCGGAACAAGAATCCAAACCCGAACACCTATAATGTACTACAATTCTTATAATAAACATTTTCAAATTCTAATGTTTAACAAAGCTGGAAAGATGAAGTGGCTGTATCTGAGTTTGTGGAGTTTTGTGTGAAGGAGTTATAAATCAATGAAAAGACAGAGTAATTTAGTTATACATTTTTAAAAACACTGGGGGTTAGATATCGAAATCTTAATTGTTTTAGATTAAAATAAGAGCTCTAGTCACCTTGTATTCGTGAAAAGCGTGACTAAAACACATAAGATTAAAATAGCAGTTCAACCTTAGACAGTTATTTTATGAACAAGTTAACAATTATGATCCAATCTATTTACAGTTTTAATTAACATTTAAATCAGTTTCAATGACATTAGATCACGATACGATATACTAATATTTGCAACTTTAATCCGTAGTTAGATATGCTAAAAGTTATGATGTCATTTAAAATTGTATTCAAACTTGCTAGTTTTGATGACCTTTGAAATTGACAAGCAAGCGACAATAGCATTGAACAGTGTTATATTACTTACCTACTTTAATCGACCTAGCCTATCGATCGAAGACCACGGCTAGCAGTAAGCCTCTCTCAAGTTCACCAAAACAGTTCGTTCTTAGCTTTACGTATTCAGTGTAAACAGATACTTTTTTTTTTTTTTTTTTTTTGTTAGCCTGTACTGTCCCACTGCTGGGCAAAGGCCTCCCTCAATTCCTTCCATCTATCGCGGTTCTGTGCCGCCTCCTGCCAGCTGTCATCAAGAAAGACATCGAGCTCGTCTCTCCATCTCCTGCGTGGTCTGCCGCGACCCCGCTTCGCTGTCAGATACTTAGATATGTAAATTTTCACGTAAAGATCTTAACACTTCTTCTTTCGTGTCAAGGGTTCTCATTCAGTTTACACTATCATCTTTAATAGTAGTAAAGCTCCTTTGTGAAGGAGCTCGTCCGGGGAGGTACTACCACCGTACCTACTTCTTCGCTAAATATTGATGCTTGCATTGCTGTTTCAGTCTGAAGGGTATGGGTGCCGGTGAAATTACAAACGCATGAGACTTTCCATCTTCATGTTTCAGTTTGGCGAACCGACTTGCGGTTTAGGCAACAGCCTAGGTGGTATTGCAGTTGTTATGGTCAAAGGTAACATTAACATCAGGTGGGCCTTTAGCTCGATTCGCCATCCTATACAATAAACAAAAAAAAAACATCAGCCCATTACTGTCCCACTGCTGGGTACAGGCCGCTTCCCAGAATGTGAAGGTTTCAGGCCTTAGACCACCACACTATCCTACTGCAGATAGGCGGACTACACACACCAACGAGAATTGTATGGAGCATTCTCAAGTGTGCAGGTTTCCTCACGATGTTTTCCTTCACCGTTAAAGCAAGTGATAATCAAATTTTGATCCGCACATCCTCAATCCACTTAAATAAAGCGATCTTCCCAAAAATACCTTTCGTTTTACGAACAGGGTCGATAATTTTTTATGCCGTAATGCGTAGGCTTAGAGCTTCATTTCATCTAAGACTGATTAAATGTGAAAATAGCATTGTAACCGCTGTATTCCGCACTATTTACTTGGCCACGGAATCAATCAATCAACTCAGCCTAACGCAGTCCACTGCTGGACATAGGCCTCTCCCAAATTGCGCCACAACGCTCGGTCCTCTGCCTTCCGCATCCAGTCCCCCCCAGCCACGTTCTTTAGGTCGTCGGTCCACCTGGCAGGGGGGCGCCCTACGCTGCGTTTGCCGATACGCGGTCTCCACTCAAGGACTCGTCTGCTCCAACGGCCATCGGTCCTTCGACAGACATGGCCAGCCCACTGCCACTTCAGCTTACTGATCCTACAAGCTATGTCGGTCACTCCGGTTCTTCTCCGGATAATCTCGTTACGGATTTTATCCTTCAAAGAAACTCCAAGCATAGCTCGCTCCATAGCTCGCTGAGCGACTTTAAATTTGTGGACTGGCCCAACTGTCAGTGTCCACGTCTCGGCACCGTAAGTCATGACTGGCAGGACGCACTGGTTGAAGACCTTTGTCTTCAAACTTTGCGGTATAGGCGACGAGAAGACTCGGCGAAGTTTGCCAAATGCTGCCCAGCCCAGACGGATCCTTCTGTTGGCTTCTTTCTCGAAGTGGTGTCTACCAAGCTGAATTGCCTGCCCTAGGTAGACGTATTCCGTTACAACTACGGAATATTCTAATTTAATCTGAATTTTATTTTATTTTATTGAATTATTAAATTGAAATAACTATAAACAAATAAAATTAGTAATATAATAATAATAATTGTATAATTTATTAATGAAGTAATAATAATAATTCATTTAATTAATTCTAATTTTCTAATTGTAATAATGTGATATGGGTGTATGTGTATGACGTCAAACTTATGCCTTACCTGAAATAAAGAATTGCCCTATATCAAATTCAATACAAACGTTCAGGTTTTTGGAGGTCTTCGGAGGCCATCGGAGGCATCCGGGAGGAACATTAAAAGTGTCTCGAAGTTCTACCTGTCGCGCCGGGACAATAAAAACGGACAAAGGTGGATATTGCGGATGCCAGACATTCAATGCCGTGACCGACATTCATATGTACTCCTTTCTTTGCTCCCCGACCTCCATATTACTCTTTTTTATTTGTCCACGTCGCAATAAAACATTTGTCTTATTTATAGTGGACTGAAATTGGGATAGCAAAAGTTATGGGAGTTTCCGGTCGTTTTTTGACCATTTTTGCTTCATGGTTTCGTAAAATATAATCTGTATTAACGATAGTTGAGAGAGTGATAAAATATTATCAAAAATTCTGTTATCGTAGGTACCGATAGAATGGCCAGGTGGGCAGGGCGCGTGTGCCAACACTATGCACCATAGTGCAGCTCATTTCAAAGCCTTTCTCAGTACGCCTTATGACTTGTTTCTGTAAATACTGTAACAAAAACCCGCAAAAATGCCTTATTGTGCTGTTTCTAACTGCAGAAACAAAATCTGTAAAGTACATTTGATAAAGTTAATTAAAAAAAAATAATGACGTCAATATGGGACGCGTAGTTTGTTCAAAAAGTTGCCACGCATGAATCGCTAGTAAAATTGTGATTACAACCACTGAGGAATTCAGTGATTACAACCATTCTATCTATTTCTACTGGAGTACCACACGTGGTCACTTCTTTTTTACCTCTCCTGCTTCATGGTTTCATAAACTCGAATGTTTATTTATGATGGCTAGGATAGGTTCTTTTAACAATCAAGTTTCTTGTAGAAATGCGTTTTTTTATATCAGACAAAAGTTTTGACATATCTTGTACGTTTCTTTCCCATTCTTATGTTTTTCTGACCATTATCAGAATAAGTTAATTCTTTCGCTTCAAGGAAATGTGTAATGGAAAAAGTTTTTTATATCAGACGATTATTTTTTCATATCTTGTATAGTTCATATTTTGCTTGGCTTTCATCTGTGATGAAGTTCACTTTGTTTCTGAAAAGAAAACTTGTAATAACTTGATGGAAAACTTTGTACTTCATGGCTCTTCGTAAGTTATAAAAACAAACTTACAACTTGTGTCGTTGGAAAGAACTAAAAGACTGACTTGCTTTATATTGAGAGTTAGCTAGTAATAATAATAATAATATGTAATTACGTTTAATACAATGCAAATTGCGATTTGTATCCCTAATAAACTCAAAAACCTATATAATCCTTTTTTTAGTATTGTAAGTTTAATTTAGTAGTGTAAGGGCCGGTATTTCAATAGTCTGATAACTTTTAACTGAGGAATAAATATGATATCTTGACAGATTTTCCATACAACAACTGTCAAAATGTCAAACTTATTCCTCAGTTAAAAGTTAACTGGCTATTGAAAGACCGACCCTAAGTTTAATTACAGGCCAATCGCGAGTTTATGAAGTAGATGCGTGGTGCGAGAGGGATGTGATGCGTGATGTCAGTCGCGGACCTTAAAGCTTAGCTTAGCCACAGATAATACTCAGCCAATAGTAGGTGAGTATCACATCCTCCGCAGCGCGCAACTACTTCATAAACTCAGGCATTGACCATTTCATACAAGTATTTTTATTCTGCGCGTATGTCATATTTTTGGCATTTGTGACACTGTTATCTACATAAATAGTATAAAACAAAGTCGGGTTAGCTACACCATTTATAACTCAAGAACGGCTGGACCTATTTTAATGAAATTTAGCATACAGATATAACAGAACCCGGATTAACATATAGGTTCCTTTTTTATCCCGGGAACATGAACATTTCCCGAACGATGCGCGATAATCGACGTTCACACGAGCGAAGTCGCGGGCATAAGCTAGTATTGTGATAACACGATCCTAGCAACACGAGGTAATATTCGTATAACTAACACCAGACCTATTCAGTTCCCACCCTGCCATTATTGAGTTACCCAAAATCACTTATGAAAACTTAGTGTCAAGTGCGAAACCCGTCGTAAAAAGGTCGGGCGGGGCCCATCAAAAACTTCCATATACTCGTAAAGTAGGGTTACCAAAACAATAAAATATTTTCCGGAGAAAAATCCGGACATAATAAGCAGAAATTTCCATACATTTTCATTAAAATTTCTTAATCGTAGATAGCACATTTTTTACTAAAGATTTTAGAAATTCCGGACGTTACAGAATTCCTCCAATTAGGGGCTCGTGGCTAAGTAGCAACTACGCGCATTGTATGATCTGCAAGGTTAAGCTACACTTGCCGCGGTCAGTCCGTGGATGGGTTACAATTTCGTTGCACATCGAGACCCCTCCGTGCCTCGGAGAGCACGTTAAGCTGTCGGTCCCGGTTGTCATACGAACATCTATGGCAGTAGTTACGGGTAGTCAGAAGCCCGAAAGTCTGACAAGTGTGGCCTGATTCACAAACGTTCGAAAACTTTCCGTTTCCGAAGTGAAATTTGACCGGCAAACGAAACAAAACGACCACTTCCTGCGACCACAAATGATGCAAAGCTTACGAAACATCAGGAAAAGCAATGTTAATAATAATACGCGATGTAATCCGGTCAAACTTGTTTTATTAAGAAAAAAAAAACATTGAGAATCGAACGCATTCGGAAACTCTATTCATAGTTCTTTAATTTTACATCGAGTGCTTTCCGACAACAAATGGCTCACGGGAGAGTTTCCTTGAATTTCGCGTTGCGTTTCCGAATACGTTCGGTTCTTAAATCGTTTTGTTTCTTAATAAAACAAGTTTAACCGTATTACATCGTGTATTATTATTAAAATTGGTTTTCCTGACGTTTTGAATGCTTTGCAGCGTTCATGGTCGCAGGAAGTGGTCGTTTTGTTTTATTTGCCGGTAAAATTTCACTTCGGAAACGGAAAGTTTTCGAACGTTTGTGAATCAGGCCACTGGTCTACCCTCCGAATGTCGGTATTACCCAGAACTGGGTTGTGGGGGTCTGATGGCAGTCACTTCGTGTAAAATCTGGTGTTCAGCCGCATCTAATTTGACTGGAAGCCGACTGCTGCTGCGAGCTGGAGCTGGTGGTTAGGCTCGGAAGATGAGGATGATGATAGAATTCCTCCAATTCCGGGACAAGTGCTAAAATTTCGGTTTTGTCCGGAAAATTGTAGACGTATGGAAACCCTAGTAAACAGTGACTTTATTATCCAAACGAAGCAAAAACGCCGCCATACATGCAAAATATGGTGCCAATTTTATTCTTACACTAAAATGTTTTATGATGTTTTTATTGCGAAAAGATTCCGGATTATAGGGGTGAATATATGGGGTTTATTACTTGCTTTTCATGGTGTCTGATAGGCGTTTAGTGTAAGCATTAAGGTGCTTCCTCTGCTTACAGCGATAATCGATAAGCGGTGTATTAAATTGATAAACACTCTTTACTATTGCACCTGATACAACTGTACCTTCATAAAATTACATTTTATGTGTATGGTGGTGAAGGAGCCATCTCCCATCTCCTTCACATTCATATGATAGGAGATTATACATGTTAGGAGTTGGTATAATTTTTTTTTCTAGCGATCGCATCTGTTATATCTTTCTCGCAGATTTGAGTCTCATCGCTTTTGTTTATCTTGTTGTTGTTTTATAAAGTCGTAAGGCAGTCAAGGTAAGGCCTAGCATTCTCCCGACTGATGTAATCACGAAATAAATAATTTCTTTATTCCATGGATGATGATAATGATGTAATCTATACTTATAATAATATAATTATAATAATAATCTCCCAGCTCCTTGTTTTATTAGAACAGTCTGGGGGTGCCCCTGTGCCCCCCTCCCTGATTCCACCCTTGCTCTTCTCAGTCAATACTAATATTATTAAGAAGAAAGATTTGTTTGTTTGTAATCGATAAAATCTGAAACTATGTTCCTTTCACTATTAGAAAGCTGCTTTATCCAGAAGTAACATAGGCTATAGGTATTTTATTTCAGAACGCAGGCAAAGCCGCGGGCACAGCTAGTATTGAATAAAACCAAAAAAATCTTGGTGTTGTCAGTACAGATCCGCCATACAGGTTGTTATGTTCTATTATGGTGATGAGCTAAAGTAAACAAAGAGATGTGAAACCAAATGTATATTTCTATAACCGTGAGATTACATGGGAAGTAACTACTTGAAATTCAACACTGATTTAACTTAATACTACTGTCTTAAAAACTAGGAGGGCGCCAGGAGGGTTTTAGTTAGATGTAATGTACTTGGAACCCTGCCTATCCTGCAGTCGCCGGCTGGCGTGAGACTCTTGTAATTGATGATGATATCGCGTATTGGATATAACAAATAAGGAATACATACGGTTCCCGTGCGAACTGACGATAAACCTTCTCAATAATAAAGGGCGTCTAATTGTTATATCACCCAGGGTGGTGAATTGTAGGAATATTACTATATTTAGGAAACTCACCTCTTTATGTTGAAACTGTTCACAAAACAAAATATGACGAAACTTGATCTTTTAATATTTCACAATTACAATTTTATTTCTATATCGTGTCGGTAGAAGTGGTAAGTATGTTAGACCAGGGTCCCTGGAAAACCTCACCGTGTGCCTCTCGGCTGCTAGTCCTTCTGGATACGACTGGAGGGAACGGCAGTTGTTAGGCCAATGCATCCTGGGTATGGGCAATAAATATCCTTCCGAGGGATATTATTATCCTTCGGGGGATTTTATTGCTTGTGGCGAATATTCTGGCGCTCCATCTTTTTTTTTTTTTTTTTTTTGCCGTGGGGAAATCCTCATGGACGCACTCCGCCCGGGGTAGGCGGAGCCAGTGTCGGACTCTAACCGACTAAAACCACCACGGTGTTCCTTCAACTACCTTAGCCGGGGGCGTGGGAACCCGTGAGTATTCACACAACCACCCCCGACAGGTCCTGGCCCGCCACAAGCAGGCGAGCCCCTTCTCCCCGTGCGGCCTAACGTCGGCCGCACCCTCCTAGGTGGGGCACACGGAACACTGCACGCCACTTCACCTCATGGGTCTTTACCACCCGCGCCAACTACGCCGGCTGTGCCAGCTACGCCAGCTGCTGGTCGGGCAGCAGACTACCCCGAGTCTGCTGCTCGCAGGCCCTACGTCCCATAATTTTTTATAGAGGTTTTCTTCCTCGCGGTCCAGGCGGTGAAGCCAAGACCCTTGGTCCCAAGAGGCGCGAGAACACTACTCAGCGGGCACTCCTGGGGTTACGAGATCGACGGGGGCAGGGAAAGACAGTCCCCCCGCTGCCTGCCCAGTGGCAGGGTGAGTGCACACCGGGCCCGCCCCTGCTCCTCCACTGTGCCCTCTGCTGATATCAGAGGGACACGTGGAGCAACTCCCTACTGGCCCAGAACGGGCCCCTCCCGTGCCAGAATATTCGCCACAGGCAATAAAATCCCCCGAAGGTTAATCCCTTGGCAGGATTTTATTGCCCGTGCCCAGGATGCACCGGCCAAACAACTGCCGATCCCTCCAGACGTGTCCAGAAGGACAAGCAGCCGTCAGGCACACGTGGAGGTTTTCTGGCCAGCACCCCAGGGGCTCCATCTGGGCCAACGGGGCGTGACTCTGCGTGTCCCTCTGAAGTTAGCAGAGGGCACAGTGGAGGTTGAGGGATGAGGAAGAAACGTCACTACGTCCGTGTCGTGGGGAACCATGGAAAAAAATATTAGCCCTGGATTTAGAGTGGCTGGTATTTCATTTCTGTCCTTGTCCTCTTTCTGAGTGTATTTGATCCTTTGTAAACTAAACCCATAGTGTAACCTTTAGTACATTATGCACTTACCATAATATACATATCGTATTGCGGTCTACCGCGGCGACCAGACTGACCACTTTCCAGCTAGTGTATTTGTCACTTTCTATTGGTAGGAGTTTGATTACAAGTTCTTATATCATAATATCAGTTTTAGATATAGATGCAGATTTTTTTTGTCATTGTTTAATATGTGCCGTCTGGGGGAGATTCAGATAATCAGGAATCAGATAAGAATCCTAACAAGAACCCTTAATGGGCACTGCAAGCTGAACAAACACCTTCACAGGATGGGTCTCAGTGATACCACAGTTTGCAGGTTTTGTCGCGAAAATGATGAGACGCCCATCTATATCCTATGCGAATGTGATGCAGTGCACCACATCAGAAACCAGCATCTTGGCGGCTACATCATCTCAACGCAGGTGATCAAATCCTTCTCCCCCAAGGTCATTGTCGACTTCATGATTGACTTGCAGCTTGCGGAATTGCTGTAATGCTGCAAGAGGCGTCACAATAGATCTTATCAGGTCGCATGGCTTATGGGCGTTCAAGACCCCTACCTCTTTCCTCAAAATAATTCTGAGGGCGTGTGCTCCTATGTCCCCTCCTGGATCTACCCTTGCTCTTCTAAATCAATATAATGTAGTTCATGTAGCATTCTGCAAGTCCATAGTTGAACATTTCAAACTGGAATCCAAAGAGCAAACGTGGAAATTGAAATAAAAGTAATCGTATAAATCATATACATTTGCATAACAAACAGGACAAATATCTGTATTCCATACAAATATTGTATTGTTCTTGATACGGGAAACGAACCCTCGAATCATCGTTCTGTTAATTTTAAAATTCAATTACGAAACCCCATTGTCCTTGCTTCGGTCACACAAAACGGTTTACACCCTTTTTGTTTGCAATAAATGATAATTCGGATTCTGTGGATGCTATTTTAAACGAGTATAAAACCGTAAATGTTCCTTATAAAACGGACCATCCAATGATCCTTTTAATAAAACAAAACAAACAAAACGGCCAGAGGCTGTCATGGAGTCGGCCTAATCCTTTCCGAAAGAATGGCAGAGTGCGTGATTGAGGAATCTAGTTGCACGGTTCCAAAAAGTTGGTCCTATGGAGAAGAGCCGGAAAGAAACTCGATGGATATACTTTTTTCAAGTAATAAATGGTACAATGATTTGTTACATGATTTGGAAAGAATTGTGTGAGAACAATATAGGTAATGATTGAGAAAAAATCACTGAAGTAAACTATTTAATGATTAATAATGATTTTAAGTTAAGGCTTGGCCATAACAGGAGGGAATCGAGGGAACTCAACGATCCGATACTCTTATAATAAAATAATATGCATCACCATCCAATGTACTAGTATCACATCGTAACACGCTTTGAGTTACCACTATTACGTCACTCGGTACGCACAACACAATATAAAGATGGTACATTAGCCGCAATAGGTTGACCTTAGCCCACGCAGTGCGCAGTGACTGTGAGTCATGAACGAACATAAACAATTTAGTACTAGTAATTGATAGTACTGTCTTTTGGTGGAACTTTTGTTATGTCTACTATGAGTTTGCAATGATATATTGGTTTATTCGAAATGAAGGAGAAGATGAGAACACTTACGGCCAAAATTAATATCCAATCTATCCACAATTTGGCCTACTAGAGATAGGAATTAGACATATTTTATATGGAGCTTATTCGTCGTCGTCTGAACTAAGTCATACTGAAGTGAGTTTGACAAGGGAGAATGGAACATACATGTATATGAAATGAGAGACAATATTTATCCATAAATTGCAGTCTTTAGCTGGACGTGCATTTCCAAACAATATTAACCCCCAGTTTCTGGAAGGCTGATCAATTTGATCTATTGTCAAATCTAATATCAGTTTCTGTGATTGGCCGGCGAAATGTTAACAACCAATCACATCGCTTGACCTGAGATTTGACAACTGATTAGTGAATTTTTGCGTTGATCAGCCTTTCGGAAACTGGGGGTGAGTTTGGTAGTTTTTCGGACTATTAGATAATAATACTAATTGTAACGACTGTCGCTGAAAACGCTACTCTGCGCTTGTGCCACAGCAATTTGCTGAGCGTATATTTTAATGTCTTTTATTAGCGATGACCGATTTGCACGGATATGTTGCATATCTTTCCAAGCAATTTTAGTGTATTTTTAACCGACTTCAAAAAAAGGAGGAGGTTATGTATTCCGCGGGTTTTTTTTTTTTTTTTTTTTTTTTTTTTTTTCATGTATGTACACCGATTACTCCGAGATTTATGGGCCGATTTACGTGGTTGTTTTTTTATTTGGTAGAGGAAGCCCGCGCGGTGGTCCCATATAAATTTTATTGACTTAGGTTGAGCAGTTTTTTAACCAGCTTCAATAAATCAGTTTATTTTAGCTTCGCCTATCTAGATGATCTGCTCATTGGTACGTTTTTCTGAGAATTTTTGGCCGATATACGTGTTTTTTTTTCACCTTAGTGATTGGAGGTTTGGAAGAACATGAGCGAGACTTTGCCCAGCAGTGGGATAGCAAAGTTTAATAAAAAATATATTTTCAAAGTGGTTATACAAACATTTATGAATCATTATTCGCAATTATCAACTAAAAAGTATGAAATAAAAACTTTTTAACAAAAAATAAAACCGACTTCAAAAACCTTAACTAAAAAGTAAAAAATAATCATTGTATGTATTTTAAAATCTTAACATAAACCAAAATTTTGAAGGCGGCGCGTGATTTTCATGTACGTTCACATAAACTGTTTTTTATTATTATAGATATGCGCTCGACTGTACATTATATTTAGGTACATGACTCAAAGGTCAATCACGCGCCGCCTTCAAAATTTTGGTTATTATTTTTTACTTTTTAGTTAAGGTTTTTGAAGTCGGTTTTATTTTTTGTTAAAAAGTTTTTTTTACTAATTTTATTCCTTTTAAATTGGTATTTGATTTGATTCTACTTTTGTACTTCATAGGGGTGAGTTACTGTTTGATTACTTATTGTCTAACAACCTTCTCGTTCTTAATAGGGGCAATTCCCCGACCTTTGTAACCAGCACCCGCCAGGAGGTGCTAGACATTACTTTCTGCACGGGCCCTTTACAACACCGTGTAAAAAACTGGCACGTTTCTGAGGAGGCGTCCATGTCTGATCACAGACACATCAGGTTTAACCTAACTCTCTCCGCGGTGAGAGAGACTAATTCTTACAGAAACCGAAAAGCAACGAATTGGTCAGGCTACAGAGACTGTCTCAAATCGAATTTGCTATCGGTCAATAGATGCGTTAAATCTATTGAACAGTTGGAGGCTACAGTAGGGGACCTTGAAGGCGGTATTAAATCTGCTTTCTTTCAGAACTGTCCGCTAAAAACCTCCGCTACCATGAGAGATGTTCCATGGTGGAATAAGAACCTAGAGCGACTCAGGAGAAACGCCCGAATCCTGTTTAACAAGGCCATGAGGGACGACACCTGGGATGACTATAGGAAGGCGCTGACCGCGTTCAACAGAGAATTGAGGAAGGCCAAGAGAAAGTCCTGGCGCGAGTTCTGTGAATACATTAAGAGTACCTCACAGGCAGCAAGGATCCACAAAATAATCTCAAAGTCTCCTCAATCCCATTTAGGGCTATTAAAATACCCGGATGGGACCTACACGAGATCCGCAGAGGAAACACTGAAGCTTTTAGCTAAAGTGCACTTTCCGGACTCTGTGCCAATAAATGGTAACGGAAGCCATACCTCTCAAAACCCTCGGAGCAACAGACCAAGGATAGAAGACTGGAGGATGGCTTCTCTTATATTTAGACCCGATCGGATCGAATGGGCCATTAACAGCTTCAAGCCCTTTAAGACCGGAGGGGAGGATAATATCTTCCCTGCCTTACTACAAAAGGGGTTGGATATTATCCTACCAACGCTGTTGAAGGTTTTTCGAACCAGCTTTGCCTGGGGCTACATACCCACAGCGTGGACTAGGGTGTCCGTCACCTTTATCCCCAAAGGGGGAGACAGGGACAAATCGATGCCCAAGTCCTATAGACCAATTAGTCTTACCTCCTTCATGCTCAAAACCATGGAGAAGGTACTCAACCAGCACATCAGGGCTACCTACTTAGTAGACAAACCCCTGCACGTGAGACAACATGCCTATCAGAAAGGCAAGTCCACTGAGTCCGCATTGATGGACTTAGTGGATAACATAGAAAAAGCTGTTGAGGACAAAGAAATTGCTCTGTGCGCCTTCTTAGATATAGAGGGGGCATTTGACAACACCTCAACAAATGTCATACTAAAAAGTATGGAGCAACGCAACATTGACCGAACGACCATCTACTGGATCGAAGCAATGTTGCGTAACAGAGTAGCGTCAACATCTCTCTTAGACACAACTATAAGGATGAGACTAAACAGGGGTTGCCCACAAGGGGGCGTCCTGTCTCCCCTAGAATGGTCTTTAGTTGTTGACAGCTTACTGAGCGAGCTCAATAGGGCTGGCTATTACACGCAAGGTTACGCGGACGATCTGGTAGTGATTACCGTTGGCAAATGCCAATCAGTCATCTCCGATCTGATGCAAACGGCCTGTAGAATAATCGAAAGATGGTGCAAAGACTCCCAACTCTCGGTCAATGCAGACAAAACTGTCATTGTACCTTTTACAAAGAAAAGGAAGTTGGATGGCTTAAAACCACCAACCCTCTTCGGTAAAACGGTCAACTTTTCGGATGAGGTCAAATATCTAGGCATCATCCTAGACCAAAAACTCACGTGGAATGCACACATTAAACATGTGACAAGGAAAGCAAAAATTGCTTTGGGAACTTCCTGCCGACTGGTCAACTCGAAATGGGGCCTTAGACCATGGGCAACGCTGTGGCTGTACACTGCTATAGTAAGGCCCATGATAACCTATGGCTGTGTCGTATGGCATGGAAAAACCCATCAGACTACCTGCAGGGATGCTCTCTCAAGCCTCCAGAGACTCGCGTGTCTCATAACAACAGGAGCAATTGCATCGACTCCGACCGCTGCACTTGAGGCTCTGCTTAATCTCGTTCCTTTGCATGTGCAGGTGCAAATGGACGCTAGGGCAGCAATGATAAGGGCCAGAATAGCGGGAAGGACAAGATGGAAGTCGACTGCCATGAGGGCACTGCAAGAGAACCTTATGAAGAAAGACATCATTGCCATGCCCACTGATGCAATGTTAAAAGAATACAGCTTTGATAGGCTGTTTAGGGTATTCATACCTCAGAGGACTGAGTGGAAGGACGAAACGCCAGGCCAGCCTCAGTCCACTGATGTTGTTTGGTTCACCGACGGATCAAAAAAAGAGGGTCTAGCAGGAGCCGGATTCCACGGTGGGCGGCCAAAGGTAAAAAAATTCGCCAACCTAGGCCAGCACACCACTGTGTTTCAAGCGGAATTATTTGCCATTATTGGATGTGTCCGTTTAAGTCTGCAGAGGACCTATATTAATAGGCGAATCTTCATCTTCTCTGACAGCCAGGCTGCTTTAAAAGCCTTAAATTCAGAGGAAATTGACTCCAAACTTGTAAAGGAGTGTGTCCAGCTATTAAACTCACTAGGAGCGGCAAACTCGGTGGCACTAGGATGGGTACCTGGACACTGTGGCATTAGAGGCAACGAAGCCGCTGATGAACTAGCTAGAGCTGGTGCTGAAAGCCCCAATGTGGGCCCGGAGCCAATCTGTGGCATTCCTAAATGCACCACTACAGCCTACCTTAAAAAATGGGGAACTGACCAAAGTATTAGCCTTTGGGAAAAATCCCCAGGTCAAGAACACTCGAAAGCGCTACTTGTGGGCTTCAAAAAAAGGTTTACGAAAGAAGCGCTTTCGTTGAACAAAAATCAGATAAGAATCCTGACAAGAACCCTCACTGGGCACTGCAAGCTGAATAAACACCTTCACAGGATGGGCCTCAGTGATACCACAGTTTGCAGGTTTTGTCGCGAAAAGGATGAGACGCCCATCCATATCCTATGCGAATGTGATGCAGTGCACCACATCAGAAGCCAGCATCTTGGAGGCCACGTCATCTCAATACAGGAGATCAAATCCTCCTCCCCCAAGGTCATAGTCGACTTTATGATTGACTTGCAGCTTGGGGAAGTGCTGTAATGCTGCAAGAGGCGTCACAATAGATCTTTTAGGTCGCAGTGGCTTAGGGGCGTTTCAAGACCCTACCTCTTTCCTCAAATAATTATTTGTACTTCATCTTCTTGGAACATATAAATACTTTCCTTTCTTTATTTTCTGCCACTGTCAATTCCGTTTTCATGTTTTCTTCTCTGCACTAGGGTTGTCTTCTTGGACCAGTGGTCTCATCGAAATGTTAGTAAAGGCTGTCTAGTAATATCTATTCGGTTCCAATATATTTTTCATGATGTTGCCGATTACACAATTAACTAGTTGAGCACAGCTTATTAAGGAAATCCTTATTGTTACCAGTGGAAAGTTGTATTTTGGAATGTGTTTACAGGATGGAAAGCAAAGCAGTCATCTGTAAAGCAGCCATTTATGTTGAGATAAGAGAATTGGGGACAGGCAGTCGATTCGTACGGGGTTTCGCCATCATAAATAAAATCACCCTACCGTGACAGGTGTCAAATACTAGTATTTGTTTTGTGACGAAGTCTCTTTTCCAGCTTATGCACTTATTAATTAAAAGGCATCGTTCTTTACTGCTGTCAACGTACCTATGCCGTTTTGGCCATGCTATGTGAAAAAGATTTTAATGGTGCGTGTGCTGTTGGATGACCTTTAACGATGACCGCATGTTCAGTATCATTATAAAGAAAGTATATTGCAGTCCACTGCTGGACATCCTGCAAAGCATCTATTATGATTTTGACGCTGACTGATTATATGTATGTCAGGGAAAAACGTTAACGCTTATAAATAGGTAGACTAACGTAATAAATACTATAGATGTATCTCAATAAATAAATAAATAGTTAAAAGTAAATTAAAATTAATAGAGTTTTCGTTCTTGGCGTAGGAAATTAAAGGCTTCAAGTGCAGGGTTGAATTTACAGGCGTTATTCGAAGCGAAACACGAGTTCACACGATTCATTTACAGTTCAAGAGACAACATTATTAACCACAAAATAGTATACCCGTAGCTTTGTTCCCGTTGTGCGTCGAAGAAGCGTATATCGCCATCCGGTCAGTCTATCTGTGTGCTAAATTTCATCCAAATTCATTCAACCGTTTCAGCATGATTGAAGACCAAACCAACAAAACACTTCTTCGCATTTATAAATATTATAATGAGATTAGTCATCCATAAGTAGAACAAGATAATCCTTCATGTGCTCAGCAAGTATTCTATTTATTACGACTATAGGAAATTACCCTAACCACAATATACATCAAAATGAATATGTCTCCACCTCCGAAGGCGTGGAACTGTGAACCAACTTGCAAAAGGTTAAACGTTGTACCAAGTTTCGGACTATAAAGGTTAACCACAACCTGTGAATCAAAGTAAAGTTTAAATTATAATGTTACCTTTTCATCCGTTCCGTGTGGTGCTAGACATAAAGAATAGCACCACACTCTCTCTTCTCATGGGTGTCGTACAAGGCGACTGGATTCACCAGAGGATGGACAGCAGCATTCTCTGAGTATTTAACCAACTAACTGCGATCGCCAACCCGCCTGCCAAGCGTGGCGATTATGGCATATCCCCCCTTAATTGGGGCAGGTCTATGTCCGGCAGTGGACGTCTTTTGGCTGAAATGATGATGATGATGATATTTTCATCAGTTCAGGCTAGTGCTTTTCATTCGTTCACTTCGTTGGTAAGTGTTAAGTGGCTTTGTTATCGTTCAATCCATTTCACAATTTTTATCTCAGTCTTCGTCTCAATTTGGCGAACGCGGTTTGCAATATCATTGAGGCAACAAGCTACATGGTGGTGGCCCCCGTGCCTCAGCGAGCACGTAAAGCCATCGGTCCTGCGCCTGATCTTTTTCCGTCGTGTCGGATTGCCGGCCCATCGGATTCTTCTTCTTCGTGTCGACATGAGCTACATAATAATAATAGCTCAAGTCGTGGGGAAAAGATTAGCCAGTCAGCAGGTTGATAGCGGGGCTGACTGCCCAGAGTGCGCCGGACGATCAATTAAATATCGTCACTCGTGGAGGCTCTTTTAATGCACCCCTGCATCGGATTATGAGAGTGAAGTAATAGAGAGTGCACCTGTGTTTGCGCACACACATGCGCAGTATATGTCCTGCGCAGATGGCTAGTCTCCGTTGAGATTGGCTGCCGTGACCGTAATTTGGCCCGGAAGACATTATTAGGTGGTATTGCAGTTGTTATGGGCAAAGGTAACTACTTAACATCGGGTGGGCCTTTAGCTCTTTACAGTAGATTCAGTACATTTTGTTTTTCATATATTTTAGTCCGGCAACGCATTCCACCCAGCTTTCTGCACTAAGTCCTAGATCCTTTATATTCTGAGAAGTGGCCAGTGCCCAGTTTAGTGTGACAGTGATGAGTTGATTACTATTCTTTTTCTATGGATGATGTAAATAAGTATGTAAAATTATGATTAGAAGAAGCTTTTATGTAAGGCCAGCAAGGCTGAGGTGAAAGCAATAAATTGGATGAACTAATCAAATTCAGTATTTTTTTAAACAAATGAATATATTTAAATACAAAAACACCACGACAAATTCCTTATAATTTAAAATCACACTGTGATCTAGATTTCACAGGCAAGTGTGGAACTTATGGTAATATTTTTACTGAAGCCTTTGGCATTGTGCAGCGTCATATTAAGTGATATGACAAAGTTGGCACGTTATAAATGCTCCTAGCTTTAATGTTTTAGACGCAATTTTCAAAACCTCTTTTTTTTTTTTTTTTTTTTTTTTTATGATTTATAGATCTGCTCTTGACCACAATCTAGACAGCTTTGTCAGGATGTGGTCGACGATGGAGCGAGCAAACCTATTAGGTGCCGATTCACTCCAGCTTTAAAGGCGTTAGGGTTATAAGTGCCCGGAAATACAGATGCCGGCAGTGAATTCCACAACTTGGCTGTGCGCATTATGAAAGAGTTCTCAAAGCGCTTGGTCCTGATAGTAGGGATTTCCACCAAATGTGGATGATATCCTGCAGTGCGGCGTGTAGTCCGATGAAAGAAAGGAGATGGCGGAATAAGCTCATGGAGCTCTTGCGCACACTCTCCAAAGTACAGCCTGTAGAACACCGACAAACAAGCAACTGTGCGTCTATGGGCTAAGCTTTGTAGCTTAGATTTTGCTAACAGTTCATCACCAATTAACCTCTCAGCTCTGCGTTGAATCGAGTCAAGAGCCGCAAGCTGGTATTTGGCGGAGCCATCCCACAAGTGACTGCAATACTCCATACACGATCGGACTTGAGCTTTATATAAAGTGAAAAGCTGTCCAGGAGTGAAGTATCGCTTCACCTTGTTAAGAATGCCCAACTTTTTGGCCGCAGTTTGAGCCTTTGCCTCGATTGTGGTGCCGAAGTTGAGGTTAGGTGACAACTCCATGCCAAGAAGGTCTAGGTGGTCGGCGATGCTAATAGGTGTACTTTGGAAAGTAGGAGCCAGGTGGAATGGATTCCGTTTTGCGGTGAAAAGACACGCCTGAGTTTTAGAGGCGTTAAAATTGACCAGATTGTCATCTCCCCACTGGGAAACGAGATTTAAGGTCGAATTAGTCCGCTCTATCATGGCCTCTCGTAGTAAAGCAAGCTTTATACACTTCAAAGGCAGTTTTTTTTAATGTTGTACTGTTAGGGTTAAGAGTTATACAGGGCACCATCGTGGGTCCATGTAATGAATCGATGTAGAGTCTCGGCTTTACCGCTTTACGACCACGCCGACGGTGAATATGACTTCTGAAGCAGTTGGAAAGGCATTAATATCGTGGATTTTGACGACGTCTGTTGTCTAGTGGTTCGAGTGTTGGACTGCTGATCTAGAAGTCGTGGGTTCGATTCCCACAGGATACAAATATTTATGTGATGAACATAAGTGTCGGTGTTGGTCTGGGTGTTTCTTATGTATTATAAGTTTACAAAAAAAGTATATAAGTGTTATCTATTGTTTAGTACCCATAGTACAAGCTCTGCTTATTTTAGGACTAGATGGTGCTGTGTAAAAAAAACCCAAACATTAAAAAATAATGTAAATATCCATTGGGGCAATTGTGTAATGCATTCACTTTGACATTAGCTTTCATTTTGAAATTAAAGCAACATTCATTGCATGGTACGTAGTTGCCGATAACACGAATTGTCAAAACACACGGAGCAATGAAAATTGAAATCCAGATTGCGATCGCGAGTGAGTTACGCATTTCGGCAGCTGATTTGAATGTCGAACAACTGATATTGTCACCGATCGCGGTCGACAGTTTGAATCTTCACTTTTACAATATATCACGCGGGTTGGGGGGGGGGGTTTGGGGTGGCGATCGTATATTTGCGGCCTCGGTCTTGTCAGCTATGACAATTTTCTGTCTGGTACACGTCTAAATTCACAGACATTTTTTCCTGGAATTTTCCAGATTCCCACACAATAAGACGTACCCATCCCATAACTGACTTGGGTATTTGACATAAGATACTTCTGAATAAAGAAAATTTTTGGTATTTAAAATTATAGGATGTTAATAGGATTAAAAGCATGTATAATAATTATCTTATAAGCCTGGGACCCTAGTCTTGCATACTGTGACTGCGATAAACCAGAGCAATCCATGTTGCACTTGCTAACGTGTCCCTTGTGCCCGAACACCTGCACAAGAGATGACCTATTCGCCGCCACTAAAAACGCCATTGAAGTGGCCACTTGTTATTCCAACAATATTTGAACCATTGACACGATAAGAAGAAGATCTTATAAGCCTATGGTCAGCGAATTGATGTACGAAGGTTTTACTTATGAAAAAACAAATGCCATTGGCATAAAATATCAACAAATTCCAGAACACTCTAAAAAGCTCCACACCCATGCAGAGACATTTAACACTCAAAGGTCGTAGGTCATTTCCCACATTACCAGAACAACGTGCCTAGTCTAGATCGGTCATCTAATCGGCTGACATTTGCCGCCCTTTGGGATTGTATCAACTTTTCACTATCAAAGCTAAAGGCCGGCCCGACATAAGCCCCTGATTGGATCATTCCAACTTGGGTCGTATGACATTCGGACTATCTGGGATCAACAATTAGGTCGTTTGAAGTTGGTCATACGGTATTTGAGCTATCTCGGATCAACAGTTAGGATGTGAAATATTGTTCCAAGTTTTAAGTAGTACCTCATTTTGGGACTTGTTAACTTTATGAGGTCTTTTACGATAATTTCACAAGTATGTCAGTATCGACTCAGCATCTTTTTTACCCGACTGCGGCGGAGCCCAGAAGGAGGTTAATGTTTTTTTATGGATGGTTTCTATAAATCATTATTTATAGTAAACAAGTCATCACGTAACATAACATCACGCCTGTATTTCCCCGAAGGGGTAGGCAGAGGTGTATAGTACACCCACAATTCGCCAGTTATGTTATAGTCCCATGTAATATGGGGCAAGCCTATTGCCATTGACCGGGCAATAATCCAGACTCCGGGCTGCTACTGAGAATTTCCTAAAGAAAAAACCCAATAACACTTTACCCGACCCGGGAATCGAACCCAGGACCCCACGATCAGCAGTCGCGCTTGCGTCCACTAGACCAACGAGGCAGTAAATCAAAATAAAGTTTAGATTTATAAAATAAAAAAAACTCACCTGTAGAACTCAGCATACCTCCTCTTGCGCTCCTTGCCGACGATCTGTTGGAAGGCGACACCCGAGATACCGGCGAGCACCAGCGATAATTCAATTCAATTCAATTCAATTTATTTATTCAGAAACAATTTTAACATTGTGTTTGAACATAATCACTTTAGTTAAAATTCAATAAATCAAAATTATTAGGTAAATACATACGATCAGGTTGCGCTTGATCTGTGCGTTAAGGAGCCACCGCATCATGGGCTTGCTGGCGGTCGACAATGCCTTGTCTGCCATCTGGGTTCAAAAAAAGTTAACACGTTTACAATAAATCTATTAAAACATTGATGTATATTGGTATACGATGTTACGGCTTTGAAAATATTAAACAGCACTTTGAAAGCACCTTGCCCAAGATAAGCATACATTTAGGTTATTACCACGTTTTTATTAACTCGCTTTCAGTCATGTCCGTCAGTTCGGTACAAAATTTGCCATCGTTTTTAACCGACTTCAAAAAAAGGAGGAGGTTATTTTCGACGGGTTCTTTTGAAGTGAAACTTCTATATAGACGGGGGGTATTAGGATTTTTTTGTCACGAAAAAGCGTTACGGCCGCTTAAATAAACACAAAAAGTCCAGACGCTCTAGTGGGATTTGAACCCGTGACTCTAATTTCATAAGTCTAACACTGTCGTCGATATGCTATCGTGACTGATAACTTGTAAGGCGAATTTAGCTTACACTAGTTACACTTACGTCTTTCGGTGACATCAGAACTTATCTTTTGACAATTTATATCTTTAGATATCGCTTCAATTGCGTAAATGCGTTAAAAATATAAGTATAACTAGAAAAAGCAATAGATAAGTTTAAATGTTGGTTTTATTTACCAAATTACGTTTTCCAACATAATTATACAAAGGATTTTTTGTTAAATTTAACTAATAATCAGGCAAATTAAACATACAAAAAACTAAACTAAAGAAACTGGAAAACTAAGTTTTTGGTAAATAATTAAATTAGAATTCTAAATTTACGCCATCTATTAAATTTTTTAGACAACAGCAGCGCATGAGTACCTTGCTAGTCAGATCATTAGCCTCGGTAGCATATGTACTAGCGACATCTATGTTTTTATGTTAGAATTTTTGTATGTTAAATGCTCAAACGTCGTTTGACACTTTGACCACTACGTGAATTTGTCAGTATTGTATTTATAACATAAATTAATAACAAGTGTTTTGTTTGATAAAATAAGATATGTTTAAATAAAAAATGCATTCATTAAAATGTACCTACCTAATCAAACCAAATCATAATTAGCAGTAAACCTGCGAAAAAAAACGCAATGTGTGCTGGGACACATGGTAGAAGTGAAACTTTAATGGACAAGTGGAAAAACGAATCGCAACGGACAAGTGGAAAAACGAATGGAAACTGACAAGTGGAAAAACTGATTGCAACAAAATTTTAACTTGAAGTTTTACGGGCAGATTGTTAATGTAGGTACTTATCCAATTTGAAAACCTGCCCGTAAAACTTCAAGTTAAAATTTTGTTGCAATTAGTTTTTCCACTTGTCAGTTTCCATTCGTTTTTCCACTTGTCCGTCCGTTGGGATTCGTTTTTCCACTTGTCCATTAAAGTTTCACTTCTACCATGTGTCCCAGCACACATTTCGTTTTTATTTTAAACTAACTTTCCGATGAGCTAGAGACTTGAAACTTTAAAGATAGCTCAAAACTGGATGACAATGCAATATTAACTCGCTTTCGTTTAAAAAACATGGTTCCTATAAAAAAAGTTTTCATCAAATAGTTTATTAATTCTCGCATAAAGACTACCAATAGCTCAGATTAATCTGTGACTGTACCGTCAAACACGGCAACTTTACACCTTCTTGTAGGGTTTTTTTTTTAAACTAACTCCCCGATGAGCTAGAGACTTGAAACTTTAAACATAGCTCAAAACTGGATGACAATGCAATATTAACTCTCTTTCGTTTAAAAAACGTGGTTCCTGTAAAAAAAGTTTTCATAAAATAGTTTATTAATTCTCGCATAAAGACTACTAATAGCTCAGATTAATCTGTGACTGTAGGTATACTATTAGTCACAGATTAATCTGAGCTATTAGTTAAATCTCCTTTTTACAAAGCGCGCAAGGTGCTAAAATCAATATTTCCCTTCACTCAAACATCACACATGAGAACATAACCCTAATTGTTCTCCTCTCTATCTATTATATTTAAATAAGCTGATTCAACAACATAAAAGATCAAAACAATTAGGTTATTTTCTTATAAACTAACATGTTTAGTCTATAAAGCGTGTCTGTTGTAATTTTTATTAAAACAATAAACTATTATCCTAACTGGGTTGCGTTCACAAAATCCGTTCATACACTTACAATGCAGGTCAACGACCGGCTACCTGTCACATAAAACTATGCTTATCTCGCTCTAGCATGTTAATTTCTCTATCAGTTACCTCCCTCTTTCCTTAGCGTTGAGCGTGTAAGTGACAGGCATTGTTAGGAGTTCTTAATCGTTGTTTTCCAACAAGATACTTAGTTTCATGCTTAGTTGGCGGTTTGTTTGGCGGCCGTATGAGAATTGGCACCGTGTCAATTTAGTATCGGACACGGGGAAGGCTCGGATTGATTAGTAGTGAGCCTTAGAATAAAAAAATTGATCGCTTTTCATTCACAAGTCCTTTGCGTAATTTTGCAGTATCATTAAATAACATTGCCTTCTTATTGTCACGCTGTATTTGCGGTTGAAACCGTATCTTTTGTCGTTTCTTTTGCATGTTGTACCTAGTTTAAATTGACTTAGTAAAACGGGTTCTGTTGTACGTATTTTGTCACTTTTCACATTATTGCGACTTCGTTAGGTATGTCTTCTAGTGGGACTCAATTTCAATTTCAATTTCAATTTATTGTATTTTGTGATACATAAGTAGTTATAGTTGTTATAACAAAAAAAAGTGCTGCTATGACCTGCCATATTGGCGTACAATACATTTAAGTTTACATAAAAAACACAGATAGGTATAGATTTTAAAAGATTCAATCATTATAATTTGTCAGTGAGGTATAAAAACAAATATAGATTTTAAAAACACAGATATAGATTTTAGAATTTAGATTCGATAATTATAATTTGTCAGAGAGGTAATCATTAGTAGTATAATAGCATTTCGTTAAAAGTATTTTTTTCACATTACATTTGAAAATATTAAAATTTGTTATTTCGAGAACTGAGTTTGGCAAATGGTTGTATAAACGGGGAGCCATACAAAATATACTGTTATTAAGTACAAATAAATAAACAAAATTAATATACAAAAAAAAAAAATTATATATAAATATAATAAATATACTGTTATTTATTGTTTGTGTTGGGACTCTGCGGGACTGTGCGGTACTGACGTATGTTTTGGTACCGGTTTTGTTACTTAACATACAATGTGTTTGTGGAGTTTTGTTTGGTACTATAATAACACTAATAACTGTGAATTAAGGATGGATCAATTAAGTTTTTCTGTCCTTTGGTAACGTGGGCCGTGATAACTAAATTTTTTGACTGAGTCAGTAACAGATTTTACTTATTATATTATATTACTTATTTTATTTATATAATATTATTAATTTAGTTTAACTCATAATTATGCATGTAACTTGTGGGAGAATTGAATGAAAAAAAAAAACTTTCCGATCCGTTCGCCAAGCGTAGTAATTATCTATAAAATATGGTAATATTAATACTTGTAAACTATCTCGGGTTTTAACCATTTAAATTGTGGAAAGAAAAAATCTCTCACGAGCAGGATTCGAACCTGCGACTCCTGGACAAGTACGCCAGTGCTTTTGAAAGAAAGAAAGAAAAACTTTTATTTGGCACAGAACACAGGACAGCACAACAATAACATTAATAAAAATACTAAAGTTAATTATAGGTAAATAAAATATGAAGTTGCTGCCGGGCATGCCCAATTTTCCACAATTTAAATCTTTACATTGCGCTTCGCATGCGTAAATGCGTTAAAAATAATAAAATTTCTCGGGTTTTTCTATTTCCATTATATTATAATAGCGTTAATCTCACTCTCATGTTACTACCTAGGCACTAAAGAACCTGACATTACTTCCTTACTTAAGCAGCTTCTGTCAATTTACGTCACTGTTGAAAACAGCTGAAAGACAAGATAACAATACCCGATCACATAGAATACTACCGTCAATAAAATAAATGACCATGACATTTTCGGATTACGTGGACAGTTTATGTCGATCCAATACATGTAATTGACATCTCTGTTCCTCCGATCGGAGAAACTGATCGCAGCGATCTTATATAAGGTTGACCTATTAACGCGATAAAATGTTTCTACATAATTTGAGTCGATCGACTCATATAGGGTTTAGTCTATTTGTTTAGGGTGCGTTGTCTATGAGATGGTATATTTTGGTCTTGTGATTTCGAATATGGAAGTGTGGGTTGGTTAATGCGTTGTTAAAACAGGGGTACGTAATTTATTAATATATTTGAAGGTAAGGGAGGGTTGCGGGGGGCAGGAAGGTACCTTTGGAAATTAACTTATAGATAGACTGAGACTTTTAAAGGGAAATGTAAAGAAAGAAAGAAAAAAAAAAAAATATTTATTTGCTTCAAAAGTGACGCACAAAATTACCAAAAATTAAGAAGAAGTAAGAATTTATCGCAAAGCATTATTCAATGAGCATAGTCAGTCATACTTGTTTTATTACAAGTCTAGTTTCTTAGTACTACACGCGTAGAACTCTAGACTTCGCTTTAATGGATCGAAATTAATTAGGATGAATGACTAATATATTCGCCCTAGTTCCTTCGAGTTTTTCTTCTGACTAAGGAGATCGGAATTTGCTCTAGTTTGTACCTAGTAAAGTTTTGATTATTATCCTTTATTCATTTATATACATATTTTTTACATAATTTGCTCTAGTTTGTACCTAGTAAAGTTTTGATTATTATTATTTATTAATCGTCATCAATATCAACCTTAGAAAACTTTAACTTTAAAGTTGTACAAAGAAAAACTTAAAAAATCTTATTTTTGAAATATCCTTAAAGACGCTCTGCGACCACGAACGCCGCAAAGCTTTCGAAACGTCAGGAAAACCAATTCAAATAATATACGCGATGTAATCCGGATAAACCTGTTTTATTATTTTATTTTAATATCATTATAATAAAATAGAATTGGTTTAATTTGTAAAATGCAAGTTTAACAAATATATAACTATAACTATAATGCATCTCTTAAATTTAAGTTTGAGTTGATATGATTATGTAAATGGAAATGAAAATGTAACATAATAGTAATCAAGATTTGCATGCATTGTAATAACATGTTTGCCTGCCTTTTTATAAGGTGGAACGTGATTCTATCGACACTCATATTATAAGACCTTGTAAAACAACTGTTCCTGCGAATAAAAGTTCTAATCTATTCTATTAAGGTGAATGCTACAGGGTAGCCCGCGAAACTCAAAAATTTTGGCGTTTTTTGCAAATTGTAGCTTTATTTCGCGTTGTATATCGGTCTAAATGTGATTAGCGGAAATCATAACAATAGATCTACTGAATAATACTCATAAAAATATTAACCTAGCTCTATAAACTGTACAAGCTCGAAAATCGATAATTTGATCGTAAATTAATATTATCGAGCTTGAACAGCTTGAATTGTTGTCTTTTTATATCGAAATTATTCAATTCAATTCATTTATTAATTTGCACGAAATATGGTACGTAGGTTGTTACAATGCAATAGTTTGTCCAAGACATATTCCACTCATTCTACAGGCATGCAAATTTATACAATAGCATTAAATAAATCCAACAAATAAAAATATCAAACAATAATAAAGTAATCAGTAGTAAAATACCTAATAAATTTTTGTAACATTTCAAATTCTGTGGATGCACCTCTATATTTGCAATAAAGACAAGAGCTCTTAAAAAAATCTCCTATGGAGTACTTAAAAGCTTTCCTCTATCAACTACCTATTAGGTATTTCCTTGTAAAGGGTAACTATAACGTGTCAATTTAAATTACACATTCTGTTTAACAAAATAACCAAAACAGCGCTTGACTTTTTACACGAGAACAATATTCAATAATCAATTTTCTAGACCAACACTTTGATATTATATCCGGCCCATTTATACAAAAACATCGTACCGTAGCGGGTACGCTAAAGGTTATCTTACCCTACTTTCCAAAATAACCTAATCTCCACTTTATCGAGTGGGCAAAAAAGCGCGCGTAAACAAAATGCCATAGCGAAAATGGCGTCCATTTTCATTCATATTTCGAGCGTCGCGTTCCAGCGATTACGGTTTGCGAAGCATCGGTCGGGTTCTTTTTTCCCGGCAATTTGGGCGGCATTTCTATTGGACTTTTTGCGGCCAGTTTTAATCGGTGTTGCCATTTTAGAGAGCTCGCCGACGAGGGCGTTTCATTTGTCTGTCCTTTTTTGAAGCGTTTTTGTTTGAATGTCTCGGATGCCTACCTGCCGTGAGATATTTTTCATTAATGTTTATGTTTAATTAGATTTGTTTGTTCTTTCCAGATGAACATAACCTTTAAAATGGTACGATGACGTGAAAACGATGCTGCTGCAGCAGGCGTCGTCGTCGCCTGGTCCCAGCGGCACGGCGAGTCCCAAACTAGTTCCCAGTCCTAGACCTAATCCGAGTCCTAGTTTTAACACTAGAGTGACTGGTGGTAGTCCGAGTCTGAGCGATGGAGCTTCGAGCTCGAACAGTCCCAGGTTGGGTGGCAATAGTCCCAAACTGGGTGCCAGTCCAAAGTATGGTAGTCCGAGGCTGGGGACTGGGAGTCCAAAGCTAGGACGGGAGGCATTGGAAGACGAGGCCGCGCTCGAAAGGCTTCAGTCCGAACTGAAGGAAGGCTGGACTGTGCACACGGGGAGAGATGGCAGACTGTATTATTGCAAGTAAGTGTATTTTATTTTTATAAAACTTATACAAAACAATACGTTTATCAATAAAGAACTGCTTTCATTATGAATGATAATCATGAAAAGTTTACGTAACGAGTACCTATATAGACTGACTGACACTAAAATTCACTGAACGAATTTCGTAAATAATGCAAAAAGTTACAGCATTTTAGATTTTAAGTTTTCGAAGTTATTATTTTATAGCTGACTATTAAAATCTTTTGAATCAATTTTAAATGACTATTTTTATCTTGCAAGGGTGTTTTACATAAAATATTTAGGTATTAAATTGAATTCAGTTTTGTTTTTAAAAGTAAAAAACTACATGTTACTTATTCCCGGAGTTCGTTAAGCAACGAAAGGCTAGGCCAGAAAAAGCGTAGATATTGCATGTATATTCTCTATCAATTAAACTCACATATTTATAAGTATTAACCGCTATGCAATATTGTGAAGTGCGTTTTGAGTCTCATTGCACCATTGAGTGAAAGGACAAAGGAAATGTCGTCGGTGAACTTCTGACAACTCTTAACTGTTATTTTTTCACTTTTTTTTTAATGCACACAACATAATATGTTCGGTAAGCAGATAGAAGACTTCAGAAGTTCACCTACGATGTATGTACTTATGTACCTAAGCTATATATATCTGAAATCACAGAAGTTTTACTAAGATTCATTTAAAATAAGACAGAACCGCGTATATAAAGAAAGTTATAATTTAAACAGATTTTAGTTTGAACAGTGACAGTGTTCGCGTTTGAACAAGAGATCCAATTATCGAGACGAATGCAACCGCACTCAACTTTCAGTTGAGACTTGGGACATAAAGTAACAAAGTACAGCAGGTTAACTAAACATCAATAGATGACAACGACACGACTGACGTGACATGACGATGTAGACGTCGTTAATAGTCCTCGTTGATAATCAATAATAATAATGTCCTCCCGGCCGAATTTCGGTCACGACGGCCAATCTCAACGGAGACTAGCCATATATATATTACAGCGCTCAAGTGTGTGCGCATACACAGGTGCACTTTCTATTCCCTCACGCTCATAATCCTAATTATATTCTTAGAAACATAGGTAAAATAGTCATTTTTTGAAACAACGCAACATTTGTATCAGTTGCATAATATTAGCTCGTACCTGTCCCACAGTATCACTGCATTGGCCTTTTATTACAGATACAACATATTGATCTGTATTCGTACCATATTTAAGGAGGTGAGTACGTATATGTCCGCGCGTAGCTCAAGGTTTCATTAGGATTCATCACGAAATAAATTTCTCATTACTCCAAATTATGTATTTTCCGATTATTACATGAACTGACCAGAAGAAGAAGTTTTACAACAAGAATGACAGCCCGCGCAAAGCAACACCTCCATCTTTATATTACTACAACACAAATAGACCCAACAGAGTCACTAAATATATTTTAATTTATAAATGAACACTAAAATAATTAACCAGTCGTCGTGATAAAACTAATATTGATTTAGATAATCTCTAAACATTATATAAACCAACAAATCATGCCAGATATTAAAATACGAAACAATATAAAGCGGAATTATCAGAACCACAAAATTAAATTAACATTTAAATTAATCATTTCATTATTCTAATTAGAATATTCGAATTATAATTATCATAATATTAACATTATTTACAACATTAATTTAATTAATACAGATCATCAAATATTAAACTTTACTAAACAAAAAGGTTTCTTCATTGATCTTTGATGATCTTTGCAAAGTACAGTCACCTGCATGACAGTGGTAACACGTCAGTTCGAAAACCGCCCTTACTGCTTACGAAATAAAGATGCTGCTAATGTCAAAGTGTTACCACCGACTTGCGGTCGACCGTACAACAAATACAACAGAAAATTACATAGCAAATTCTAGAAATAAAGGATATTTATTTCAAAATATTTCGTAATTTAAAGTAGTTCATTGTATAAACTAGTTACCTCAAAATGGCAATAGATTGCGTTGTAAGCATCGATATTCGATATAGCATAGACATTAATTGGTCTGAGTCCGAGTATAAATTAATATTTTAATGTTATAAGCTATGGAAAGCTATATTACTCTCAAATTACACTAGAGGGCGCAATGTTCAACCAACGCCAGGAAGAAACATTCAATACTGACCAGTAATAAAGATTAATATATTAAGTTCTGTCAAAAAAGTGTAAACAAATTGATGGCAACACTAGCGCGCCCATATATACCACTGATACTGAACACGAATCAATAAAGAAATCAATACCGATTTTTTATATATTTTGTAAACAAACAAATTCCCCCGTGTGTCGCGTGCGACACAAAACGATGCGTGCGAAACTGCCAAATCAATTTGCAGGTATTTCCACGCTTTGGTAATGCCGCCAATGACTTGTTTACAGTGTCGTTCGGGATTTATTCTCTAACCCTCGCTATGTTCATCATCATCAACTCAGCCTATCGCAAACCACTGCTGGACATAGACCTCTCCCAAGTTGCCCCACAACACTCGGTCGTCTGCCTTCCGAATCCAGTCCCCCCCAGCCACGTTCTTCAGGTCGTCGGTCCAACTGGCGGGGGGGCGCCCTACGCTGCGTTTGCCGATTCGCGGTCTCCACTCAAGGGCTCGTCTGCTCCAGCGGCCATCGGTCCTTCGACAGACATGGCCAGCCCACTGCCACTTCAGCTTACTGATCCTACAAGCTATGTCGGTCACTCCGGTTCTTCTCCGAATAATCTCGTTTCGGATTTTATCCTTCAAAGAAACTCTGTATATACGTGGGACACTCAGAAAGTTTTGCGAAACTAAAAAAAATTGTTCTATACGTACATATATTTTTATCAAATCTTTTCAAAGTACTTTCCACCAGCCTCTATACAAAGATTCATGCGCCTAAACCAGTTTTCAAAACACTTTTTCCAGTCCGCCGCAGACACCTCGTTTACAGCCTGCTCGAACGCAGCCAGCGCATCTTCCGGCGACGAAAATTGTATCCCTTTGAGCTGATTTTTTATTTTTGGGAATAAAAAGAAGTCACACGGTGCTAGATCAGGGCTGTAAGGAGGGTGACCCAGGAGTTTGACTGGCGTGCTGTCCAGGAAGTCCCTCGTTTTGAGTGCGGTGTGCGCAGGTGCATTGTCGTGGTGGAGCAGTAGCCCGCGGAGCCCTGTGTTTGGTCGCTTGTTGCTTATAACAGAGAAAACTTCTGGCAAACATTTGGTAGTATACCATTCGGCATTAATGCTTCTTTGATCCCGTAAGGGAATTGATACCAAGTGGCCAGTCAAATTAAAAAAGCTAGCGATCAAAATCTTACCCCCGCTTCTAGATCGCTTCACTTTGGTAGGCGTTGGCTCATTTTGAAACACGCAAACAGTCGACTGGCGCTTGGTTTCTGGGTCGTATTGATAAATCCAGGACTCATCACCTGTAACGATGTCGTAAACACGCCGAGACGAGCCTGCTTCAAATTTGTTAAGCATATCACGGCACCATTCCACCCGGGCCTGCTTCTGAGCATCGGTGAGGTTGTGCGGCACCCAGCGTGATACTATCCTCCTCACGCGAAGATGGCTGTGTAGAATCTCGTGAACGCTTCCCGATCCAATCTTCAATATGTGTTGAATCTCCTGATATGTAATTCGCCTATTGTCTTGGATTAAATTTTTCACTGCTAGCACGTTTTCTTCGGTAACAGCCGTCAAAGGGCGACCGCTTCTTTCGTCATCCCCCAAAGTTGGTCGACCGCGCTTGAATTCGTTATACCAACGATACACGGTTGCCTTGGAAGGGCCTTCATCCATGAATGCCATTTGAAGTCTATCGTACGATTCATCCGGTTTCAGGCGACACTTGAAATCGTATAAAATCATAGCTCTAAAATGTTCCCGGCGCAGATCCATATTTCAGTGAGACACAATACTTTGAATTAACTCGCAAAAAATGTGGAGGGAAATTTTGAAATTGGAACTTACTTATTTTTACTTATAAATAATCATATTTTCGAAAAACATTATAACTGGCCAGTCTCCCATATATAAAAACTTTTTTTCGCAATACTTTCTGAGGGGCCTGGTAGAATGCGTGTTGGCAATGTCAAAGAGTCAAAGTTTACTCACGATGTTTTCCTTCACACTCAGAGAAACTCTCACGATGATTTCCTTCACACTCAGAGAAACTTATCTGAGCCTTCACATATGACTTATCAGTTGTGTCCGTAGACTTTTTTCTTATCATTCGAGGTCTGCATGTGAGTGCATGAGCTGTTTTGCTCGAGCGTTGTATGAAATGTGACTTCTGTTCGTTTATTCCTGGGGTGCATATCTGCAACTCTCTGCAATTTAACTTGCTCTCCATTCGGGAGTCAGTCTAAGAAATTTTGATGAACTAGTAATTACACAAAACTTGCTACTTATTGAGTGATGTATTTTTGGGATGACGCTTCTGCGTTTATCGCTAACCCTTTGTAAATTAATTTGTCTTGTACACAGACATTAGTAAAAAATATAGACTAAGTGCTGCGAACAACCATAGTGAAGCCAACAAAAACCGTGCTCCTTCATATACAACCAGTGCTCACGTACACACCATGCACCTGAAGGACATTTGTTTTCGCGATGCTTACTGCACGATGCCGCGACATGTGAACTGAGAGGGGTGAGCACGGTTTAAGGTGCATCAGTGTGCGTGAGCGCTGGTTTGTACACGGAGGAGCACGGTTTCATTGGCTTCACTATGATTGTTCTCAGCACTTCGTCTGTCTGTGGCTTCGATGGGTATTATTGATCGAAGGTCTGTGGTCTTGTAAAGTGACTTTTTGAAAACCGTTTAGAGCTGTAATATTTCCTCTTGTAAATACAGATACAAATATTTGTGTGATGAACATAAGTGTTTGTGTTGGTCTGGGTATTTCTTATATATTATAAGTATGTATTTACAAAAAAAAAGTATATAAGTATTATATCCATTGTCTAGTACCCATAGCACAAGCTCTGCTTAGTTTGGGACTAGATGGTGCTGTGTAAAAATGTCCCAAAAATATTTATTTTATTTTATTTATTTATACAATCAGAGTTTAACGGCCAAAATTAATATCCAATCTATCCGCCATTTGCCCTACTAGAGATAGAAATTTGACATAAGCTCCATACAAAATATGTCAAATTCCCATCTCTAGTAGGGCAAATCGTGGATAGATTGGATATTAATTTTGGCCGTTAGTCAGTCAGTTTATTATTATTATTATTAATCAGTTTATTGTCAGATAAAAAAATCCATAATTTACAATAAAAACATTATAAAACATAAAATAAAAATAAAATTACAATTATAAATTAAAACAATCACAACATTAAATTAAATTACAATAAATTGTGTTAGTAAGTACTTATACGCTATGTTAGTCAACACCTATTGCTATACGCATCCATTTATATTGGATGGGGCAATCCGCACGAGACACAATCATCTGCAGAATACTGTTGCTACTACCTCGCACGCGCTGTATTATGGAGGCTACCTTCTTTCGTACAACGGCATGAAAGCCGTCCGTACGCGCCTCTGTAAACATTCCGGACGCACTACAATAGCGAGGCAGCCGGAACAGCATCCTGAAGATGTTGTTGTATTGGACTCGCAGAGCATTGGCAGCCCGACGCGTGTAATTTACCCACAAACTGCTCGAGTAGAACGATTGGCAGTACGCCTTGAACAGAGAGATCTTCACTTCCCTCGAGCAGATTATTATTGATTATGATTATAACATAAGTTACAACAAAACAACATTTTAGATAATGTTCGGCAAACCATTTGTAACGTTTCTTTTACTGTCTAGCTTACGAAAAAAACGTCCAATAATATTTCGAAACGACAAATAGAGGTCGGAAGGAGCAGAATTTATTGGTTATTACTCGTGTATCGATGCTCTAAGATGATTTGATCGCAATAAGAGATCGAACGTGTCACCAATATCGAATGCTTACCACACTTTCTTATGATGCCATTTTGAAATCGATTTATCTATCCCATCATGTGTCGTTTGCAGTTTGCTCTATTTTTAGGTATGTGTTTAAGAAGTGATATGTAAATGTATCGAATTTCGGTTTCTTCCAGGCTGTCAAACCATTCGACAGTGGAAAGGCAAAGCTCTAAATCGCCAAAAGGCCAAATTCGCACTTTAGTCTTTCTGCCTTTAGCAAAAAGACTAAAACGTCAAAAGGCCAAATTGGCGCTTTAGCACTTTTGCCTTTCCACTGTCGATTATAACTTGGTAGATAACTGCATAATTCTAGGAATATGGCTTAATTATGGACGTGACGGAACGTGAGGGTTTGCAGAAGTAAGATCAACATGATGTCATTGTAGATGCAATATTTGTTACTATGAATACAACGCAACAATATTTATATATATAATTTTTATACGTAGGCTTTGTTATAAATGTTTACCCAAAACCGAAGTTTAGAGGCGTAGTATGCTGAAACATTGACTATAAATCTTAGATTATTAACACACTATAAAACTAGTTCGGCAGCGGATGCTAAGAAACAGAATCAATTGTACATTATTTTAAGCTTACTTATAACCAGATCTAGACCCTGGGCAGTCAGCCCCGCTACCAACATGCTGACTGGCTAATCTTTTCCCCACGGTATGAGCTGTTGTAGCATGTAGCTCATGTCGACACGACAGAAGAAGACCGAGATAACAGCCTAGGTGGTATTGAAGTTGTTATGGGCAAAGGTAACCGCTTAACATCAGGTGGGCCTTTAGCTCGTTTCGCCATCCTATACTATAAAAAAAAAAAAGATCTTAAATCAATTATGTAAACATGTGCTTGGTCCAATAAATTATTTGTATCTATTTGGATTTTGTATTTGTTACAGCGAATCTAGGAATTATTTGCTAAATCAGGGAATTTACTACTAAATGGGGCCATCAGCGTCAGAGTGGCCTATAGGCAATACTTTTTAATACATGACAAGGAAAATGTGTTTTTTTTTTTCATCTGTAGCTTTAAAATTGAAGTTATATTTACAAAAAACTTTACTAATTATTTGGGCTATACTTTTTTAGACCATGTGGCCTTGTAGCTCTATTCCTTTCAACTCACACGACAAAAATTACAGACAGGCCGCTTTACCAGAACACTCTGACCCTCATGGTCTCAATATAAATAGAGATTAAACAATTTTCCGTTAACAGTTACCACTGCTCAGTCCTTTACAAGAAGGGATCTCTATCCTTAGGTATTCAAGGATTCAGAGGACATTACGACATACAAAAATAGCACTATCCATTTTGCACCACTAGTTTGTGTTAATCGAATGCGTCGGCTGGTATGATTCGATCGCGGAGAGAGGCGCAGCGCGCCTCTACAATGGAACACACTGCGTCGCCGTTGGCTCCAGTCGGCTCGGAACACTAGCTTGTGACGTCAATATTTTCCCGCCATTGTCAGCCGCCAGGGTTATCAGTGTTTAAAACTTAATTTAAAATTGACAGAATTAATTAAATCAGCTGAAAAAATTGTTATTGCAATTGAGTTTTGATTATGAGCCATTCATAATCAAAACTCAAGCTAACATACTTTAAATGCAAAACAGGCATTCTCTCATACTTACATTAAATTACATACATACGAACATTGCAAGCTACTGATTACTAAAATCAGTTTAGAATATTGACGAATAAAACAATAAAATAATCAAGTTTAACAATAACTTACCATAAAGCTGTCTAGATTGTGGTCAAGAGCAGATCTATAAAACATAAAAAAAAAATTAAAAAAAAATTACTGACGCCTAAGCGCGTCTTTTTATATTATTTTATTTTGTACCTTTATTTTATATTTGTGTTGTAAATATTGTATATTTGTATATATGTATGTAGGCTGATATAATTATTAGATTTATTTTAATAGGTACATTATTCAAGTTGTCTTTTAGATTTGTTATAAACAAATCATGTAAAAAAAATTAAATCGTAAAACCATGTACAATTCTGGAAATAAACTTAACATATTATTGCAATCACAATAAACAAGAAAACCGTCAGTATTAGTTCAGAAAACAACACGCCAAGTGTTTGTACAAGATTTGAATGTGATTGCATGAACGACTCGTTCAGTTCTGAGCGCTAGTTCATTCAATTTGCATGCAAATACGCGTGTCTGTGGGTAAATAAACACGCGCCATCACTATGTGAGCTGCGGTTCCATAGAGATTCTCGGTTACAGAACAAGGAAGTTTGTAGGCTTAATAAGGGTTAAGGTTTTGAGACTTTCTAGGCTCAGACCACAGACACTAAAAAGATAGAGGAAGTCCTGCGAATAATCACAGTGAAGCCAAGTGGCTCAGACCAAAAGAATAAGATCTTTTGGTCCGAGTTTCTAGGAAAAGTCATCATCATCATCATACTCCGAGCCTTTTCCCATTTATATTGGTGTCAGCTTCCAGTCTAGCCAGTTGCGGCTGAACATCAGCATTTTACACGGAGCGACTGCCATCAGTCCCCCGCAACCCAGTTACTGGGTAAACACTGAGATTCGGAGGTTAGACCAGTTGTCAGACTTTCAGGCTCCGACTACCCGTAACGACTGCCATAGATATTCGTATGACAACCGGGACCGACATCTTAACGTGCTCTCCGAGGCACGGAGGGGTCTCGATGTGTAACGAAACGGTCACCCATCCACGGACTGACCGCGGCAAGTGCAGCTTAACCTTGCAGATCGTACAATCCGCGCAGTCGTTGCTTCGCTACAAGCCCCTCGAGTTTCTAGGAAAAGTGTTATAACGAAATTATCATAACAGGTATGTACCCAATTTTGGGGTGTGAAAAAAGACAACTATTTCTATTTATTCTAAACTCCTACATTTCGTGAGATAGTTATCAATTATGAGCTAGTACACACGGCTACACATCAAGCTGTACATTTACAGTATAAGCTGACCTCGCATTGTAAAGGCTTTCCGTACAATGCGAGGTCAGCTTATACTGGAAATGTACAGCGTGATGTGTAGCCGTGTGTACACACTGAGTGCGCGTTAGTAGCGTACACAAAGTGGGCTTAGCACTGCGTTTGACGAGCGTTAGCAGGTTGTACATACTGGCTCAGTTCAGAACACGGGTAGCAATCTTCAAAGAAAATATGTCATGTCCATGGTTAGTGTATGAGCAAACCTATGGGTTCAATAATAGATTTTGACAGAAACTTTGTCCCCTTACCCCATGTCCCCAAAACAAAACGGTCGGTTATCCAAAAAAGTATGGAAATCCAAAGGGCAACATGATTTGTGAAGACGAGCAAGAATAGCAATAACATTTTCGAAAGAGAAGTCCTCAAGAAATGACTGAAATAATGACTCCTGTCCTGTAGCAAGGAAGCGCTTGCCCTGAAGCGCGCGTTTGCTTGTGGATATCTTAATTTGGCCTATTGCGATATTGGTTCTTAAAACGCGCGTTACCAAAGTGCGCGCATCAAAACGCCTAATGTGTACTAGCAGCTGATAACATCAATGCTATTTAGAATAGAATAATAATGATGATATATCTGTAGATGTATTATCATTATATTATTCTTGTTTTTATCGAAGCATGTGGCTGGCAACGTCTGTATTTCATCTGCAGTCTGCTCCCAAAGTTTTAAAGATTACTTCTCTGCGTAGATATTTTTATGTTTTATCACAGCCTATCACAGCTTTATGTTCTTTCCGAAGTACGGAGGAGGTTTACTGCAAACATCGGCTTCCCCATGGAACTAGTTTTTAGGGTTCCGTACCCAAAGGGTGCTAACGGGACCCTATTACTCTCGCTACGCTGTCCGCCCGTACGTCCGACCGTCCGTCTGTCTGCCACAGGGCTGTATCTTTGTAACAGTAATAGATAACCAGTTGAAATTTTCACAGAATATGTGTTACTATGGTGCCTATCACGATAAATACTTAAAATAAAATAAAAGTCTAAAACCAAAGGGGGTCCCCATATAAGAAACCTCGAAAAACATGCATTTTTCAACGTTTTTGTTCCTGCTCTATCTTCAAAACGGTAATACATATTAGCGTCAAACTTGGTTTGATTATAGTGCATACAATGCAGTTTAGTAACAGATACTAAAAATAGGGCAAACATAGACATACGTGGGACACTCAGAAAGTTTTGCGAAACTAAAAAAAATTGTTCTATACGTACATATATTTTTATCAAATCTTTTCAAAGTACTTTCCACCAGCCTCTATACAAAGATTCATGCGCCTAAACCAGTTTTCAAAACACTTTTTCCAGTCCGCCGCAGACACCTCGTTTACAGCCTGCTCGAACGCAGCCAGCGCATCTTCCGGCGACGAAAATTGTATCCCTTTGAGCAGATTTTTTATTTTTGGGAATAAAAAGAAGTCACACGGTGCTAGATCAGGGCTGTAAGGAGGGTGACCCAGGAGTTTGACTGGCGTGCTGTCCAGGAAGTCCCTCGTTTTGAGTGCGGTGTGCGCAGGTGCATTGTCGTGGTGGAGCAGTAGCCCGCGGAGCCCTGTGTTTGGTCGCTTGTTGCTTATAACAGAGAAAACTTCTGGCAAACATTTGGTAGTATACCATTCGGCATTAATGCTTCTTTGATCCCGTAAGGGAATTGATACCAAGTGGCCAGTCAAATTAAAAAAGCTAGCGATCAAAATCTTACCCCCGCTTCTAGATCGCTTCACTTTGGTAGGCGTTGGCTCATTTTGAAACACCCAAACAGTCGACTGGCGCTTGGTTTCTGGGTCGTATTGATAAATCCAGGACTCATCACCTGTAACGATGTCGTAAACACGCCGAGACGAGCCTGCTTCAAATTTGTTAAGCATATCACGGCACCATTCCACCCGGGCCTGCTTCTGAGCATCGGTGAGGTTGTGCGGCACCCAGCGTGATACTATCCTCCTCACGCGAAGATGGCTGTGTAGAATCTCGTGAACGCTTCCCGATCCAATCTTCAATATGTGTTGAATCTCCTGATATGTAATTCGCCTATTGTCTTGGATTAAATTTTTCACTGCTAGCACGTTTTCTTCGGTAACAGCCGTCAAAGGGCGACCGCTTCTTTCGTCATCCCCCAAAGTTGGTCGACCGCGCTTGAATTCGTTATACCAACAATACACGGTTGCCTTGGAAGGGCCTTCATCCATGAATGCCATTTGAAGTCTATCGTACGATTCATCCGGTTTCAGGCGACACTTGAAATCGTATAAAATCATAGCTCTAAAATGTTCCCGGCGCAGATCCATATTTCAGTGAGACACAATACTTTGAATTAACTCGCAAAAAATGTGGAGGGAAATTTTGAAATTGGAACTTACTTATTTTTACTTATAAATAATCATATTTTCGAAAAACATTATAACTGGCCAGTCTCCCATATATAAAAACTTTTTTTCGCAATACTTTCTGAGGGGCCTGGTATGTGGTGGTACGTAAGAAGGAGATGCAAAAAATCACATTTCGCGTAAGTTCGTTGATGTCTTTTGATAAACTATCGTAAATTGAATCAGTTTCTATGGGGTATCAGGTCGATGGGTGGTACGGAACCATTAATGCGTTAGTCCGACTCACACTTGGCCGGTTTTAATTGTTTTTATTCCGTGGGCTTCCCACTTAAGACTGTGACAGCGTCTTTGCATTGAAGATAAAGGAGCTGTTATCAATTTCTCAAGTACATGCATATTATCAAAATAATAATATAAATAATATTATATATTATCAAATCTTTCGTAGTTTGTCTTTCAATATATATATTACTTTGATATATGTATTACCTACATATTGTTTTGTTTTTGTGTTTTTAGTTGAGTCCGATACTTTCACCTTAATTATAAGTTAGCTCAGTCATTAAATTTGTGCATGCTGTGGCCTCCTGAATTGAAGGAGTACACCAGATAGAATCTTGTATCTGTCACTTGTGATTATTTGTGTACATCTTTCGTTGGAGGTCCTCAATAATATAAATAAATCAATAAATTAAATAAATAAATATCTTTAGGACATTTTTACGCAGCACCATCTAGTCCCAAACTAAGCAGAGCTTGTGGTATGGGTACTAGACAATGGATATAATACGTATATACTTTTTTTTTGTAAATACATACTTATAATACATAAGCAAGACACCCAGACCAACACAAACACTTATGTTCATCACACAAATATTTGTGTCCTGTGGGAATCGAACCCACGACCTCGTTATCAGCAGTCCGACACTCGAACCACTAGACCACATAGGTCGTCAAAGAGAAGAAAAAATAAATAAAAAGAAGAGGTTTCAATAATAAAGTTTTTTAAATCTATTTTGTAACGTTGCAACCCTAATCCTAAGCCATCATGGCGGACGCGCGTCACTCGTTCCCGCCTTCATTAGACGGATTGAATCGAGACAATGTACGCGATATCCGCTTGTAAATTATACGCACACATCCGCCTATGGCTAAATAATACTTTGATTGTAGTTTTCCTGTTATGAAACAATAGAAGTGATATACTCTTGTTAATTGACGCTTTGAAAAGTTTTTACGTTGATAGATGTCACATTGATACGGCTTTGTGATTGCGCGGGAAAATTATGGCGGCTTTTCGGCCATATTTTTTCACTGGGTCTTGAACATTGGTGTTATTAAAACGAACGTTATTAAATATGTTAAAATAAATAAATAAAAAACTATGTGTAAATATGTTTATTTCGGAAACAACTGGAGTGTGATAAAGTCGTTTAATAATGGGTTGAAAAAGGTGTAGTACACAGGTAAAATTTGGCGGTATTTTGGCTTTAATGTTCATACTATGTATGTACTTACCTAAAAACTATGACTAATAATTATTTTTATGAGCTTGTGTAACAAGCTGCGACATATTACATTTCCTATACCTAACCCTTTTTTTCGTGGGGAAATCCTCATGGACGCACTCAGCCCAGGTAAGGCGGAGCCAATGTCGGATTCTTACCGACAAAAACCGCCAGGGGTTGCTCTAACTACTACTGGCTCGCCATTAGTAGGCTAGCCCCTTCTCACCATGCGACCTAACTTCCCGCACCCTCCTCCTGGATGGCACGCGCGGAACACTGCGCACCACCGACACGAGCTTTGACTGTACGGGTGGCAGACTACCCCGAGTTCGCCACCTGCAGGCCCACTCCTAAGGTGGCTGGAGGTCGACGTGCACCTTCCTGCGACACCCGGTCCGTCTCCTGCAGATGGGCAGATAGGTCGACGCCTTTTGACGTCTCCACTGCCTTCTTCGCGAGCATCACCTCCTCGCAGAAGGAGAAAACGCCTTCCCAAGCGCTCTCGCTCCCGACCATGGACAGGACCATAGCCGGGAGCGAGAGATCACTGCCGTCTAACGCGGTGATAATGACACTCGGGCGTCGGCTCCCGGCCTATGCGACACAGATACTTCTCGAAGCAACCTTGCCCCGAGGCTGAGGGTATCAGCGTTAGACGATAGGTGAGGGCGCCATGGCCTTTTCAACCACTCTTCCATGACGGGCCAAATTACCGCCGCTATTATATTGTGACCCTGATGATATGTAGCCATAACATGTCATAATAATATTGTAATATAAAGTAAATAAAATAAATGTTTTTGCTGTTTCTGGTCCAGTTTCTTTTGCTTTGAACTGAAGCATTAAAAAAAATGAGGAGATTTGAGATTGAGATAGATTGGAGATTGCTTTTTCATTTCTTCGAATTCATACTATCGTTATTAAGAGTCTCAAAGGAAAATATGGAAGAAATATTTTAATATCAACAGCATATTATGTGCGTTCCTTGTTTCCGTGTTCTGTTTGTATTGAAATGAAAGATTGTCAAAGAAAGTAAGTGCAATTTTCTTATTCTTGTTGGACTTTCCAGTATTATGAACAGTTCACAGAATATCAGACTATGATTACGGGACTTTTCACGCACAGAAAAATAAAATATCATTTTGACTAACCTCGACGTTCCGGACAAGTTGCATTTGCCGTGGTCGCGAAAAGACTGACTGAAAAATGTTCACAAAATGATGTGTACCTACTTACTACCTTGTGTTTTATATCAGTCTTCGGTTATTTGATTGTTGGACAGTCAAAAAAGATAAGAGCATTGTCTTATTCATTACCGTTTAATTTAGTTAATTTGTTTATTTATTTAAACTTCATGCAACATGTGTACATAAGCGGACTTAATGCCTTAGGCATTCTCTCCCAGTTAACTTTAGGGTGATACAAAGAGTTAATTCATTCGAAAAATTAAATTTCAATTTAATTAATTCGATTCCAATTCATTTAATATTTTTTTTCATTTGCAATTTCATTTGAGAAATTATTAATTTTTTATGCCTTTTCTAAATTTATGTTCTTCTTCTTCTTCGTGTCGACATGAGCTACATAATAATAATAGCTCATGTCGTGGGAAAAAAGATTAGCCAGTCAGCAGGTTGATAGCGGGGCTGACTGCCCAGAGTGCGCCGGATGATCAATTAAATATCGTCACTCGAGTTAAGTTACGGCGATCGGAACTTTAATAAAAAAAATATTTATTTATTACAATTTAATTAATATAAAAGAACAATGTATTTGTTACGTGACTG